>MU827306.1:2536791-2981791 GCA_029204205.1 Desmophyllum pertusum | reverse complement strand
CCGTACCGTTTATAGATAGAATGTAAACACATGGGACATTCATTTCTCAACTTTGTATTGTGCTCTTTAAAGCCTGGTTTCCATATGATCGCAACGATTGCAACGATCGCAGTCGCAACGATCGCAACGATCGCAACGATCGCAAGAGTGGTTTCCATATGATCGCAGCGATCGTTGCGACTGCGATCGAGGGATTATTTCGCGTCTTTCCTCAGCTATGCGTGTCATAATGTTTTCTTTCTTCCGAACTGTACAATTCAGAGCAGAAGAATAAACAGCTTTCCATTTCCTGTCGATTGAAGCATCAAGCAAAATACAGCTTGCGATTTTCTTAGGAGAGCTTGTTACGTGAATAGAAAAGTAATTACAAAACGCATTCAAAAAAAGGAAAAGATGATCTCTACCCGTCGAAACTTGAAGTGTTCATTTCCTAGCTGAAACGTGATGGCAGTAAATTAATAAAAATAGCAATTGGAATTAATTCCCGAAAATAAATATTTCACCTATGTCAATGTCAACGCCAAAAAAATTGTTGTAGTCAATTAATTTTTTTAGATAGATAACGGAGAGAAATCCAGGTTCAGTCTTCAATTGCAAAATAATTTGCGCTTCAGTGGAAATTTGGTATAAATGCAAAATATATAGATGTTATTCGCCGGCCGGGAGGTCCGTATAGGGAAAAACTGTGCCCAAGGTCTCGAGTACTCGTACTCGAGACCGAGGGCACAGTTTTTCCCTATACGGACCGACCAAGGCCGGTGAATAACGTGTTTATTTTTTTCCTACTTGGTTCTGTATAAATGCTAGAAATCTTGAAATATTGTTTTGAAAAATCTTTTTTCACGCGCGCGCGTATTATCCCAAGGTCGCTATAAAACTACCGAATAAATAAAATTTAATCCAAATAACAAGAAACTCGGATGATTAATTTTTACACCAAAATATGTAATTACAGAAAGCTATACGTAGCTGTGAAGAACAGACGATGGAGACTCAAACGGAATTTCACCACTAAAAGCAGCTGAAATGAGAAGCTATTTCAAATTTAACACAAAAACCATTCAAAGTCGCAGCCGGCGGCAAATTTTTAGGACAATCTTCAATACTCTTGAAAGCATTTTTCGAGCAAAGCTGTTTCCTCAGTTTTCACCAATTTCATTTCTCATGTTAATCTAATTTTTACCATTCAATGGCAATTCATAATTTTCATTTTATGCGAACCTTGACAAACTGTAAACTTGCTTTCAGTTTCGTTCAACGTACGGCACAACTGATTTAAGTTTTATAAGCTTACGTGCCGAGGATTATTTTCTGGACTACCGGTAATCACTAAGTTCTTTCTTGAATGAAACTTAACGGAAGGTATGTTTAGGAAAAAAGAGAAACGAAAAGCAAATGATTAAAACTAAGGAAATGAGTCTAAACACGGAGATTTATAATTCAAAAAATACAGAGCGCGAGCGGTGAAACTGATTTCCAAAAACAACAACAAACTCAAATTATGTCGGTTAAAATCAAATGAAAACTCGCCTTTTTGAAGAAATGCAAGCTCTTTAATTCCACTGCGTTGTTCTCCATTGACTTGACAACGGTAAGAGAGCAATATAATGTGAGAAACGGCAGTATAAAAAGCTTCTTCGCATCGACCTTCGTCCTTCGCACGTTGCTGAAATTAAAATGTTAGCGCATGCCTACGCTACGATTCCGCGGGTCTCCGACGGGTTCACTGGCAATTTTCCCGCTCCCGGGACAAATTTTGGCTTGATTAATATGTTTTTGTGGGTCTTACAGTATTAAACGCATTCTGGCAGTTTTACAAAGCTAAGCAAAATTTTCTACCCGAGTAAATTGCGCAGTGGTCGGAGCGGTCCGTAACTCGGGGTCCGTACTGCAGGATACGGACCGCTGAATCGCGTGCTCTTAGCCAATCAAATTCAAGGATTTGGATACGGACCGCTAAAAAAAAAATAAAAACAGACATTCTAATTAGATCAAAAAATATTTCCTCAAATTTCCTATTTGGTATAAATTTTAATCGTTGAGATCTATTATTTACTTTCGCGTCGTCGAGATCTATTATTTATTTTCGCGCCAAATCGTGTGACATTATAAACACGAATGCAATTAGTTGCCTTCCGTTCAAACTCAGTGAAAATTCAAATTCAGACCCATATGTGGCATTAGAATTCAATACGAGACCGAAACGGTGTAGTTGAGATACAGTTTTGTTCAAACACTTTTCAGCCTAACATTGAAATTGCGTTAACTATCACGAAAAATATGTGACGTCTTATTTACATTTGCGAAATTTATGTCCGGTCTACTTAATAGACATATACTTATGTTTCTTTTTACTTAAATGTTCCCTCTCCATCTTATTGTTATTAGTTTGCAAAGTTGCACAGCAGTGAAGATATATTGTTGAAGTGGCACAACAGGAAAACATGGCTGAACATCTCCACTTTAATGAATCGAGCGAAGAAGACTTTGAGTAAGATCTTTGTTTTTCGTTTCGTTTTTCTTTTCCATGTTCCATTGTTTGTTTGCTTTTCTAAATATAGCTGCGAGCCGTATAGCTTTAAGCCTGGTTTCCATATGATCCCAACGATCGCAACGATCGCAGTCGCAACGATCGCAGCGATCGTTGCGATCGTTGCTTTAGCGATTTCACGATTTTAAATTGCAAAAATTAAACATGTCTGCTTGTGACTTTGTGTTTAGGATGATGGGCAGCATGGAAGAACCTCCCTGGGTTCTTGCAATGGGATGGCTTCTTTCTGGCCTTGGCATCGCTGGTAACTGCTTCATCATTCTCCTGATTGCTTCAAAAAAGCAGCTTCACCGCACCACCAACTGGTTTCTCGTGTCTTTGTCCTTCGCCGATCTCGGAGTCAGCCTGAGCGTGTTTCCCGGCGATTTTTTCTGCCTACCCGTCGAAGAATGCCAATTTGTTGTGCTTGCCAGTTTTCAGTGGGCGTTTCTGTTCGCGTCCGTCCTTAACCTGTGCGCGTTAACAATGGACCGCTATATAGCGATAGCGAAACCGTTCATTTACGTATTGTTCATGTCAACGAAGCGCGTGTTGGCGTTCATCTGCGCGGCCTGGATTCTACCCTTCACCTTCTCCTTTGTCCCGCACGCTTTCATCTACAACGAGCGGCACGTAGATACCATGCGTCGCTACACCTACTTCATGCTGATCGTTTTTGAATTTATTCCCCCAGTCAGTTTGGTGTTGGTCACTGCGCATATGCTTTACATCGCCAGAAAGCACGCTCGCGAGACGGCGGCAGTCGTGGAACAGCTACGCTACAATCAGCCAGCGGCGAGCAGTGGGAACGCACCGCAAGCACGGCGTCCAAACAGGGCAAGAACCTCCGTGATATTCATCACTTCTATCGTCCTGTTCTTCGTTCTGTGCTACTCCGTAAACATCGCACTGAGCTGTTGCCAAATTTTTTATATTTGTGATTATCCGTTCGGGTTAGAGACTGCGCAAAGATTACTGTTGATTGCTAATTCCGCGTTTAACCCGTTCGCCTACGGTTTCCTCAAACAGGACATAAAAAGGGAGGTTAAACAACTCTTGCGCGTCGGCGTCACCGAGACGCAGCGCTCGTCCTTTCAAATGGAACAACAGAGATAGACAAAGAGAATGATACATGCTTGGGGGGGGGGGGGGGGGGGGGGGGGGGGGCAGAGGTTCTCTTTCGAAGATTTTCCGAAGATTGCCGAAGCATGCGAACTTTTCCGAACGTCTAACGGACATTTCCAAGGATTAATTCATAAAAATTGCCGAGGAAGCATACGTGATGTCGTCGCGCAACGATATTTAGTGAAAGATATCGTATATTGTACAGTGTACAGAGAAATCCTTGTAGTCATAGATTGGATAAGTTTAAAGCCAGTCATATTATTGAGGAAGAGATGTACATCACCAGGTTCTAGTTAATTCGGTAGCTTAGCCATAGCCATAGCCCACACTGATTTAGCCAGATATATCTTCCTCACAAACTGAAGTATTAAAAATTCCCTTCTGACTTTCGTATATTCTGTTTTATTTTTCGAGACACGCGCTCTCCCCCAGATTTTGCGCGGCCATTGCTTTCCTCTGGCCATCCCCCCCCCCCCCCCCCCCACCACCCCTCTCGCCTTATTATCGGTTCTCGCTCGATGGACAAAGGGAAAGAGGGACTGCTCCGTAGTCTACTAGGCTCTCTCAAGCAAATAAACTGGGGGTTCAACCTACGATAGGTTAGTATCTCATCCGCGGTGGAAGGGGGGGGGGGGGGGGAGTGTACGTAGGAGTGGGGTGGGGGGGGGGTATTAGTAGTCATCTAGTTGCTTCCATGCATATTCTTCAGAAAGCTCCACTGCGCTGAACGATGAACCAGTGGGCTCACAAATATGATTTGTAACATGTTTTCACGAGTAAAGGTTTTTAGTGTAACAAACTGTGATGGGATTTCACTGGACTAATAATTCAGCCGCGACAGAGACAGCTTTCACCATTCGCCACTTTAGAAACGAGCAGCAGTCTGGGGCGAGTCGCATCTCGCAGTCGCTTGTGGGATCGCTATTGGGGACGCGTCGTCAAGCCGACCGCCATTTTGTCCCCAGTAACGGTCCCACAAGCCACTGCGAGATGCTACCTCGCCCCAGACTGCTTCTCTGACGAATGCCAATCGCACGTAGTGTTTGGACCCTGCATTAATTTATTCACTTTCACTCACGTACGGCTGAGTCAGTAGATTTACTGTACGTGTTTTAAATGAAATTTGTTGGATTAGAAACTGCAGCAACTGATCACAGTGGATACAGTTTTTCGAAAGCATTTTGATTCTTAGTGTTTTGGCTTTTAAATTCGTGAATCAATTTTAGAACATTTTTATTGTCACTGATTATCATTCCTTTTGGGCGTTTAAAAAATGCAACTGGAATAGATCCATTGTCTAGACTTTCAATAAAGAAGGAAATGTGAAATTAATATGTCTGAGAAACGGCGTCTGGTATAGAGTTCAAATAAAGATAAAACTATATACAAACATCCTTTCCGTGAATTTGCGTCAGTGAGAGCGATGAGTATGATTTTTTTCGGAAACATTACTGGAATATCATTGGAAGAAAAAGATGTAGAATTTTAAGGCCGGTGTGCGGAAATTTTAAAGGTCATACGTTCGACTCCTGTTGGGAGAACTCGGAATTTTTTTACAAGTTATAGCTTGTGTTACTGACAGAATAATATCTTTCTCATAGTTATTTCTTTACACATATTTTCACCCATCGACAAGTCTATAATCCGAGCAGGAAGTTTGTCACATTTGAATCGACATTTGAACCTTTGAAATTATACGTTTCTAAGCTCCACGAGTCCATAGGTTCGACTCCTGTTGGGAACTCGGAATTCTTTTTCCAAGTTGTGTTAATGACAGAATATATTTCTCATTGTCATTTCTTTCCACACATTTTCACTGATCGGCAATCTAATCTAGTGGGAAGTTTGTCACATTTGAACCTTATATGGTCTAAGCTCTCACGAGTCCATAGGACCCATAGGTTCGACTATTCTGTTGGGAGAACTCAGAACTGATTCTTTTTCCGAGTAGCTTGTGTCACTACCTGGTGGAATAGGTGAACATAAAACGCCGTAAATATTATTTCCGTGAATTTGCGCATAATGCTGAACAAGTGCGTGATGAGTTTAATGTCCTTGGCGAAATATTGAAATAAAAGTATTTTAAAAGGTCTTTTAAGGTAATCACCTGAACTCCCGAGTTAAACGTAATGGAAAACCTGAAAATTATCGGACTGAAATGTCTGAAATGTGTCAGATAAGTGCTTGAAATCTACATGGACACATGCACGTATTTTTCTCGTCTTTTCTTAATACTGACATATCAGTTTCAAAGGGGGAAAAAACGGGAAATAAAAACGTCAAACGAGAAGATTTCCACCTTGTATATTATATACTGCTTGTTGTTTGTTTTTGAGAAGTGAAGCTTGTAAGTCGAGATGAGAGCAAAGCTCCTGATCACAAACAAGATTTTCTTTATAAAGGATTCAGTTCTGAAAACGTTGAGTACATCGGGTATCAGTTTATATAGATAAATATCAGGAGAGACGAAAGGTTTAACGGTGTTATTTGCATTTGTGAAGTATTAAAGTAGATTTTTTTGTTTCGTTTTTATTCGTTTACATCCGCAGGCTACCCGTGCGAAAAATAGCTCATTTCATTTTACTTCATGATTTAATATGTAATGGATTTTTTTGGAAGCAGGAATTGAGAAATAATACCGGTAAAATAGTTTTATTTTTCGCCGCACATCACTGGAAATTGATCATACTGTCACAAAGTTGAATGGCGTAGAAAGGCTCTTATCGGCTTGTTTGCAATCAGTGTTGAATTTCCTCCAGTATTTGACCAACCTGTAAGCCTACATCCTATATATATCCAAAGTTTGTAAATGCAATTCATGTACTTAACCTTGGTGCCATTTTTGGCGTCACTGTTGTCAATCTTGTCTATATACTGTTCATTCAGTGTACATTAAAATGCAAACTTTACGGAAACTGAACTAAAACTGACAACTTTTTAAACGAGGATGACAGAAAAATTCTTAACGCGATATTTGCTAAAAACTGTAATAAAATATTCCATCAATTTCATTTATTAAATTGATCTGAAATTTTTGCGTGATTTTTGTCTCGTTTTGAGCACAGAGTTTTCGCCTTGGGAACATTTATAGATCTTCTGAAAATGAGTGACTTACTCAGCTTTATAGACGGGCAATGTGATAAATATTCGTGTTATTTCGGGGAAAAGTTTTATGTTTATCCGGCCCCATGCTTTAGAAATTGACACCCAAAAAAGAAAATTTTGACTGCAAACCGTTCGCTACTCGGCCTACACGCGAGTCTACACGCGTGTAGAAATGTAATTCAATCATTCTCGCGACTCTTGGTCACCTCTCAATTTCCGCGTCGGATAGCCCTGGGGACGAGGTTGTGGAAACAGATATCTCAATCATTGTTATTGCGTAATGGTCGAGTTGGGCGGTTTAACGAGTACCAGAATAACAGCTAAACATACGAATGAGTTATGAATATAATTCTCTCCAGGTGAAAACGAAATGACCAATGTAAGACAATTTTATTCATAAATCGTTCACATTTTTAGCTCCTAAAATATACTTGGAAGCGAGTATTTCCAGTTTAATCTCCGGACGTTTGATGTGTCCGCCAAGAGCCGAAGCTTATCAGCGGATTTTACGACTCAGTTTAATTAAAAGTACGGCTTCTGTTTATCACAATAATAAATCAAGGGATTATAAATCGGCGAAGAAAGATAATGAATCTTGTTCCTGACTTTTTCCGTCAACTTTTGTCTACGCTTAACATTCTTTCCGGAGGTTTTTTTCTTTTCCAGTTTTATAGTTGAGCTGGATACCCACTTTGTTTGTTTGTTTGTACTTGTTTGTTTATTGTTATTACATCTCTAGTATCATCATACTATATCGAATGATCATTTGCGTGTTGCCATGACCCTTCTAAACTCACTTGCTATTAAATTGACCCTCAAACGCGGTGGAGCGGAGCAACACTTCATACACGTGAAGTAATGTTAACACAGTCCACATGTGCACGTGTTTAATTTATCACAAGTAAAGCATGATCCAAAGTTAGCAACAGGGAACAATTTTAGAAATTCCTTTATTCTTGCTCGTAGAGCAATCCTCAGTCTGGTCCTTAGTTCTTTCAAAGTTGATAAAGGGAAATGCTTATGAAGCTCAACAAATTTCTTTGTTCCATCGTTTTGTTTCGCTTTTTTGGCCTTGACCGTGCACAAAACACAATAAGTTTTCAGTCTTTTATATAAGTTCTTCCCGAGTAACTAACCAATAGAAACGTGTCGGTTACGTAATTCAACCATAATGTGTGAACGAAAAACAAACGTGGTGGACCTTCCAACATTGCTCCTTTGAAGTTTGCCGGGCTTTATAACCATTTCTTTCTATTAACTAGCTTCGTGACTTAAATTCGATTGAGAAAGGCAAGAAAAAAAAAAATTATCTGGGACCAGGGTATATTGAGTAGAGCAAAGATAAAAGACGGAAATGCAGTATAATTGTGACAAAAAAAAATTAATGAGTTCGTACGTATCAATTTATTGATTTCTGTGTGGTCCTATATTCCTAGCCTTATCAGTCGTTCCTAAAGTTGTGCCTAGCTGTGTTTATATGCATTTAATTTAAAGCATTAAAGTTTTGGGTTTCAAACAAGAAACCTCGAGATTTTAATTCAGGTATATCACTAATATACTTAACTCTCTCTGTATTTCTGTAGAATCATACAAAATAACGAACAGTAATGAAGTATATTATTTGAAAGCGAAATACGACTGGAATTTCATCGTGTGTGTAAAAACAAGTGACAAGCCTTCACGTATCTTGCGCAAGGGTCATTTGATGGCCTTTACAGATATGCCATAAATATAATTACTTTTCTTAGCCGTTTCAAACACAAACATTGCGTGTTTTATTTATCGTGCAGCGCAGTTTGCCGGACATCCGTTAATTCTATAACTCGATTAAACGTGCCGAGGCCGTTTTTGCTGGAATACTCCTCAAAGCATTCACATAAGAAAAAAATACTCAGACAACTATGGAACTATGGAATTGAATGTCTCGCTTATTCAAGAACAAAGATGAAACAAAATCGATTAAACGGATGATATGAAATGTCGGGAGTTACAATGATATCGATACTGACTTATCACGCGAACCTAACCCGACTCAACAAGGTGAACAAAGTCTTTTACCTTATTGATCGTGAAACATACAATCAACACTGAGTTTTACAACGTAAAATTGCGTACAAAAACAACCGTTTACGCTGTCTTTGCGATGGCGTGTAGAACAACCTGTTACATCCGCAGTCCTAATGTTCAAATTACCTTTGATGAATTTTGCAACAAAATTGTGCTTTCAATATAATAACATTGAGCACGTTTTGGAAAGATGGAATTTCAATTTCGCAAACTGACTACGCCTTGTGAATTACTCCCAGTACCAGTCATTAGCACGAAAATAAGGGGATATTTTTAAAAATGACGGCTGCATCGTGTTTAAAATGTCTTTATCTCTCATCTCACTTAAAGACCTTAAACACTTACCTCATCTGCGGAAGTCAAGGAAACACATAAATATTTTCTTTCAGAAGAGTTACAAGATCACTATCGAGAATCTGTGTTGCATTTTTTTCGAGTTAAACATCGTTGTTGACAAATTTTAAAGCTACACACAGGCTACACTCATGAAATTCTTTCTAGAAAACATAATGTGTTCTAGGCTGTTATGCACTCAGCCGTTAAGCTTGCAAAGCGAAACATATTGCAATATAAAATATATTTTAAGAGTCTTTAAACTTACTATTCTACTTCTGGAGGGAAGTCCCATTAATTATCACAAAGTTGAACTAACCAGGCTATCTATATTTATTTCATTACATTTTCCTTTACATACAATGCAAAGCTACGGACTAACAGATTTTCCAAAGTAAACCTTCTTCATGCCATAGCATTACTGAGCCCGATAATCTGCGATAATCTCCAAACAGCGGTACTGCATTCGGGCAGATCTAGAAACGAGGTCAGCCGGAAATCTTAATGGCTCTAGGTCAAGAGTCAAGTTTTAAACATATCTTGGTCTAGTACGGAGACTGGCTGAAAACTGCGTTTCTGAAATGCTTTCCTTGTAAGGATATCTGTTGCTGCCAAGATTGAGACAAAATTCCACGGCTGATAATTATCAAAACGATGAAATTTAGCCCAAAAACAACAACAACAGACGATTGACGTAAAAGAGCAGGCATGCACGTAAAAGATAATTACAAATGAAAATATAAAATCTTTTCTGGGATTTTTTAATTTCTAGAATTATATATCTTTTGTCATCGTAGACTGATCTTTTTGTGTGGCAGTTGGTGGACGCATTTTTTCATGTAACTTAGAGCTTTGTTTTCCTTTATTTACTTTTTTCATTGCGAAATGTTTATCATTACGTTTGCCGACTCCCCATGTCGCACGCCCCCGAATAATTGACGCCCCTAATCAGACACATGTTTGTAAAATGCCCTAACAACGCGTAGTTGCTATGGTGAAAATGATATAAAAATCGGCATGAAACGATAGAACCTCACAACCATCAGCTGCTGAGCTGTGATCCAGTGAAAAGCAAGTGAACAAGAGACAAGAGCAAGAGACAAGGGACAAGAATGGCGTTTTTACAATTCCTGTTTATCACCCTTTGTGCAGTGACATCTTCGTTGGCGTGTGTTTGTATGCCTGATCATCCACAACAGCAATTCTGTAACGCCGGGTTCGGTAAGTTTTACTTACTTACTTAATCCTCTTCGTGCTTGGAGCACAGTAAGGCCATAAGTTTTACTTATATGTTACAAAAACTGTCGGTTCTGTTGAAGTATCTTTAACTGAATCAGTGACCCTTGGCTTTTCAGTCGGCCACAAGTAAATTTAAAACCATACGTAATTGATCCATATATTGAACTGATATAAGTTGCATAAGCGTTAGAAATCGAGTTGTCCTTTTATCGAATGCAGGATCAGTGTCCTCAGATCTCGTTCTTATTGCGCTTTTTTCGTGATTAATTTCGAACACGAATTCAGTGCTTTGGAATTCCAATGCATTAAAATATAGCTAGCTGATTTTAACGACATTTCTACACATCCAACACTTTCTATTCCGCGGTTTCCGTTATCAGCCCAGTATTTATGTCCCTCCCCCGGAATTTACCCGATCAATATCTAGATTCTCTTTACTGTTTCATAATCCCAGGGGGTGCTCCGGTAAATTAGTGACGGGGAGCGGGCCCGAAGACCTCTTTGGTTTAAAATTAGCGATATGGGGACTTTTTTAGGGTTAGACATTTTCTGGTGCTTTTTTTAGGGTAGATACTCTCCATTTTGAAAGAATTACTGCAGTCTGCCTATAAAGCCTGTGACAGATGGATGCATTAATTATTTCCAGAAGCTTAGATGATAAGCTTCTGCTATTTCGCACTATCACAATTTTTTTTTTATTGTTTTATGCGTTGGACTTTTTTGGGTCTAAAAATTTGGCCTCCTTCGCACCTCCCCGTCACCAATATACCTGAGTACCTCCCCTGTAAGCCTGAGTACCTCCCCACTGGGTTCATAATAAATTCATATAGACAGGTAATGAGAATGAAGAGCTTGACAATATAAAGAACCAAAGTTTTGATCAAAAACAAATTCTCCCTAGATAAATAATGCAACACATATGAAAAGACGTGATGGTAATTTTGATGTTTATCATTTTGAACCACCTCTTCAAATCGCGAAGGAAAATCTCGCATAACTGTTTGCCGATGGTCGCCATTTTATGCAAGCTTGAAGATCATTGCTCTCTCGAGGTTTACGCATGGAATTCTGGGTAGGTAACCCGAACACAACCAAAATATAAACGAACAAAGTGGAGTCTCTCCGAAAATTCACCGAGTTCCGAACGGGCGCCATGTTGTGACGTCACGAGGTTATCAAATCTGATAACTGTGCCGGACTGACGAGTGTTGTCATTTCTTCTTTTAGTTGTTCGTGCCAAAGTCATGTCCAAACCAAGAACTGCCTACTTGCCACTGTACTTGCCATATCAATATCGAGATCAAGTCTACACATTGTCAATTCTGCAAGTCTTCCAAGGCCAGCAACTCGTGCAGAAGAACATGTTTCGCTCTGGAAGCTCCTACCGCGCCGATCTTTACACACCTTCATCGTCGATGTCATGCAGAATGCCCTTGCAGCCTGGTGTCGAATACCTTCTCGTTGGTAAGGAAAGTAGGACGGGAAAACTGTCCGCCAGATTCTGTAATTGGCACCAAAAGTGGGCGGAATTGACTCCTGAGCAACGGCTAGGTGTACAGGGACGGTACACAAAAGGATGTCAGTGTTTTATTTCGATGTGTTTCACAAAAACGTGTCCAAAGCTTTTGACTGGTTGTCATAGCGATTGGAAGACTTTCATCTGCAGGGCGAAAAATCAACGCTGCGAAAAAAGCAACGGTGCATGCAGATGGCAGGGCAGCAGGCAATGTACTGACTCCCTTCCATAAGTAAAGGAGTGAAACCTGAACCCTACGAGGTTAATTAACCTGTCATGTAGTGTGAAATGTGTAATTTTACGATGTTATCCATAAATAAAGAAAAAAAAAATATTTCGTTGGAACTTCCGAAAGCAACAAGAAGTGCATGTACTGATTCTCCAAGCAACTAATCAACCCTTTCACTCCCAAGAGTGCTAAGTTCAAAACTGAGGGAAAAATCGTGAATTTCATTTTGCAAACTTTTCCAAAAAAACCCCAGCACCACTTGAAAGCACTGCTCAATAGATTGCATTTGAATGGTCACACAGTAGGGTTTCATCCACGGACTCAAAAGTTACAGCCACATTTATTGACTCAAGTTTGACTCTGGGCCGAGTGAAAGGGTTAAATAAGAACTCGCATTTACAGTGTATATACACCGAACTATTACAGTTACAACAAGAACTGAAGTAAATAGCTCAATTTCTTTTCATAGGGTAGTGATAAAGCAAATATATGTCATGCATAGCATTTTCAGAATTATAAAAAGACCTGAAGATATCTAGACTATAATCAGTCATTTGTCATTAAGAGATATATAGATAATGAACTTTCTCAGTTTGGTGATGTAACAGTTTATTTTGTAAATAAAGTTTTGTTTAAAAGACTTTATTTTACTTTATTGAAGTAGACCAATGTTTCTGAAGGCCCGATCAAACGGTCACAACATTTGTCACAACATTCTCACAACATGTTGTGAGCCGATGTTGAGACCGTTTACAACTCACAACAATGTTGTGAGGTGTTGTGACATGTTGTGACGAGTTTGAATTATTTTAAACTTTGTCTCAACGTCTTCACAACATTTCTTTTGTTCTTGGAATGTTGTGAGGTTGTTGTGGCCGTTTGACCGTGCATGGTGATGGTCACAACATGTCGCAACATGTCACAAAATGTCACAACAAATGTTGTGAGAATGTTGTGAAAAAAATGTTGTGACCGTTTGATCGGGCCTTAATTAACAATTATAAGGAATACCTAACCTGAGAAACACGAAAGTGACTTCCCCTGGCATGGAAAAACTCTATAGCCCTAGTCCCTAGACGTTCTTACTTGTTTGGTAGCCAGATTAAGTAGCGGGAAGCCTGGCGCAAGTGATAAGCGATCCAACGTGACGTCATAGCCGTATAGACATAACCTAACTATGCAATCAGAACGCTACTTATATAACCAAAATCAGTTGTAATACTAAGGAAGAGTTCACTTGCGCGGCAAATCATTCTCATAAAAAGACTAAAACGAGTCATATGGATTTAGACGTTGCATTTCAGTGGAATAAAAAGAGACTTGTTTATAACATTTTATAATAAAGTGCCAATATAACACGCGCTCTGATTGGTTTAAACAGCGTGCGCTCGCGTGCTTTATGAGAGTACAAAGCACGGGAGCTCACGAATGCTCGCGACATCCTCGCGATATCCGTTTGTTTTGAAAATAAAGCCAAATTTGTGAGGAAAATCCCCGGGGAAAATCATAAATTTTTATCATAAAACAAATAAAAAAGCCTCAACTGTGCTTTGTTCTGTTATAAAGCACGCAGGAAGTGGCGCGAGCACGAAAGAAGTGTAGGGGAAAACACGAGCCGATACTGAATAAACAGATGTCATTACTAGAAAAAGCATGCAAAATGCTGTTCTTATACCGCGTTTGAAAGGAAAACATGAAATATGCGCCAAAAAAGTAATTATTTCCAGAGATTTTAATCGCCGAGGTGAAACTGGTTGGTAAGAAAAAAAATAAAAATAAAAAATAAAAAAAATAAAAATAAAATAACAAGACAATGAAACAATTATTGAAACAATTATTGGATGAGGTTGAGCATGATAGCGAGAATTATCACAGAGGCAGATAACACAAACCGAGGCCTTGATAATCTCGCTATCATGCGAAAACGAATCCAATAATTATTTTATTATTATACATTTACAAAATGTAAAATACTAAATCATCATTTCGAGCTTAACTTTGTAGCGTTTTATAGCCTTTTCCTTCGCGGATTGTGGAGTAATTTAATTTTCTTTTTCGCTGCCGGCACTAATAAAGCGCGAACGACGCTTTGTACACGGTCTACACGGTTTACATGTACAATGACGTCAATAAATATGTCTGCAGGTATGACGCATAATTACATGATAAATCCTAGTGTCTGTAGTTATGACGCGTCAATTCGATGCCAGCCGAGCATGAATTAGCTGTATGCTCTCAGCCAATGAGAATAGAGATAGTGAGCAAAATGTATAATTATAATAATATTTCGTTAATGTTATGTCACAACCCTATTTAGTTATCGAATTGCAAGAATTGTTTTGTTGTTCGGGATAGAGTAGTTTTCAATCGAATGTCGTAAAATCAAAAAAAAAAAAAGCCATTACCATTGGCCAATCAACAACAAAACAAACCAATGAGAACTCAAAGCAAATACACGTGACTGGTGCCAAGCGCGGGAAAACGCGTGTGACCAATTCGCGGTTGGTTTTTTTGGATTCACATCTGATTGGTTGAGAAGGTGGCACGAGATTTTTTTGGACCATTCATAAAGCCATGAAAATCAAAGCAATTCCGGATTACTTTCGACACTCAAATGAAAATCGCTCTAAATGTAATGGTACTGAGTCAAAGATTCGCTCATTCAAACATGAACATCTACAAATCAGTTGAAGGAAGCCGATGAAGTTCATCCAGAGCTCGTTTGACTTCTTCGATATCTGCCAAAGAAGAAAAAATGAACATCACTTTCGCAATAGCAAATGTAGAGAATTAGCCGGTGGTAAGAAAAAACGCTTGACTACAGCTGGGTTGTGTTACTCCCTTACATACGCTATTTAGGAACGTGCCGCTGGACAAGATATGGTTTTTAAGCATTTTGGTCTGGAACGTCAAACCTTTATTTCGCTGAGTGTGAGCCTGCTTTTCCTCATCTGACGGAGCAGCCGTTGATAAGGAACCTAGGAGCAGCGGAAATTTAGAATTAGAATAAGTAAATGTTTCATTTTAAGTAAACAAAAAACTAAAGAAAAATGTATCTGCATAAATTAGATTGCGATCAGACTCTATTTATCGCTAAAGCCGGGCGCAAGATTAGCACGATATGCGAGCGGCGAAGCCGCGTGCCGGGAGTAGCGCGGGCGCGAGAGGAGGCTAAAAACATATCGTGCTATTCTCGCGCGCTCGCCTCACGATCTTTAGAGAAAAATAGAGACTGCTCGCAATCTTTGTATAAATCCAACCTACATGAAGTGTCAACCATTTCCTCGCCACAGCCGCCGGGAGTTCCCGAATGGGGGTTGGGGCGAGGAGAACCTTGTAGTTCTGCGCAGTCGCTGTTTCGTCTCGGTTCGCTATGTTCAATGTCCACAGGAGGGGTTGATGCTTCTGATGATGCTTAAAATAAGAACAAAAACTTATTTAAATTTTTGAATTTGTAATCCACCTCAATCTTCCTAAGTCTTAACCATCCGCGCTCCTTTATGAGTAATTGTTATTCTTCTGGCATTTTTCACCCGAATAAACTATTTTTTTAACATTTCCTATGATTTAAAGATCGGTAATTTCCTATACAGTCAACTCCACTTCTTAGAAGAGAGTTGACTGTATTTTGAAATGAGTTGCCAGTTCTTATTTTAGGTTGCATTTCATTCTGTGACATGGATGATTCATATATTATAATTTGATAAACATGCATACCAAGACGGTCAACACAGTTTGCCAACGGGAGACTGGTGACTATCGGTCCATTTTCCTCTCGCGGACTTGCCGCGGCTATAGTTAACACTGGATCTGAAGGAAAATTATCAAGTTTCACTTTTGGTATTCCTATCCCCCACCGCGGTCAAACGTCAAACAAAAATAAACTACGCAACGGCAAAGTCAAAGACGTACTATCTTTGACCAAAATCTAAGACAGCCTTTTCCACCTTTGATCAGAGGTCAAAGGTGTGGCAAAGGTATGGCCAAAACGGACTTTATCACCTTTGATCAGCAGTAAAAGGAACTGGAACCAACCCGTTAACCAACCCGTTAACAAACTAGATAACCAACCCGTTAACAAACTAGATAACCAACCCGTTAACGAACCAGTCAACCAGTTAACCAACCCGTTAACCAACTAGATAACCAATCCGTTAAACAACCCGTTAACCAACCCGTTAACCAACCCGTTAACCAACCAGTTAACCAACCCGTTAAACAACTAGATAACCAATCCGTTAAACAACCCGTTAACCAACCCGTTAACCAACCAGGTAACCAACCAGTTAACCAACCCTTTACCATATCGTTAACCAACCAGTTAACCAACCCGTTAACCAACCCGTTAACCAACCCGTTAACCAACTAGATAACCAATCCGTTAAACAACCCGTTAACCAACCCGTTAACCAACCCGTTAACGAACCAGTTAACCAACCCGTTAACGAACCAGTTAACCAACCCGTTAACCAACCAGTTAACCAACCCGTTAACCAACCCGTTAACCAACCTGTTAACCAACCCGTTAACAAACCAGTCAACCAGAACCCGTTAACCAACCCGTCAATCAACCAGTTAACCCTGAACCCGTTAACCAACCAGTTAACCAGTTAACCAACCAGTTAACCAACCCGTTAACCAACCCGTTAACGAACCAGTTAACCAACCCGTTAACCAACCAGTTAACCAACCAGTTAACCAACCAGTTAACCAACCAGTCAAACTTTTAACCAACCCGTTAACCAACCCGTTAACCAAACCGTTAACCAACCAGTCAATCAGTTTACCAACCAGTTAACCAACCCGTTAACCAACTCGTTAACCAACCCGTTAACCAACCAGTCAACCAGTTAACAAACCTGTTAACCAACCCGTTAACCAACCCGTTAACCAACCCGTTAACCAACCCGTTAACCAACCAGTTAACCAACCCGTTAACCAACCAAATGGGGGTTGGGGCGAGGAGAACCTTGTAGTTCTGCGCAGTCGCTGTTTCGTCTCGGTTCGCTATGTTCAATGTCCACAGGAGGGGTTGATGCTTCTGATGATGCTTAAAATAAGAACAAAACCTTATTTAAATTTTTGAATTTGTAATCCACCTCAATCTTCCTAAGTCTTAACCATCCGCGCTCCTTTATGAGTAATTGTTATTCTTCTGGCATTTTTCACCCGAATAAACTATTTTTTTAACATTTCCTATGATTTAAAGATCGGTAATTTCCTATACAGTCAACTCCACTTCTTAGAAGAGAGTTGACTGTATTTTGAAATGAGTTGCCAGTTCTTATTTTAGGTTGATACTTTCATTCTGTGACATGGATGATTCATATTATAATTTGATAAACATACCAAGACGGTCAACACAGTTTGCCAACGGGAGACTGGTGACTATCGGTCCATTTTCCTCTCGCGGACTTGCCGCGGTTATAGTTAACACTGGACCTAAAAGAGAATTATCAAGGTTCACTTTTGGTATTCCTATCCCCAACCGCGGTCAAACGTCAAACAAAAATAAACTACGCAACGGCAAAGTCAAAGACGTACTATCTTTGACCAAAATCTAAGACAGCCTTTTCCACCTTTGATCAGAGGTCAAAGGTGTGGCAAAGGTATGGCCAAAACGGCCTTTACCACCTATGATCAGCAGTAACAGGAACTGGAACCAACCCGTTAATCAACCCGTTAACCAACCCGTTAACCAACCAGTTAACCAACCAGTTAACCAACCCGTTAACCAACCCGTTAACAAACTAGATAACCAACCCGTTAACGAACCAGTCAACCAGTTAACCAACCCATTAACCAACTAGATAACCAACCCGTTAACCAACCAGTTAACCAACGCGTTAACCAACCAGTTAACCAAACAGTTAACCAACCAGTTAACCAACCCGTTAACCAACCAGTTAACCAACCCGTTAACCAACCCGTTAACCAACCAGTTAACCAACCCGTTAACCAACCAGTTAACCAACATGTTAACCAACCCGTTAAAGAACCAGTTAACCAACCCGTTAACGAACCAACCCGTTAACCAACCCGTTAACCAACCGGTTAACACTGAACCCGTTAACCAACCCGTTAACCAACCTGTTAACCAACCCGTTAACCAACCCATTAACCAACCCGTTAACCAGCCAGTTAACCAACCCGTTAACCAACCCGTTAACCAACCCGTTAACGAACCAGTCAACCAGTTAACAAACCAGTCAATCAGTTTACCAACCAGTTAACCAACCCCTTAATCAACTCGTTAACCAACCCGTTAACCAACCAGTCAACCAGTTAACAAACCTGTTAACCAACCCGTTAACCAACCCGTTAACCAACCCGTTAACCAACCAGTTAACCAACCCGTTAACCAACCAGTTAACCAACACGTTAACCAACCCGTTAAAGAACCAGTTAACCAACCCGTTAACGAACCAACCCGTTAACCAACCCGTTAACCAACCGGTTAACACTGAACCCGTTAACCAACCCGTTAACCAACCTGTTAACCAACCCGTTAACCAACCCATTAACCAACCCGTTAACCAGCCAGTTAACCAACCCGTTAACCAACCCGTTAACCAACCCGTTAACCAACCCGTTAACGAACCAGTCAACCAGTTAACAAACCAGTCAATCAGTTTACCAACCAGTTAACCAACCCGTTAATCAACTCGTTAACCAACCCGTTAACCAACCAGTCACTCAGTTAACTAACCAGTAAACCAACCCGTTAACTAACCCGTTAACCAACCAGTAAACCAGTTAACCAACCCGTTAACCAACTCGTTAACCACCCAGTCAACCAGTTAACCAACCCGTTAACGAACCCGTTAACGAACCAGTCATCCAGTTAACCAACCAGTTAACCAACCCGTTAACCAACCAGTCAACCAGTTAACCAACCCGTTAACCAACCAGTCAACCAGTTAACCAACCCGTTAACCAACCCGTTAACCAAACCGTTAACCAACCAGTCAATCAGTTTACCAATCAGTTAACCAACCCGTTAACCAACCCGTTAACCAACCAGTCAACCAGTTAACAAACCTGTTAACCAACCCGTTAACCAACCCGTTAACCAAGCAGTCAACCAGTTAACCAACCCGTTAACCAACCCGTTAACGAACCAGTCAACCAGTTAACCAACCCGTTAACCAACCCGTTAACCAACCCGTTAACCAAACCGTTAACCAACCAGTCAATCAGTTTACCAATCAGTTAACCAACCCGTCAACCAACCCGTTAACCAACCCGTTAACCAACCAGTCAACCAGTTAACAAACCTGTTAACCAACCCGTTAACCAACCCGTTAACCAAGCAGTCAACCAGTTAACCAACCCGTTAACGAACCCGTTAACGAACCAGTCAACCAGTTAACCAACCCGTTAACCAAACCGTTAACCAACCAGTCAATCAGTTTACCAATCAGTTAACCAACCCGTTAACCAACCCGTTAACCAACCAGTCAACCAGTTAACAAACCTGTTAACCAACCCGTTAACCAACCCGTTAACCAAGCAGTCAACCAGTTAACCAACCCGTTAACCAACCCGTTAACGAACCAGTCAACCAGTTAACCAACCCGTTAACCAACCCGTTAACCAACCCGTTAACCAAACCGTTAACCAACCAGTCAATCAGTTTACCAATCAGTTAACCAACCCGTCAACCAACCCGTTAACCAACCCGTTAACCAACCAGTCAACCAGTTAACAAACCTGTTAACCAACCCGTTAACCAACCCGTTAACCAAGCAGTCAACCAGTTAACCAACCCGTTAACGAACCCGTTAACGAACCAGTCAACCAGTTAACCAACCCGTTAACCAACCCGTTAACCAACCAGTCACTCAGTTAACTAACCCGTTAACCAACCCGTTAACTAACCCGTTAACCAACCAGTAAACCAGTTAACCAACCCGTTAACCAACCAGTCAACCAGTTAACCAACCCGTTAACCAACCCGTTAACCAACCCGTTAACCAACCAGTCAACCAGTTAACCAACCAGTTAACCAACCCGTTAACCAACCAGTCAACCAGTTAACCAACCCGTTAACCAACCCGTTAACCAACCCGTTAACCAATCCGTTAACCCTGAACCCGTTAACCAACCAGTTAACCAACCAGTTAACCAACCAGTTAACCAACCCGTTAACCAACCAGTTAACCAACCAGTTAACCAACCCGTCAACCAACCAGTTGATCAACCCGTTAACCAACCCGTTAACGAAGCAGTTAACGAACCAGTGGACCAACCCGTTAACCAACCAGTTGACCAACCAGTTAGTTACTAGTTGGTTACTCACCATTACCATTCTGTCTCACCTTCACTGGAGTCTTTTGAACTCATGAAAGCCGTTGCAACGATCAGTGGAATCACAATACAAGTACCAATGGCTGCTGGGAAGGCTACTCGCAGATATTCACCAATCGATCTGTTGGAGGCAAAATATTTATTAAACACGTGTGTTAATGGATATAGTCTTTAATTCTCCCGATCTCTTTCTTACATTCTCGTTTTAGAAACGTTATTTTCCTGGAATCCATACCAAACCTAATTTCGCTAACCGTTCAGCATGAAGCGATTTGGAGTATCGCTACTCCCCTGGATGGGATGCTAGTCCATCACAGGTAACCCCCAAGCATTTTTGTGAGATTGCCCCGCTGACAATGCGCCAATGGGTGGAGAGAGGCACTGTGGGGTCTTGCCCAGGAACACAACACAACGGGCCAGGGATCGAACTCGGACCGTTCGATCCGGTGTCACAAATTCTCAAAACTACCATAAAAGTAATGTCGACAATCTCGTTCCCAGAGTCCTTGTTACCCTTGTACAGCGGCGGAACGGACAACAAGGACCTCTGGGATAGAGTGATCCGCCTGACCTGCGCAGTAAAACCGGACGTCCAAGAATCTTGGTGTCCGTTAGTTGAAACATGGAGTCGAACACATGCGCAGTAAAACCGGAAGTCCAAGAATCCTGTCATGGCGGATCGCTTCCCCCCAGAGGTCCTTGTTGCCCGTTCCGCCGCTGGACAAGGGTAACGAGGACTCTGGGAACGAGATTGAAATGTGGACAGAATTGTCCAGAGACCAACGAGCTAACCATTTCACCACCGCACTTCCCAAAGCTTCGGCTAGGTAAGCGATAAAAATAATGGCGTGAAATCATTCGCCATATATGTTCACCTTTCTTTATTTCCAGGATAACACATTTGAATCACGAGCACGATTACTCCAAGTAAA
This sequence comes from Desmophyllum pertusum, assembly GCA_029204205.1. Taxonomy (NCBI): domain Eukaryota; kingdom Metazoa; phylum Cnidaria; class Anthozoa; order Scleractinia; family Caryophylliidae; genus Desmophyllum; species Desmophyllum pertusum. The sequence continues at coordinate 2,960,405 of MU827306.1, read as the reverse complement.
ATTCTTTCCGTACATTCAAACACACCAGAAACCAAACTCACCGCTTCCTGAAAGAAAAAATATCAAAAATATCAAACACCTTACAGATTGTACGCCTTTGCGCATGCTCGAGCGTTTGACCGCGGTGAACTCGAACTCACGTTGATGGAGAAAATACCAAAAAGGGAAAAGTCCTGGGATCGAGGTTGTAGTCGTGTGTCAAGTTGGTATGACGTTCTCTTATTGGTCGCCTACCTTGTTGTTCCCAGTCACCTCCTGATGCAGTGTTGGCGTTACCATGGTGAGAAGAGAAGACATGCAGGCGAATATGACCGCGGGCGCATAAATGAGAGAGGACGCTGACTGTAGAGAAAACCACATACAGGTACCAAAGATGGTGGATGTAGTGCACAAGATTATGACCTGCAGAAACAAAATGATAACTTACAGTTACAACAATCAAGAAATCACTGATCTTTTTTTAACAAAAACAAGACAATAATATGCACGAACTGAATGGAGGTTTGATTTCCGCCGCTCTCTAGAGTCCGATCTTCGTTCACGCTCCCCGGCCCGAGAAGATAGGAGGGCAGGAGGGCGGGTGTATTTTCCAGAACAGCGGCTGGTAATCAAGCTGTGATTAGAACCTAGATCCTTTCACTGTTGCCTTCGGGCTAGCACGTAAAGCCAAAGGAGGCTTCGCTGAAGTTCGCTCGCAGGACGATAGACTGACATAATAAAAGATATAAACTTACCCTGGGTTTCAGCCTGTCTATGAAGATTTTACAGGTTATTTCAGTCACAATGCGACTAATTACAATTATCAGAGGAAAGAAGGCGATAGACTCCTAAAACGAAAACAGAACAAGAGGAACATGTCAGTGAAATTACTTAACAATTATTATTTTTATCTATGTGATGATTAGTCTCTGTTATGCTGGCAATCTAAAGCACAGCCACACGAGAGCGAGCGTTGACAAGAGTTAAAACTCTCTCTCTCGTTTGGCCTGGCGAACTCAGCTGTTGTGCTCCTGGTGAATCTCCTCGACTCTTGTGCACTCTCATCGAATTTGAACCCACTCATCGAGAGTCGTCGAGAGTTTTCTCTTGTGGCTCGGGCTGATGATAGTCACTGAAAGTTGAAGACTAAAACTCTCAGCAACTGTCATTCTCGTTTGGCCCAGGCTTAAAGGAGCTACGTCACGGATGGCACATCTTGAAAAAAATTGGCCAATTTTTTCAAGTTCGTCGTTCGCAATCCGTCTTAACCTTCTCCATCCTCTCCCATCCTTGTTCCTGTTTGGTTTATTATTACTTCTTTGGTGGTTTTCTACCTTAGTAAACTATTATTTTGAGGCTTTCTTCAATTTGAAGGTTATTTTACGCAAAAAATGACTTAAAATATCGTGACATAGCTCCTTTTTAAAGTCTTAAAAGACTGTGGACTTGAAAATCAAGTCAAAATAAGTCCAAACGAACATCCTTGTGAGGTCATGCATATGGACAACACCCTGCATACGAGTTACCAATAAACAAATTATTTCATACAAATATCCTATAGCGGTAAAACGCTTTGAATCTGTTTATGGAGTCAGCGCTGGCATCCAGCCTAGGGCTACAACATATTGTATAATTATCCTCTAAAGATAGGGTTCCCATTCAACGTTTTTGTAGAAAGTATAGTAATAATAAAAAAATACATAAAAAATATTGTTTGAATACCTATGATAGAAACAATAAAGCCCCTTCCACACGAGCAAGTTTTCCTTGACAAGTTTTCACTTGACAATTTTTCCTTGCTCGTGTGGAAGGGGCTTAAAGATCCCGTACTTTTCGTAATTGAAGAGTTTCAATGAGATACAATGGAAGATAGGATTGCACAATCCGCAGTGTGATGTTTGAAAAAATGACAACGAATCCAACCTAAAATTAAAAAAAGACATGAATTATGATTATTTTAAGATTACATTAAAATAAATTTCAAATATTTAATATAAAATGATATTCCAATACGATTGGTATGCTCCATATTTTTGTTTGTTTGGATTGAGAAGATTTATAAACACTCGAGGTAGCCTATGAATAGGCTCCGCGGTGGGGATGGGGTAAAAGAAAATGGCGTGCGGAGCCTATTCATAGGCTACACTCGAGGCAGCTAAAAATGGTCAAAAATAATAATACAGTTTAACGGAACCCGACTCCCGAGAGGATTTAAAAATCAGCTGACCTTGTACAGCAAAGGCTCTTTTAGCCATTCGAACCAAGCTAACTTGGATCTGTCCGTTCTGGTCACTTCCTGGTTCACCATTGTACTTGGTGAAGATGCATCAGCCGTCGACCTTTCACAATGTTTCTCTACAGTAAATAAATAAAAGGTAGGTTATAATAGACTCCATACATCTTGCAGTTTATAAGTTCCTTTTCTTTTTGGTATTTTTTTCATCAGCTTGGCTCACACTGCCGGAGCTTATCCCGGATTCCGTAACATGAAGCCGACTAGGAGTATTGCTACTCTCCCTGGCTGAGTCCATCGCAGGTCACCCCTCCCCCAGCATTTATCCAGTTCACCGTTACCCATCTATACTCCTGGGTGGAGAGAGGCACTGTGAGAGTAACTGTCTCGTCCAAGAACACAACACAATGACCCCAGCCAGTGCTCGAACCTGGACCACTTGATCCGGAGTCCAACGTGCTAACCATTAGGCCACAGGAGTACCACGGTGTAGGGAATGAAGTGTTGTATTCAAAATAGGTAAGGACTTTACTGCAGTGAGTACCTTCATCTGGGTTTCCTTCGCTGGGTTGCTCTGCTTGTGGCCTGGGCTCTAGAACTGTCAAATGGAAAGCAAATACGAACAGGAAACCAACCGCAAGTAGGATGATGGCAAAATGCTGAAATAGAAAAAGATATCACATGAAGGATGTCCATCATGCATGTCCTTTCCATGAAACTGTGCGAAATTAAAATGCTCTGATCACAGAGCATGTCACTACAAAGAGAAAAAGTCTAAACGAAATCAAACTCTTCTCAACATATGTCTCAACATTCTCTCAACATTTGTCGAGAGTCGATGTTGAGGCCGTTTGACACCCCCTCTTAACATTATTGAGACATGTCGAGAAGAGTTTGCCAAGTTGGATTTCGTTTAAACTTTGTCTCAACATTTCTTTTACTCTCGAAATGTTGAAGCCGTTTGACACGCTCTCTCAACATTGATGAACGCGCGCACCGAGTCCCAGACCTCACGCATCTCACTTGTTGAACATTTGTTGAGGCCAAATCGCCGCGTTGAAAAAGGGCTCAGATAGGCGCTTGTATGGTCTTATATGGTGCTGAAGTGTTACTCAGTTTTGTTTCTTTAATTAGGCAGTGCTTATCTACATAAAATACCAGGTTTCCTCCTAAAACTCTTTTGCTATGGCGATAAAATTGTGCTTTACAGGAAAGCAAAATATTAATTAAGAATCCGTCGTCTCAGTTATACTCACCGTAAATTGCTGGCTGATATTTGAATTCACTTTGTCTTCTGTACTGTCTTGAAGCAAGGCCCACAGTAAGATATAAAGACACACCTTACAAACACGGACAATTGATCTGCGAATCAAGTAATACACTCTGTCAAGATAGGATGATCTAAGGGAAGCATTCCCCAATACATGGGTCTCTTCCGATGATAATTTTTTAAATATATTTTTAACTTTCAGTCCATAGCTGAGCTATTTTAAGAGCGCTACCTGATTGGTCAGTTCGAGTAACGTGATGTCGGAGCCTCGATCAGAAGGGAATAGAAATAACTTTCACAGCATGGCGCGAAACTATTAATAGATTTCAAAAAATTACCATAGAACACGGGGAATCCTTCTCTTAAGGGGGGATTCTACCTGAATTTCAATGAAATTTTAAGAGGTTTAAAGAAGGGATAGAAGGAAAAAAAAAATTTTGGAACACCAACAGACAGTTGATACTCACGCGGGTGCTCTCGCGTGGGTATCAACTGTTTGTCAATGTCAATCTACTAATTTTTAACTTCAAATTCTAATTTTAAAACTACATCAAATCTTCAATATTTCTCATTTCCCTAAATTTTACAACTCCTTTGAGAAAAACTATTTCCTCTCAAATATACCCAAAAATCACCCAAAAATTTACAAAACACCCCATAACATAGATTCATGGGATGAGCATAGAGTTTTTGGATTGCTTGAAACGTGAACGAGATATTTCCATTTAACCCATGTTAAGTCGCGGAAAAATGGCATTTAGGTGAAGTCCCGCCTTAAATCATCCTCTTATGAGCCTGTTTGTTTTATAAAAACGTCGAAATTTGGAGTCAAGCACTCAACGTTCTTATTTTTAGCCCACTTGAGCCTTGAAACGTTCTTTTTAAAAGATGTTCTTGAGTATTCTAGTAGATTATACAATTGATCATATATATAACTCGCGCTCTGATTGGCTGTGCAGTCGTTTTGCATGAGACTAAACCACGGTTATGACAGGGGCACCCAACGGATCATTTCGGTGAAATATCTATTCGAAAGGCAATTAATCGCCTCGGATATTCGGTCAGGGAAATAGGGAAATGTCATCTCGAACTTTCGTAATATGGGAAAATTAGTGCCTTTTGTTTTCGGAGAGATAAAAATGTCGTTTTGGGTACAAAAAACGGTCAGCCAGGATTTTCGGAAAGGAAAATTCACCTCATAAATTCGGGTAACAAGATTTCAATCCCTAAAATTTTCTGAAGTTTGCCCGGGGGGGGGGGGGGGGGGTACTCCCTATAATGGACTATACGGGGAGGCTCCGCCCGAAAGGGGTCCTTTTTTAGGCTCGAGGTATGTGAAAGGGTAGGGATTTCACGAGTTGAAGTATATGAAAGGGTAGGGATTTCACGAGTTGAAGTATATGAAAGGGTAGGGATTTCACGAGTAAATGATATTATTGTTTGTAATGCTTGATGATTTCTGGTGATATATATTGTTCATTAAGTTCATTACAAGGGTATAGAAAAGGGATGCAGTGCTTCTACTGTAGGTATGTGAAAGGGGTACCATTTTCATAATTTCTATGGAAGGTATATGAAAGGGGTACCATTTTATATGGAAGGTATATGAAAGGGGTACCTTTTCTGTGAAAAATGGTATATGAAAGGGTAAGGGGTTGGACCTCTGGGCGGAGCCTCCCCGTATAAAACTTTTTTGAGTACCCCCCCCCCCCCCCGGAGAAGTTTGAAAGTTCAGCTAACGTATCCGAACAGATACATTTTTAAAAATTGAATATGAGTAGTCAGGAGTTGACATATTTAAATTAAAACGTTTTTGTCACTGACTCATTGTCGCAGTTGTTTAGACGTTTCGGCTAGTGCTTAAGCCTTCATCAGTAATGAAAATGGGAACGTACGTTGTTACACGCTATTTGAATAGCGTTTAAAAATAAGCCATTAAACTGCACAAAAAGCACAGTTATAACGTAAAAACGACGTTCTGATACCTACAGGAAAATGTTGTCGTTGGGTGCCCCTGTTATGACGTATCATTGCATTTTGTCGGCCGCTTCTTGTTTACATAGCCTGATAAAGTTTGTATGTAAACCCTCGCTAGCGGCTCGGGTTTACAAAAAATTCTCGAATTTCTCCAAATTGCCTCTCGTCATGTCTCGTGTTTGCATCCGGGCTATGCAAACACGCGCGCCATTTTCTATTTCTTAAAATCTGTATTCAACATTACAGCCTAAGCAATTAGTTTAAATCAAGATAAAATAAACAATAGCAGAATTCATTCAACCTACATGATGTTTTGGAATGTTGTGGCCGGTGAAAAACTAAACTAAAAAAAATTTCGGAATTTGTGCTTGGCATAAGAATTCGTGATAAATCTTACCTGGAAGTTTCTGAATCTTTGCCATTCTCTGCTCGTATTTCGGTCATTAACGAATAGTAACTGATTTCGGTGAGCGGCCAGCAAATCGAGAATAAAGCCGCGGACAAGAGATAGTAGGCCCCCAACTTTATATTCGAGCTATGATCCTCGCAAAACAAACACGGTATAAAGGCGAAGGGCCATGCGAGCAATACACCGGCTGAACCAATGATATGCCTGGCTTTTCTTCTTCCGTAAGGAGAGAAAGACTTCCACAAGCGCTTGTCATGACCAAAACTGATCACAAGAAAGCTAACGGCCATAAGAGTCTGAGAAATGAAGAATATGATTCCAACGCTGAGCGCGGACAGACCAACAACGTTTTGTAAATAGAGCAGTGCATAGCTGTACCACACACTCGATGTCAGGTTGTTCAATATGTGACCTGTTTTGCAGGCAATACGGTTTCTTATCGACGGTGAATCGGCGTCAGGGATTGTCTCCTCAATGATGTCATCTCCACCGCCATTGTTACTCGGTGACACGGCTGTAATATCACGAGAACTTTCCATTCTTCATGTTGGCGCTGTTTCGGCTTTGGCGGTGGCCGCAACGGAGATGTGGTATTTCAGATCACAAAAAATTAAATTCTCACACTTCTTAACAAAACAATTCAAATTCTGTTTTATGCCAAACTACTTAATACCTTGTCGAATATATACATGTAGCAGCCATCAATTTTCATTTACTGACGTAGCAGAGGAAAATCATGGATCAGCACAGTTTTCGTCACGGCAACGAGATCATACTTCACTGTGTAGACTTTGCAATGACAAAAACACGGGTAAAATAATCATGTTTCGAAGTAACCACACTTTGTCTGAGAGAAAAAAATATATCAAGATATTTGTCTTCCTTAGATACAGCTAGATTTATTGGTGGTCAGCCCATCGTTCAATCAAATCGCTCAGAGACTTCTGCGGTTTATAAAATATTCATTTCGCCAATTTTGTTCCTGACCGGGCAACTTCAATTTTTAATTTTTCTTATTTTATTTTTCGTTACACTTTTTAGATTTATTTGTGTTCATTTATAGTTGATTACTCTTTAAGTTATAGGCATTTGTTAGCTTCACGAACGCTTTGCAGTGTGTTGAATCTGATTATGAGTTTAATTATCAACAGAATTACTTCATGTCAAAGATTTATGGCCGAACATATCTTCCGGGTTTTTTACAAAACTTTAGGAAAACTCTGTGTAAACTAGAAAACTAGTAATTACTATTCTGTATAAGCCATGACATTTCATATATATAGAGCAGTTCTATCGATCTATTGACCTCTATTGGAAAATGGAATTTCTCGTTAAATCAGTGTAACGGTCTTAATATGCAAGTTGCAATTTAATTTGCTAATATTTAAGTCTACTTTTCTCGTAATTACAGTGTTTTGGTTTGTATGTTTTACATCTTATATAATTGTAACAAAAATATTATCGTGCACAAAATTTAGCTTTCGACAGTCTTCCCATGCAATGATAGTGAAACAGACTGGGCGCCAGAAATGAAAAGATCGATTTTATCTTCAATTTACGGCACTATTAAAGAGAATGAGGCATTTACTTTTCTTTTCTATCTGCACGCACTGTATATTAAATTAAATCTATATTTTTTGTTTGGATATGGACATAACAGGACGTTCTCCAGCAATACAATATTTGATTTTAATTTTTCAACGGAAGTTGTAAAGATATAACAGAGGGGAGTTTATAACCTGTTCTGGAACGTTCTAAATTAATATATCAAGATTTCATTGCACTTGGCTTCCTTGTATTTGTTCAGCATATTCCATTAAAACTAATGGACATTCAAAATGAAACATAAAAGAAAGTTACCGCCAGCTAAAAATGGACAAGATTAGAACTTTTTGCCTCTTTCGTGACGAAAACATCAGATAAAGCTGAGTTTAATTAGCGTTTTAATTATCATCGTTCGCCAACCTACTGATAGAACATCACTTTCTAATAGCGAGATAGAGGTAGTCCAGTCCCCTACCGCTCTTGTCGTAATTTTTACGCTCTTAGTTTGGTGTCACATTAGACAATATTCGTATTCTCACGGTTGAACTGGAACTAGCTTGCAATCGAGGCTCATCCGGGGGAATATCATTTAAAAAAATATTTGCATTTGAAAAGATTCCCCCGCATGAGCCTCGATTGCAAGCTAGTTCCAGTCCAACCGTGAGAATACGAATATGGTCTATTAGCGCAATTGTAGAGTTGAGCTAGAAAGACGTTTGATTGATTGATTGATTGACTTCCGGTGGCGCATGCTCCATGATCCCCCAGAAACCTGGGAGATCGGAGGGACATGCGCATACAAGTATGGATTCGATCTTTTGTGTCTGTTCTCTGCCGATTCATTCTCTGCCATGGAAGTTGAATCGCGGGCCCTGGGGAAGAGGTTGTTGTTCTCCACAAAACGACCCCAAAGCATAAATCTTGTCAGCCAAATCCACATTTAATGGATCGACAAGTAGATTATCGCTGTACTTGTCATTCGTTAAAATATAAATTTACTGTTTAATCGGCGTTGTCGTCACCGTTGCCGTCGTTTAAGAAAGAAGACGATCCGTTCCCCAAAAGAGGAGACCCTAGGAACGAGGTTGGTAAGAAGCGTGTCCGGCTGAGTTTTTCCCAGTCCCCCACGACTCTCGCCTTCTATTTGAGTTCCTAATGAGAGACGACTGGTGACGAGCCAGTTAAACGGCAAGCGAAAAAACACTAAAAACGACAACAAAATCATCACAAACCCTTTTTATTAAGTTTACCACCTTACATCCCTCGTTAGAAATATTGTTAGTGTATAAACAAGATAAGAAGAGCTATAAAATTACCGAACCACTAAAGGCCTACAATTTGCCCAATGATATAAATTGTCAATAATCAATTTCATTATATTAAAAAAATCTACTTCCCTAAAAAAGTTCGAAACGTTTTTTTGTTGTGCAGCATTATATAAATAATTTTAATAATTTTTTTTAAAATGATTTTTCCTTTAATTTTATAGATACTATATTTTTAACGAAACAGTAACAGTAACAATGTCAAGATTTTTAAGTCAAATTCTCTCCCGCATTTGGTGGTCGGGTGCCACTCAGGTACTTCCCGGGAGCTTGTGACTTGGTCCACGTGATTATGAGCCGCAATCATTCGAATGCTGTGCGCTTTGAAATTGTCGCATTCTCGATCACGCGCTGATCACGTGAACATGAAGAGCAGTTGGTGTTTAGAGCGTTAACTGCGGCGTTATACTTCTGTCGATTTCAGATAAGGCAGAGCGTGAAAGTCGATATCTTCTGTATAGACGTCTTTACCTGCAACTAGAAAGTGTATTTTGTGGTTAGACAATCTGTGACAAGACCATTGCTGGGTACATACCACACAAGTTCTCGTGATATAAGACTGCGGATTGGCTTGAAAACCGGCGACCGAGAGAAACTATCAGTAAAGCTAATTACACAGGAGCAAGTTTTCCTTGACAAGTGTCCTGGACAATTTTTATTTCATTGTGTGAACGAGCAGCACGTTTTCTAGCCTGCGTGCAGACGTCTCCTTCCTTGCTTCACGCGGAATTCCGCGTGAAGCAAGGAAGGAGACGTCTGCACGCAGGCTACAAGTTTTCCTTAACAAGTTTTCTTTGCTCAAATTCCAGTCAATTCCATTGAAGACACAATACTCTTTATTCAGTGGTATATGCCAAAAAGTCGTAGAATTCGTAATTCCTTGACAAGTTTTCCTTGTCGACCGGTGCACACGAGCAAGTTGATAGGTTTTCCTTGTTTTCCTTGTGATATGAACACTTGCAAAGGAAAACCTGCTCGTGTGTAACTAATTTTAACCCCTGTCCTCCCAAGAGTGCTAAGTTCAAAACTGAGGAAATTTTGCAAATTGTCAAAACCAAACAGTACCACATGAAAGTACTGCTCAATAGCTTTCATATGAATGGTCACACACTAGGGTTTCATCCACAGCCTTAAAATAAGTTACTTCCATATTTATTGATTCAAGGTTTGACTCCGGGAGTGAAAGGGTTTTAAGATTACAACTTTCGAGCCTCTACAAGGCAAACTTTACAACTCCTCTCTATTACCTAACTTTGACCAGTATTTGTAAACACTTACTTGTCATTCGTCGTTTCATGTTTTTGTTGGAAGGTTGGCGATACAACAACGCCACAACCAAGAAAGCGAGCAGAGCCTCGATCCCGGGTACTACCGAGAAAGCGCCTCTGAGGTAGTTGGCACAAGGTTCACCACAAGGTCTGAAATAATTGAAGTGTAATGTAAGGGATCAGTTATGATGGTAAACTCTCCCACAGTAATATGTTTAAGTGCTAAAAAATTTAGGTAAATGCATGAGAAACGCTTAAAACATGGACTATAGAAGGCGGCATTTTGTCCTTACTTTCCCAAACTTCCACTCGTGTCTCAAGCCAGTGGCTGACTATTCCCAATCTGTCGCGATTGTTATAGAAAACACGCAAAATGATATATCATACCCGTACATGTAAATGAAAACGTATTGCAACACAAAAAGCACTACTTACTTACAGTACATTACTTACATTTTTTAGGACCATAAAAACTCACCCCGTTGTTTCAGGATAATTTTCTTGCAATGCTAAAACTATGAATCCAAGTGATGTTTTGTCCGTAAAAGCCATGACACCGTACACAAAACCACTAGATTTCTACAGAAGAAAAGAAAAAAAGGTTACCAAAATTAATAATCTTTACTGTAAAACAGTAAGTAAGTAAGTAAGCAACTTTATTTTACGAGGGTAAACACATAACAGTTAAACACTGATAAACTAGTGGCCCTCGATCCTAGGTATCTAAATTTAAATGGTCTAAAATATGATTTACAAAATTTAAAATAGACTAAAATATATTACAATATAGAATAAACGAGTATGGGTACTAAAAATTATGATAAAAATATGTACATTGAATTTCAAAGAACAAATTAGAATTTATATATGTCAGTCAATGCATTTTCTCGGTTTAACACGTACGTCCGTGTTCAAAAGAGTTGTGTTTGGCTCTAATGTTTCTGATTTTGCCTAAAAAATTGAAGTGATATTATAACCTAAGACAAACGAGTGTTGTACGACTGTAAATGAAATATCAATGCATTGTCAACCATTCATGTGTCGGGAACGAAGAAAATAATCCACTAATCCTCAATTGCTTCGGTTTTGCTTTACTACGCTCAATGATTGGCTTAAAAACTCGCGCCACCTACTCAACCAATCAGCCGCAAAACTAAAATTGGTCACACGCGTTTTCCCGCGCTTGGCGCCGGTTGCGAGTATTTGCTTCGAGTTCTCATTGGTTCGTTTCTTTGTTACGTTTGTTGTGATTGGTCATTGCAATTGACTGCATGGCTTTGGTTTTACGACACTAAACATATTTGGGGACTGCAAAACCTACTTTATCATTGCCAATAAGATCTGCTACCATGGCCAGCGACGTGACTAGCATCATGGAGTTTCCGCAGCCCATGATGATTGTTGGCGCGTAGATCATGTCTCTGTGTGATCGAGGCGTGAAGAAAAACCACGTGGCACAAAGGATAACAATTACAGCACCTGTGCAAAACAAAACCTGAAACAAGAACAGGGAGAGACGTCAACACAGGTTCAATGGAATGGTTTGCTCGAAGGGTTGTGTGGATGCGAGAAAGGGGAGGGATGACGGGAGCTTCGCGCTCTCTCCTCGCGCTTCGCGCCCGCGCTCCCCTCATCCCTTAAAGATTCTCCCAACTAGAACTATGACAAATACATGGAGACCAGTACGGAGAATCTGTACGTCGACATGTTAACTTACCCGGTTGGAGAAGAATCTGTTAAGTCGTTTAATGAATGCGCTCATAATAATTCCGCTGACCAGGATCATTAACGGGAAGTAAGCAATGGCTTCCTGTTACAAGAAAAAGAACATAAAGAAAAAGTCAGCGGGAAAATGACCGCGTGAAATATGGGGCGAGGCGGGCCAGGGAAAGTAGGGAAGGCGCGCAGTCTAGGTTAAATTTCCCACTTATGTCTAAGATTGAACGCAGCTACGAAAATTACAGGCTAATAAAAAAAAATTGCTATGGTCTTCCGAAATCTGCGAAAATCGCAAAGGAACGAAACAACCCAAATGTGATCTCATAGAGGTCATGACTAGACTGTGAACAGTCCCTCTATTTTTTGCGCTGAAATCGTCGCACTGTCACGATCGATCGTGGAGCCGCCATCTTGGATTATTTGACGAGCGAAAACTGGGGAGAGTGAGAATTTTACGACAATTCGCGAAGCTACGAAAAACTCAACTGTGATCTCAGAGAGGTCTTGACGAAAACTGGGAATTTTACGAAAATTGCTTTTCCAACCAAAGAACCAAAGAAACTGGAAAATAGGTATTAAGAAACAACAGCACAAATAATTTACCTTTTGGAAGTGAAGTGTATCTGTTAAGTACATGGGAAAATATGACTGATTGAGATTAACTACGTTTTGCGTCGTCATGTATATTACCACCATCTGGAAAAAAAGAAAAATAACTTCATCAGTTAGTTGTCAAACCTCTACTTTAGAACCAATCCCATAGAGGGACACCAAGCCGTGGCCGAGACGATGTATTTTTCTCAATTTTGTGCCTCGATGTCCCTTTTGGAAAGAGTCGCCTTACTGGAGGTGTCAAATGTAGTGTCTGTGGCATATTTCCGACCATGCACGAGCACTGAAATCTCCAGAAAGGGGACACGTCGCAAAAGAGACACTGATTTTATGGTCCCAGCCACAAAAGCAATTTGGCTCCGGCCACACGTGAAAAGTACATTTATAAGGGGGCACTTCCCATAAGTCATTCCCATAGGTCATTGTGTTGTGTTCTTGGCAAGACACTTAACTCTCACAGTGCTTCTCTCCACCCAGGAGTATAAATGGGTACCGCGACAAAATGCTGGGGGGTAACCTGCAATGGACTAGCATCCCATCCAGGGGGAGTAGCAATACTCCTAGGGTCCCCGGGGTTATGAAAATCTGTGTCGACATTTTCTTTACCCTTGCAACAAAGTAAAATGGATAGTTTTTTTACCTTATAAAAGTCAGGATTTTTAAACCATTCTTTCCATGTCATTTTAGACTCGTTCTGTTGTTCTTGTTTTTCATGTCTTTGTAGTTCAATTGCAAGAGCCTGTTTCTCTTGATCCTTACACTCTAAGGCATTGGCATTGGTCTTGGAAGGCTTTTCTTTAGATTGCTCTGAAACGAGAGAAAAAATCAATATATAAGAGACTTAGAACATCGATCATTCCGTCAACTTTACTCAGCTACCGAGTAATAACATTTATATGATCTTGTTATAATTTTCTTCACGTTCGTAAAGAGCTATGTCACGATGTATGGGAATGGCACAAGGATGGTTAAAGGAACTACGTTACGATATATTAAGTCATATGTTTTTCGATTTCCTTCATGCCCGCGAAGGAAACGTAAAAAATAACAGTTAACTAAGTTAGAATAACACCAAAGAAGTAACGATAAACCAAAAAGGAACAAGGATGGTTTAAATTGGCGAAGATTGAGGCGGATTACGAACGAATGTTATAAATTTTTCAAGACGCTCCTAACGATGAACTTCAGTAACATACATGTAGCTACGTTACTGTAAAAGTTCCGCAGCAGCACGAGATTTGAGTCGGAACATTTTCACGCTAGAGAGACATCGACCCTAGTAACGGTGACAATAGAGTAAAGCCGCCATAGTTGCAATCGGTCTGCATTACATGAAGTGTTTTACAATAGCAAGCGACGATCAGAGCTGTGTTCATACCTGGAAAATGATCTGTGTCCTCTACTCCCCAGTGGAAAATAAAGGCAAAAAAACTTCCTGTCAGCATGACGATTATGGATTGATACTAAAAAGAAGTAAATATGCGAGTTAGAAAAACAAACAAACAACAAACAAACAAACAAACAATTAATGCGTACTCAGTGCAGAAAATGGTCCTTCCAGTCATGGAATGGAACATGGGCTGTCTTTTTTTTTTCTGGTTTGAGTTCATAAATATTTTATTCCAAACATGTTGAGGATAGTCCCTAGATATCATTGTAATCACTTTTCATTTGGTATGAACGGGTCGTTGGTCTTAAATAGTATTGATTTTTACGATCAACGTTCACGACGGTAAATCCAAAAAACATCACCGGTCCACGGAAACTGTGTATTCTCAGTAGTCTCAGTAACTCACCGTAAATTGTTTCTGTGCTGATGCATCAACATTTTCTTCGCTGTTTTGTCCTAAAAGAATCCAAGTGACTATATACACAAATACACCACAGCCTAGCTTCAATGCAGATCTGCAAAAAAACAACAGAAAATAAATGTTATAATTTATGTTCCAGGCTTGGTCCATTTCTCTGCAGAGCGAGAGCTCTTAATGAAAGTCGTTCCCAGGCTCTTTCTTCATAAACACGAGAACGAGGTTGGCAGATATCGAAGCTTCCAATGTTAGTGAAAATTCGAGCTTCTTGTCACTGATCAGATAAAGAGAAACAACCTCTTACCCAGGGTCTTCTTGATCAGCCGCCATCTTGAAACGAGAAGACCCTGGGAACGAGGTTGAGAGTAGGGCGGGCAGAATCTTTTGAAGGCCCTTTGATATTCATACATAGAAGCTTACTTAAAGCCGGAAATGAACTGAATTTGTCTTCGCCGACGCAAAACCGCTTAATATAAATTGTGTCCAAATAAACAGTATAAAACGCATTTGTTGAAAGTGTGGAATTCCACTCGGTAAGTTACTAATTCGTTGCACTCTGACTCGGGATATCCGCTATAGAAACCGCTGCTCAGTTGGAGGCAGAAGATACGTTCACGAAGCGACATGTGAAGAGGGATCCGCCCATGCATACACAACACGTGACTCGACTCAGACCACGTACGTAGAATGACTAAGTTTCCCGCGGGACAGTCCCGTGCTTCCTGCCCTACCGCTACCGCGACATAAGCAGATTCCCCTATCCCGCAGGATGCGAAGATAAAAGGGTCTTGTAATTTTGATCAATTCTGTCAAATTAAAGCATTCCACAAAACAAAGAGTGGGACTGAAAGGGTAGACATTTCTTTCTTTTTTAGTCACTATCCACTTTCAAAAGGATCATGTCAGAGCAAGACATAGCCTCCAACAACACAGACGCTCTTTCGGCTCGTCACGCAATCTTTCCTCCCCCCACGAACGTGGGGAAGGAGGGCGTGACGAGCCCAAAGAATGTCTGCGTAGGAGGCTAAGCAAGACATTAATTATAGCAAAACTGATACCTTTCAAAGATATCAACCGACAGACTAAAATATCAACTATCTTTTACTCTATGCATTCTTCGAACTTTTTGGAATTCAACGCCTAATTTTAACCCTTTCACTCCCAAGAGTGTTCAGTTCAAAACTGAGGAAAATATCTAGAATATCCTTTGAAAAATTGTCAAAAACAAACAGCACCACCTGAAAGTACTGCTCAAAAGCTTTCATTTGAATGGTCACACACTAGGGTTTTATCCACAGCCTTGAAAGTTAGCTAGAACCACATTCTGATTTACTTAAGGTTTGACTCTGGGAAAAGGGTTTACATCTGCACTACATGTATGTATTCGAGAAAACTTTGGTCAGTTTAATTTCAACAGACGATGACCAAGCAACAATTTGATCAGCAAGTCCCCTTTTTGTTTCTGTCACTAAGCTATTATGGATTTCCTTGGAAAATTATTGGCCCCACGTACGCAAACTTTACTTTCCTTGCATGCATTTCACAGTATTTCAAATGGCTTTGTACGACATTAATTAAGTCGGTTTCTGTCTCTTTGATGTACACTCTTTTTTTTATAAGAACGTCTAATTTTCGAGCTAAGGCTGAACCAAGACCGAATGTTCTTATTTTTTAGGCGATTTCATAGGTTACATGGCATTTCACAAAAAAGATTCGAACGTGACCATGAACATTTTATGTGATAGAAACTCATGCTGTTACTATAAAAAAATGTGCATTCAAGTATTTTGAGCTGATTTGAACTGCTTATTCACTGAGATATTTGAAATGTTACATTTTTTGAAAGGATACTGGAATATTGTATTTAGAGCTCGATGTAAGAAACAAGTAAATAAAAATGTTCTCAGCTAAGTCTCACCCTGGCTATGTTCTTAGCATGTTCTTAAAATTTTGGTCAATCTCAGCCTCAACGTTCTTATAAAAAAGGTTCTTATAAAAAAAGAGTGCATTTCACAGTATTTCAAATGGCTTTGTACGACGTTAATTAGGTCGGTTCCTGTCACTTTGATGTATTTCTTCATATTTTCGTCATGTACTGTAGAGTAAGAACCCACGGCAAAAGTCACGAATCGCAGTTATTTTGGTAAGAAAATTTTATACCAGCTGAGAAGTTCAGAAGGTCAGGCGAAACCACTTCCGCAGACTCACTTTCTCAGTTCAAGAAAAATATTTGACCAGTCCCAGGGAGTCCGATTCTCGCATGAGTAAGGCAAATATTAAACTAGGCAAGGGAAATATTTTTTGACCGTCTTTTGACTCTTTTATGATTCCAATAGAGCGTTTTCACTCAGTCCTGTGGGAATTAAATGACAAAGGCCATGGCAGCCGTGTTGGTGTCCCTTTTGTACGGGGACACCAATATGGCGGCTATGACGTCAAGTGAAAGCACTCTATAGAATTAAAAGAACAAAACCTAGTGCACAATCACGAAGGGAAAGTAACAACGGGATTTTTTTTAATTAATGGCCAAAATTTGGGACACCATGAAACTTCAATTTCATTCACACAGGAAATGACGTCATCAAGATTTCAAAATCTTGAAAACCCCCGTGAGGATAATAAGGCAAATCGTATTTGAAAAGTATTGATTTTAAATAGAGAAATAAAGAAAATATTTTCTAGATTTAATCATGTTACTAACGAGCACTGTTTCGGAGCTAAAGATTAAATAAATGTTGGTCAGAATGGAGGAATGTTTTAAAGGGGCAGAATCAATCACTGCAAGGGTTTTAGAACAAAAACAGTCCTTGCGTATATATATTTGTATATCTAACTGGATTTATAAGAACGTGGTCGCAGAAAATTGCACCATTTTGTGAAGTTTCCAAAGTAGACGATACAATAAGATCAGGTATACCAGTTCTTTTTTCTCTCTTCCCTCTCTCCTTTCTCCTTTTCGCTCTTCTTTGGTGTGTGTTTCAAGTCTTATTGGAGTGTTAAACTGGGCTTTTGGCGTAGTTGCAGAAAAAATGCTGAAATTTTCTTGAGCCACGTAAAATATAATTCAATTATATGACGTACCACGACAAACGAGGATTAAATGACTGACTTTCGGCCATAGTTTCTTTTATGAGATCGGGCATAAGATATCGCAAAGGGATTAAAACAAGCGGTCATATGAACTTTTGTTGCAGTTTGCGCGAGTGGCTATAAAATATAGCTAAATCAATTTGCGTGCGATGGTCAAAATACGTCAGTGGCGAAGCCACGAAAAAGAGAGCGGCGAGGCTCGTGTATCGTTTGCCATCGCACGTCAACGAAGTACATGTAGACTCTCTCAAAGTCCTGACTCGTCCCCAGTCGTCTCTCTTATCTCCTGTTAATATTTAGCGCGGCCGAGGGGAGCGCAAGGGGTGATGGGAAGGAGGAAAGGCGCGAGACGACTGGCAGATCCTGTTTCCAAGATGGCGGACAGAGCAATGGCGGCGTTTTGATGAAATAGGCGCTATTAAAAGAGAACGCTTTCCGCCGCCCTTTGAAGCTAAAATCTGCTCTGCCGTAAACAATCGCGAGGTTTTGTTTACAGTCAAAGTCTTATTTGCACACCACACAACTCTTCTACGCAGTTCTACGACGATTGCCGTTTACTTCTGGTACAGAGACCTCAGACTAACTAGATCGTTTCCAAAATACTTCCCTTAAGCGTCTACGAACTTGTATTTATTTCTCATTTACACGAGAACGTCAAACTTCAACTGAAAGCTACGTTAAACGTCTGTTTCCTTCGCTCTGTGGTGTCCTACAGTTTCCTGTGGAAGTGTTGTGATTATTTGGGTCAAGGGTCAAACTGATCATGACAGCTAAATTTAAAATCTCATATTTTCAAGGATCCGCACTTCAGGCCTTTATATCTCTCAATGAACTTACTGCCGAAAAGTTGTAGCCTTTGCAGTGCCAATTTATTCTGGAAACGAGCGGCTCAGCTAAAATTGCAAAACCCGGCCAGGAATATAAATTACGTAGCATTCGCGGCACTCAAATCACACAGAGAAAATGACTCGCACACTTACACGACGACACATCAATATTGTAATACAAAATTAAGGTTTAATTTAGGGATCCATACCTCTCAATAAATACAAAATCATACTTCCTCTCTTCAAATGTTCAGCGCGCGTTTCTGCTTGTAAGCTTATGTCGTCGAAGGGTTGTAAACATCGCGAGTAACTCGACTTTAGCAAGCGTCTTGACCGGTTCGCTGATGTTCTATTAAATACACCCGTAAAAAATGCCTTTCTAACGGCCAGACATCACTGAAACTTCGTCAACTACGCCATTCCACAACTCTGAGTGCATGGAAAAGAAATAATCGAAGAAAACGGCCTCGCGCAACTTTTCGACTCTTGGCACAACTTTTCGACACAGGATCTGCCAGTCGTTTCTCTCCTTCGCTTTCCTCCTTCCCAGCATCGCCCGCGACTTGCGACTCCCAACAAAGGACTTCTCTTCTCGTTTTACAGGAGACAAGAGAGACGACTGGGGACGAGTCAGCTCAAAGTCCGTTTTCTGTCAGCTATTGGTGGTTTGCAAGTGACGTCAGCTGGGGGTCATTAACAAAAGATTTCTAATTGGCTTCCAGGCCTGATTGGCCTCTGACCCCCAACATGGCCGCCGCGTCTTTGTCATTTGAATCTCTCGGGATTGGTTGCAAACCAGCAATAGAGGAACAATTATGACCTACTGTAGATACGTGTATTTTGGATTCTGTACAATAAAGCGTCAACTCGAAGCATTGATTTGACTGATTTCAATCGAGTCTTTTTGACGAAGACTTTTCTGTCAAAAGTAAATATCAATATAAAAACTGATCGTTGAGGTTTATAGCTCCGCTATCGCGATCAACAGCTAGCTGGAAAAATGGTTTTGGGTCAATCAGGGTCAAGCCTTTTGCCAGTTGTATACATGTAGCTCAAGTGATTTGCTTCCAATTGAGCAGCCATTTTGTTCTAACCTCGCCGGAAAAATGGCTTTTTCCCCGATGCTAAAAACTAAAATCTACGAATTGCACATTGAATGCTATAGCTCAGAACATTGAATAGATCTAAAACATAAATTGACGAATTCGTGGCGAAAAAGCCAAAGTGATTACATTTTGCTGCCATTAGTTTAACACAATTTTATTATCTGGGAAAGCACCATGCATAACCTGCGATAAGGCTCTTCTCTAACCTTGGGAGTCGGTCAATGTTCCCATGGCCAACAAAAAAGCCAATTAAATGTCGTGGAAAACCCAATGAAATGTTGATCTCGCACGCATTTCCGATTTAAAAACCTTGAAACTCGATATTCGTCAAATGGGTTTTTTTATTTCAAAAGAAATTTTAATGCGTTGGAGATGAAGGCAGATATTCATCAAAATGGGTTTTTATTTCAAAATAAATTTAAATGCGTCGGAGATGAAGGCAGCTTTTTATCAAGGGCGCTTCATCACAAACAAGTTATATTCCAGGTTTTTCATTTTAACGAGATAATCTTCTGTCACTCTGCATAATTTTGAATTCGATGGAATAATAACTATATTCGCGTTGTAAACATCCTATTTGTTTGAATACATTTTATATGGACATAAACGGCGATGGCTCTCGTATAAATATTCATATCTAGAACGTAACAAATTTAATACTTCGTGGGAACAGCGATTTCTGGAGTGTTTCTAACGTATTTTAAATTTTTTGAATACAGTGCATGTACAGTATATTTATTCAAGCATCTTCTGGCCAAATTTTAAGACCGGAATTGGGTTTTTATTATGTGCGCAGTGAACTTGAGTGAAGCACGCATAGTTTATCAGTTTCGACGATCACAAATATTGCTGCAAGTTCAAAGTTCGCACTTTGTACATTTGAAGAAAACAACTTTAGAATATTCCGTAGAGAATTGGGCGTATATTGAACAATGGATCATGTGTTTTGCTAAAGAATTTCACCGAAGTGTATCTCGTTTATTTATATCCTTGAAAAACAAGATTTTAATTCTCTTGTTATTCAAATTTCAAATTAGCATTCTGAAGTCACAAGACATCTGCAATGTCACCTGATTTGATTGTTTTCATTTTCCGATCCTGGCGGCCTAAAGGAAAACCCAGCTTATCAATAAATGATGCAATACAAATTTTTTTTTTTTCGTGAAACCGGCGAAGATAATCCAAACAGGGCTGTCGGGCGGCGCTTTTACTCGAAGCTTATGCAATGAGATTTCGACCAGGAGGTGTAAGATTAGTATGGTGTGACTGAAGGTTTTTGTTTTGAATCATGCAAACCGAACGTAAATAATAAAATATATTTTGCATTCACGGACAAGGTTTGCAAGGATGCTTGGAAGAAAGCCAACAAAGCGCTATACACCGCATTATATAACCACCACCAACGATGAAAGTGTCGGAAAATTACATTTCTCATCGGCGCGCAAGGGTTTTTTTGAAAACAATAATTTTTAACTCACCTTATTGCGCTCAACTCTACAGCATCTTTTGAGCGTTTAGCAACATGCGGCATAAGCGACAAATGGCTGATTTCTACCATGGGCCAGCAAACGCTAAACAATGCGGCGAACGCTCCATAATACGCGACCGGAACCCAAGCCGGGCTGTCCTCGTTGCAGACCAAGCACGGACTGAACACAAAGGGCCAAATCAACGCGATTCCAACGCTCCCGAACAAATGCCATATCTTTCTGTTACCGTACTTTCTGCTGATGTTCTTGGAGAGCGATTTGTCACAGCCGTAGCCGATGAACGGGGTGGAAATCGCGTCCGCGATTTGCGACGAGAGAAAAATATAACCGGTACCGGTGGCGGAAATTTTGACGATTTTGTTGAAGAATATGATGAGATAGGTGAACCAAGCTTGAATGCAAAGATCGTTAAATACATGTCCTACTCCGTAGCAGATCTTTTGTTTCAGTGTAGTTCTTTCTTCTCTATGAACGAGCTGTTTTTCAGAAGGTTTCCTGCGTCCGCATATCCACACCATTTTGGGTTTTCCCTGCTTTGCTCGTTATGAAGAAGATGGAAGCCAAAACTGGTGCGAGCTACACTTCTCGCTTGCAGGATGCTGTTAAAAAGACCTTGTACGAAGTGACATAATATTCTTGTTGGTAAGAAAAAACCTTTCAATAACTTGCTATATTTGGAAGCGTTCGTCATAAGGCATTGTTCTCTAACGCATGAGTGGCAGCTGTCAACGTAACGTGAAAGGTTCAGAGCCACTCAGGTGCTTTGCATTGCTGGCTCCCGGGGTAGCGATGAAATCTACATCTGGTGCTCATTTCACTGCAGAATTTTGCGTTCGAGAAGTATCGGAAACGCAAAGACGCAACGGAAACAGGGATTTTACTTCGAATTTTCTTCACCTGGTAATGTTCGTGAGGGATTCCTTTCTGATAGAAAATATAATTTACTCCAGTTACCATAACAAGCCTAGCCGATCGGTTGTTTATGTCCATTTTACAGCACTGAACAAAGAAAATTTTGTATTGACTTTAAGCTGAATTCAAGTCACAAACAATGCAGTGGATTATTCAGTTCATTAACTATTTTCATCAAAATGGCCACTATTGTGTTCTTCGTCTAGATAGTAATGAACGAGCTGAGTATTTTAACGCGAATCATAAAAGGCCAGAACATTGGATCATGGACGGCTTGTTCGTGATCGTGAGTAGCCCCCGTCCTTTTCTTCGTTTCCCGCAAACCATCCGGTTTAAAAAACAAAAATAAAGAGCGGTACGTGGTACAGTAAGATTAAAGCATTGTTGTTGAAGGCTAAAATATTTTTGTCAAGTTGCGAATTAATTTCTTATTCAGAACTGAACAATTACATGTAGCCAGCCCGATCATGTAGCCATTTGCGGTATTTTCAAGTCACGCGCAAAAGGTCAAGTTCACACGCATGATTTCGCCTTTGTTTTTAAAATAGAAAAAATATTATTCCAGACCGGCTGAGCTAGATTTATGAAAGGATTATATAAACAAGGTTGCCCTGAAAACTGAGAACGAACGGAAAGTTATTAGCATCGAATGTATCACATGGACCTGTTTACCGTAGGTGGTGTGATCCGATCGGCCTGGTAACTGGAAACATGCCATGACATGCTATGCGCAGTAAATTTTTGTTTTATAGCTAAATTATTAACCGCTGTATTTTTAATTTCAGTAACAAAATAATTTGTATTTCGGGCAGAGTCGAAAGTATTGGACCGAGAAACAATCACGTAATATCTATAAATAAATCAACGGCTCGTGCCTGACTTAGCTTAGCACGATGGTTTCACGTGAAGAGCCACCCGAGGCAGGCAGAAAAAGGGAGGAAATGATGAGAAAATTACTTCATTATGATTGGCCGAGAGTAGGCAAATGTCTCATTAATTTTTAAAATTATGCGCACTCGTTCGTAATTTTAATTGTACACTACCCGTGTATTTGAAAATTCGTTTAAATTGTACTTTATAGCTGTACTCGCTTAAAGGCTCATACGCTGCAGCGAAAAAGGCTCTTAGCGTGATCGTGAATTTTCTGGTTTCCGTTCAGGAATCGGAAATTAAAATATCATCGAAATCGCTTTGACCGATGTACAGCAAATGATCCATGTGCGTGCTCACACCTAAAGCGCCTGGGGTGTCAGTGCATAGCATAGCGCATGTGCGATTAGTGTTCATGTTGGGTTGGGTGAGTGACGTAAACAAAGCAGGGATGTGATCAGTTGGTTGCCGGTCAGCCGTCTCCGCGCCCTAACCCCCCGCCTGGGCCCTCCGGGGGATTAAGGCGAGGAGACCTGAGCTAGCTAAGTCAACAACAACAATAAGCTTTATATCATTACAGTACAGTATTGCAAATGCATAAAATAATAGAGATAGAAAACGAACTGAAATTAAAATAGAAATAGAAAAAAAAAAATACAATACAATGGAAAAGAGAATTACACTAGACTGATCATTTGTTTCGCAGATCAATACAGGAATGAATACTGAGTTAACTAATAGCCATGTTATTGTAAAGTAGGTAAAAACATCAGTGATGTAACATGGGCTCTCCTTGTAAGCCCAGTAGGGTTTGTCGAGAGCTCCTGCTCCCTTATCATAACTATGACTTGCACTACTGTAACATCAATCATGGGGCAAATAAACTTGAACTTGAAGAAATGAACAATAAGTAAGTGACGTCAGGGTGACGTGACGCTGGGCTGGACAGCAGAAGAGTACATGGCTTGATATCAAACAAAACACACAGTAACCTGCGTGGCAAGCGTAGAAAGGGGGAGGGATGAGGGGAGTTCGAGCGCGATCGGCGGGCACACAGGCTACACACACAGGTGCGCTTTGTGGGTGTGGCTCAATTAGAGGTACCGTACCAAGGTGCTCTGCACGTGCATCAAATAGATTTATTTCCAATGTGTTTGTATATCTTTCTTGTTCCTTTTGAAACTCAAAAAATAACCTAGTTGAACCATTAGACTAAATAACTGCCGTCAGAAAAAAAGTACCGCGGTGATTAACAAGCATCACAGCCCTGGCCAGTGCCATGCAGGGATTCCCCTCCCCGCCGGGATTTTTTTATCGGTCTATAAACAACAATAAAACCGCATGATGCCCGGCAGGATGTATAATCACCCTCGCTGCGTGCTATGCTATTGTTTAGTCATGTCAGATGATTCCTCCATTTGAATTGCGAAATCTAGGAAACTGTTACTTAGCTAACCTGCGATCAGGCCCTCCTCTAACCTTGGGGAGCGATCTCGTTCTCTCCGCGAAAAGAAAGAAAAGGAAAAGAACGCCTGATCGCAGGATATTACTTAGCCCCCCCCCCCCCCCCCCCGCTACAGATTAGAAAACAGTCACCACAAAAATCGGAGGAGGGAAGGGCGACGTGCTTACACTCTTTCGATCTGGGCGAGGCCGCCTTCACACCCGATCGTTCCCCCAGCTGTATGATTCAGGATATGTTTGTATGACAACGATTCAGTGACGTTTGACTGAGATTCAGACGAAACTTTTAATTTATTTAACAATGGATTATCATTCACATTTTTCTCATTCATAATTCGCAAACCTATAACTTTAATATTTGTACACTAAATAATGCCACGAGCTGTCGAACATAAATAAATTAAATTAAAACAAAGTTTCACTCTTTTGTGGTGTTGCAATCTCGTACCCAGAGTCAACGGTCTGCTCGGTCAGCGGTGGTCGTCGCCAGGTAAGACTCTGGGAGATCCCAGAAATCTGGTATACGGTTTGTTGTTTGTTACACGAACAGCCAATCAAAAAATTCAAAAAAGAAAAGAAAAAATGTAATTCCTCAGAGTCTAACCTGGCGACAACCACCGCTGACCGAGGAGACCGTTGACTCTGAGTACGAGATTGGTGGTGTTGAGCTTCAATCTCGACCCCAGAGCTCTTCTCTTTTGCGCATGAAAGCGAAGAAAGCGAAGGATCTGGGGTCTAGAGTGTGTTGAGCCTATGTTGGAAAAACTTTAATCTTGCTCTCTGTCAGCTTATCCCAGATCCTGGCTTCTTTGACCAGCAGACAGAACACGATGAATGAAGCATTAGCACGGATTTGTACCCGGAATTTGTCTTCCTACTCGTTTAACTCCATGCTGATATTTGAGGCATGCGCACTGTAGATAGAAACCGCAGACCAGGACTGATGGCTTGAGGGCGTTCCCTTGTCTCTAATGGCTTCCTTTCATTACACATTTGAACTTGGTAGATCAGCGATCGTCTCGTACAGATCATCTATACTCTCCATTGTCGTTTGAGTGCTCTGATTGGCTGTCTCGACTAGAAAAGAAGATAATAGATTTGACGTTAAATTCAATTATATTGTTTGATGTGCCACTAATATAAATTCTCTGAACCAACATTAACCAACACCGAACCAACATTAACCAACACTGAACCAACACCTTAGGCATTATTACGATTCATTTTGAGACTTATAAGTTAAACTTACTTCTCGGCCGACAGGACAATATAAGCTTTGACTTGAAACAAAGTGCCACGATCACTAGGGCGATAACTGCTGATATCCCAGGCGCCAAGGTAAATACGAGACGCACATAACTGCTACACTGTTCGCATATCACTCTGAAAAGGAACGAAAAATAAATGAATTAACGAACCAACACGAATTAACAGATCTAAATTCGAATTACTTTCACAGAACACAAGACAGCATAATACAAGTACATACCCGTCAGGACTGTCAGGGTAAAACGTTTGTATTATAAGAACCACCACTCCTACAAATCCTTTATCCAAAAATCCCATCACAGAGTACACGAAACCTCCAGAGGCCTAAAGAATGAGATAAAACAAAATTCATATAGTTCACCTTGCTTTCAGTGACTGAGGAAAAAAATAATATGTCGTATGAGATGTTGAAAGTTGGGGACGGTAATCGATGCAAGAAATGAGGTGACCTTGCTTTGATTCTCGCAAAATTACTCTCCGCAGAGCGCGTAAAAAAAGCACAAGAATATATAAAGCGAGAAACGAATGCGCAAGCACAAGGATATAAATTGTGCTTGCTTCTTGCACGTGCGTTTTTCAGTGTTGATACAGACTCTTGTGCTTGTGCTTAACTTTGCGTCGCCAGTTAAAACCTGAAGGCCTTAGCTGGGAGCGCTGTGAGAACTTTGCTTGCACCAACACTAGACGTTTCCTAGAACAACACAAGAAGGATTCCAGTACTTGTCACCATACATACTTGCAATTGTCGTAAAAGGGGATCAACTACCTCCGCATTTCAAAGGGAAACGCAGAGACATTCACACGGCTTAAATATGCCTAGCTACACGACTGCAGTGCACCAAAGAAGTGTAATGTATATTATTTCGTTTGTCTCACCGTGTCGATTCCAATCATGTCAGCGGTCATGGACAGCACAGTCACGAGCATGACGGAATTACCGCTGCCCATAATGAACGCTGCCGCGTATATACCATCACGACCGGAAAGAGTCTGAACATAGAACCAAGCACATGCGCCAAGCACGACTACGCAGGCTATACAGAAGGTCCACTGAAACAAGAACACAAAGAGAAGGTAATGAACCCTTTGATCAGTAACTAATTTCTTCTTAAAATATCAGAATACGAGAAGAACAAGATGTACAGATTAAAATTACCTTGGTGCCCAGGCTCTTGCTGATTTTCTTGACAATGAGACTGGCAAAGGTACCGCTGATCAGAATGACTAAGGGAAAGTATGCAATGGCCTCCTGTGGTGATGAGAAAAAGTGATTTAAACGATTGAAAAACGCAGTGAAGTTGTGGTGATCGCCAAATTTAGGGAAGATATCGGAAAAGATCATTTAGCTGGGCAACAACTGAACTAGCGATATCTTTCACCACTGTGTGCCTTCTCAAAATGGTGCCCTGGGGACGAGGCTGGTCGGTCGGTTGGTCAAAGGAAGTTTGATAACCGTACACGACTTGTTGTTATGTACGGCGTGCTGTTCTATTTTATAAATGCTAGCCTAGCAGTGGTCGCGAAGCCATCTAATACTCATAGCAGTTTTTCGACCATTGCGAAAACAATAAAGAACGACTCTGTATCAATTTTACTGAACGTAAATTTGAAATGTGAAAAATAAGAATGATCTGTTGAACTTACTTTCTGAAAGTGAAGTGTTTCCGTCAAATAGAATGGAAAATAAGATTGGGAAACATTTACTGTGATACGGGTACAAGTGTAGACAGCGCCCATCTGAAAGAAGAACAAAAGAATAATCAATGGATACATTGAAAAGGCTGTGGGAGACTATTGAGACGACCTTAAAGATGATTTCCAGTCCGTACTGCGCAAGCTCAGGGTTTGTTTACATTTTTGTTTTGAATTTGTTGATACGTTACACTTTGGTGATAGCGTACATGAAGTTGTTATGAAGTTTTTGAGTCCGCCATTACGTGTCGTTGAGTTACTGAATGCTCGATGAGCTGAAACGTCGGTTTGGGATAACGCCGAGGTTCTTCTGCTCGTTATTATTGTTTGGCAAGGATATCTGGCGTTAATAATGAAGAAAAATGTAAGTTTGTACAACAATTTATATTTTCGCTAGTATTTACATTCCTTCGTATGCGACTCATAAACATAGCAGGCGGAGATTGCGCAGTACGGACTGTAAATCATCTTTAAGCACAGACGTTCTTCTGCCACGGACGCGCGCTTGGAAAGCTCTCGTTTTAGCATTTCCAACTTGATGTTATGGACGAATAGTCGATAATACGCGCCAAAGAAGAGAACATTCGATTTCCGGTTGCCGTCCGTAGCTCAACTGAAGCGTCTGAGTTTAAACTCTCTTTAATATGTCTATCTACGATAGACTTTGAAACTTCATGATTTACCGCGTAAAAGCGAGGATCTTTGAACCATTGCCGCCATGTTCTGGGTTTGTGTGGTGCGGCTTCTCTCTCCACTATCTGAACACACAGACTTTGTTCAGACGACGGCTCGTCTAGTGATTCTGGAAAGAAAAAGAAAACAGTTCTGAGGCAGCTGGTATAAGCAGATTAACACACGGAGGTGGGACTAGCAAGACGGGGAAAATTAGGCACAGGAACGAAAACATGAAATGTAGAACACATGGCAACTGAAGGGAAAGAGGGACTGCTCGTAGAGGATGATCTAAGGGAAGGATTCTCCGTGCCCCATGATAAGTTTTTTGAAATCTATTAATAGTTTCGCGCCATGCTATGGAAGTTATTTTTATTTCCTTCTGATCGAGGCTCCGACATCACGTTACTCGAACTGACCAATCAGGTAGCCCTCAGCTATGGACTGAAGTTAAAAATGGATTTAAAAAACTATCATTGGAAGAGGGGGAATGCTTCTCTTAGGTCATCATCTCTTGTCCAACTCTCATGAACCTTCGAGCAGGTTCATATTCGAGAGCGCACGAGAGTTGGAACTAGCGCGAGAGTTAAAGGGGCACTGTCCCGGCGTATTTGCTCAAAACTGTTATAAATGCATGAAATGGTCCCTAAATCTATGAAATAAGAACTTAATAAACTCTAACTAAATGATAAAAAGCAATTTCTTCAAGAAATTCCATACTGCAACAAAATGTTTGCAAAATTTCAAAGATTTCCGAGCCAAATTTGAAACTTTGAAAAACTGACATCCTGACGTTTTTTCAAAAATCCATATTGCAATCCATTTCCATCCTCGCTGTCGTTCGTCATCCTCACTTCCTAATGGGTTCCTGTCATTTGTCGAGTGTTATTCTACAGAATCAAACCATTATTGATCAACTTCCTATGATCTAGATATGTTTCTGAGCTTCCCCAAATCATGCTAAAATGAGGACAGTGTCCCTTTAAGAGCTCTCGTCAACTCTGTATGAGTCGTTCAGTTCTCGTTCGGTTGGGCATTTAGCGGAATGTTTTCCTGCCAAACTACAGTGCAACGGTTTCCTTTTCGGAAAAAAATGTCTACTCCAGCTTACCTTGCTCGATCTTCTTCCTGCCAGTCGCTGCAAGTGACGTTGGTTCAACTGTTCCCCAGTGAAACACGAAAGAAAACACAAACCCAGTTCCAACAACAATCAGGCTGAGTTGCTGAAAACGAAGAAGAAGAAAGAAACCACTATCAAGCCAAAAGTTCAGCTGGAAAATACGACATTATCTATACTAAAACCAATTGAATAAGAAAAAATTTGACTGTCAAATGGTTTGAACCCAGGAGTATCAGTAGTTCGTCTAGTGTCGGTTCGTCCGTGTGAGTGTAGTCCTGAAAAGGACTGTTTTTGGTGACCGACGTTTCGACAGCCTGTGCGAAAGGGCAGAAGGGCTAAAATTTAACATTAAAAGGGCCAACGGAAAACAGAATAGGCGAAAGACGCGTGCGAAGCGTTATCTTGAGCGCATTGACGGGAGATTTATGGACTAAAACAGAGTAAAAAGAATGCATTTTGCGATCTTTTTCCTGAATTATCCTTGTACTAAATACGTGTTGCGGGCCCCAAGAATTGAAAGGTTTTTTAATGTTTACTGTCTTCGCGATAAACCTGGTAGAAAATTACTTAATATACTCTTCTATGAAATTCTCATTACTTTTACAAGTTCTTCTTCACACGGATCATTAGATGATTGATTTGGAATAACTGTCTTACCGTGAAACTCTTTCCATAAGTTTCGGTTAATTCCTTCCTCGTTCGTTTGGCCAAGCAGGATCCAAGTAACCACATAGATGAAAATACCACAAACAAACGTTAAGCCAGATCTGAAAACAGGCGACAAAACAAATTAGAATATACCCTGTTATTTTTGCGGTTTCGACCATGATCCGCATAAAAAAAGTTCCCACAAAAATCATTCCCTGCAAAATCGTTTTCCGCAAAAACCTGATCTGCTGAGAATCGCAAAAATTAGTTTCGTTGAATCGCAAAATTAAACTCCTGCAAAAATTTCATGCCACACGACCTTTAGTCTGTTCCAGGCGTTCGGATAGTGGAGGAGAGACGCGAAAAGACCCGCCAATCCCCACGCCTATTCAGATTCAACCGCCGTTCTTCGCGTGTCTTTTCGCGTCGCTCCCCCACTATCCGAACGCCTGGACCTTGATAAATCATCGGAATGAAATGCTGCCATGATCTTAGGTTCGATTATCAGCTGCTGTTCGGGAAAATGAGCCCACGCTCTTCCCCGGAAGACCGGACTCGAGAGAGCGGCGGAAATCGAGCCTACCAAACTCTAAATTCCTGTTATCTGAATACTGACTGTGTTTGAATTCAGTGAATTTGTAAAGTAGGTAAATATTGTTGAACCTTTTTCCCTGTATTTTACACGCGGATATTTATTACTATCGGGTTAGAGGAGTGGGTTTACATAAAGATTATGGCCTTCTTCTCAAACTGGAAGGATAGCAATAGTTAGCTTAGCCTCCTACGCAGACGCTCTTTGAGCCCAAAGAATGTCTGCGTAGGAGGCTATAATTAGCTTAAATTCGAAAATTACTGGATTTATCCAAGGAAAGTTTGCCTTTGATGTTTGCTTAATTGTTTATTTTATAGCTAACCATTTCATTACAGTACTGTTTGTTTATAAACAAAGGCACTTTGAGTAAGCACTACTTGAAGAAAGATTTTAACCTTTGAATTTGACCCTCGTTCTGATTTTCAAGTTAAAAAATTTGGGAAGAAAAGTTGTAATGTCAGTAATGTATTTTCAAACAATTATTTCTGATCTGAGTAACTTAATTAACGATTATTTCAAAGGAAACATTGCGTAAGAAGTGTATATATCTCAAGTGTTACGTCAGGATCCATCAGATTGTATTTTCTTGCGATGCTGGTTAATTTGTTTTACAAGCAGACATCGACAATTACAAGATCAAGAAAAAGAAACTCTTTTGTGACGCAATTTTAAAATAACCATCCAAATAATTCTGCTTAGCCCTGCTTACCTTACAGCGTTCAGTTCCACTATTTCACCGGGTCGTCTGGCAATCTCGGGGATGAGCGATAAATGCGCGATTTGTACAGCCGCCCAGCCAACGTGAAAAATCACTACTGTGGCAGAGTAGTACGCAAGCGGCAACCAACCGGGGCTCTCATCAGAGCACGCCAAGCAAGGACTGAAGATAAACGGCCATGCAATCGCCACAAAAATTGTGCCAAACAAATGCCATATCTTCCTCTTGCCATATCGCGCGAGTCGTTTGATGACAAGCCGATCGCAACCGATTCCCATGAAAGGCGTAAGAATAGCATCAGCTCCTTGAGCGATGAGGAAGAGTAGCCCTGTTTCTGTTGTGGAAAGACCGACTACTTTGTTGAAGTAAACGATAAAATAGGTGAACCAGACGGCCGAGCACAAATCGTTGAAAATATGGCCCGTGCAATAGGCAATCCTTTGGCCCAGTGGTGTTCGATCCTTTGCTTTGGTGCGTTTGTCCTTTTTGTTGCACAGGGAGAATAGAGAAGCGGCCATTTTGGCGTCTCTTGTGTTCTTCACCTAACTAAAACTAATCACGCTTTCAAATATTTCTTGAACAGACAGTTCGACCTTTGGTATAAAATTTCTTAACCGGATACCACGTGACCATAACTTCCACAAACGCTGTCAACGACTTTCCGAGTGAGAACAGAAGGCGCCTTTCAATGGGTTGTCCTGTACATTGAGCAATATTTGTTTATCTTGCAATTTTAAAATTGTTTGGTGCATGTTTGCAAGCTGAGAGATCTGTAAATATCTATAAAAGTTGCCGGAAGGTCTTTTCCCCCAGCTTATCTGATCTTTTATCGTTTATTTCCAATGGCCAGATTGATCAGATTAGAATTGGACTAGGTGTGCATTTCCCCCGAGGCATGCGGAAGGAATCGATTTCAATTTCAAATGACTCCGCAATTTCTGTAACTGAGGGAGTAGATCAGCTTTAGGTCTTTTTATAGTACAGTTTAAATTTAGGCACAAAAAACTAGGTGATATAGAGATACGACAGCACTGCCGGAGGCTACGTGCTACGCGCTACCTCAACCCAGTCCCCACCCCTCCCAACTGCGTAAAAGAAGTTATTGAGTCGTGAGTCAGTATTTTAACAAACGGCAGAAGCAGAATCATGGTATACCGTATCACAGGGAGCAGAGGAGCTAAATTTGACTTGTGCGAGCTTCGATCTAAATGCTTTATACGTGACCTTTGCGAGTTTCGATCTGTTTGCTTTATACGCGGTGTATTGCGTTACGTTATTCGATCTTTTCTGGGACGAAAAAAACGAAAACAAAAAGATCGAATAACGCAGTAACGCAATACACCGCGTATGAAAGCAAACAGATCGAAACTCGCAAAGGTCACGTACGTATAAAGCATTTGGATCGAAACTGGCACAAGTCAAATTTAGCTCCTCTGCTCCCTGTGACCGTATCTTCGTGGGTGTCTTTTTAAGCGTGTCAGTGGCGGATCCAGAGGGAGGGTCGGGGGGTCCGCATCCCCCTATCAGACCTGAGGGGTTTTTTGCTTTCACCATTATCCATAGCAAAACCATCTCCAGGATCCGCCAAAATGCACTTTTCAGAGCTTGAAATCTCAATTTTTTCTGCTGGGGAAAGCAAACACCCCAAATTGAAGGGGAGCGCCGCCCATCCGCCCTCCTCTGATGCCCAACCCCTACTCCCCCCACCCCCCCCCCCCAAAAAAATATTCTACTTCACATTTTCGGGTAAACCCTCGGACCCCCTCCCCCCCCCCCCCCCCCCCTATCAGAAATTCCTGGATCCGCCCCTGCGTGTCTTGTTTCGGCCGTGCCATTCTTAACCCTTCGCATATCCCTCTATCAATCACATGCGTATCAAATTTTCGAGATGTGTTTCGGAAAAGGGAGCAACATGAATTTGACACTGAAGAAAAATGTCTCCATGCATCATGTTCTTTTGTTGTTGTTCAGGCAGTTTTACAGAAATTCGTCAAAATGTCAACATGCACTGTGGTGATAACCGTCATAACCCAGTGCGATATAATTTCTAGGGAAACCACTCGCATGTGAGACGCATTCTCTCTGTGCGGATGACCTTGACTCTAACAACATCCGACAGGGAGCGTCAACAATGGTCAAAATCCGAAGTAAATAAACTTTTATATAATGGTAAACTGATAATTTTTCTTAAGACCCTGAGAACGGGATCAGTGGCGCGAAATTTTTGTTACTCTAATGGCTCGCTACTTTTTCGCATTTTCTCTGCTAAATCGGTGGGAGAGGAAGAAATCACTAGGGATTTCTCACTGGTCTCTTTCACTTATGACGTCAACGTGGGAGTGACGTGGGTGGAACAAGAGCCTGCCCCTCCCCAAACAGCTCCCCAAACAATGTTGAACCTCGTACCCATCGTAAAATTCTGACATATTGTCAAGTCTCGCGATTCAAAATTAAACCAGGTGGGAGGGAATATGATTTTTTACCAAACTTTGTAAACTTTCTCGAATTTATTGTCCAGATTTGTAGTTTGCATCAGATTAGAGACTGGAGATCTGCGATAAAAGGACAAGCATAGCTAAGCATGCCCGAGGCCAGAAAACACTAGATGCGGAATAATTTTTTTTTACGTAAGACCTGTCTGTTCCAAATGAATATTTGATGGTTCATGAATTTCTCAGTCATAAGCATGACCACAGATATTTATATTATATGAATACATGTTATGAAAAGTTCAGTAGTGTACGTGCATATTCGTAACAGTCCGGAAAATGTGGGAGACTGTGACGATAGGTTTTTCGGGTCAAACGGACACTTTAAACTCTAGCTGAAAGGCAACTGAAACTCTGGGGAAATTAGACTCAAATGTAGCACCATTTGGCCTGCGGGAATAGAACCTCGTCACGAGTTCTCGGTACCTGAGATCTACTCACCACTGGAAACTTCTTACGCTCGTCAAGGAACAGACTGGATTTGGCCGGGTCAAACAGTAGTTTATTCTTGAAACGTTTATAACTTCAGTACAGCATTGTAATCGGCGATTAATTAATTAATTAATTAATTAATTAAATAAAGCTTTACAAGTTACTTCCTTATACTGTATGGTTCGTGTAAGCGTCGATTGTTACAATCTTGTGACATGGCAAACTCCTCCACGTGTAGAGACAATAGGGACGGAACATACACTGTTTGAAGTTAGCGATTACTACTTAGAAATTCTGCTTACATTCGAAACTGCTTTGTAACAGAAAAATGACTGACAGCCGAGGGATACCCCCTCTTGAATAGAACAGCTTAAAAACATGATATGTTCAGCTGGAAAACTATCGTGGAAATAAATATTATGACAAAGAAACTGCTTCGTTGCAGGAAAATGACTGACAGCAATTAGCAAAGGGTACCTCCCCTTGAATAGAATAGCTTGCGTAGCTGGCGGTCTTGTTGGCGCACGAAGTAAATTTTTAGCGGCGAAGCCGCGAAAGCTCCAGAGTCTGCTACGCAGGCTATGAATAGAACAGGTTAAAAACATATGTTCAAAAGTACAGCTGTACCAGTGTACAAAGGACGAGGCAAAGTTTCAAAGTACAATGCCCACATTGAATAGCAAATAAATGAAACTTCTAGTTTTGCTGTATTTAAAAATTAGAGTTGGCTTTTAAAAAGGTTTTTTAAAACACTGAACACGGATAAACATAGAAATGATTGAAAAAACGGTAATTTCTCTCATGACAAGATTTTACTCTGAAACCTCGGAGACCGACAATCGCCTTGGGATTAGAACATCTTAACGCCCGAGGGACGGGATGATCGTTGTACTTTTTGGGGATGGGGAATCCCAGACCATCGAGGGGTCTCCCATTGTCTCCCTCAGTGGGACGGTCGGGAAATAACAAAATCTCCGATGGTCTGGGATTTTCCCGACATATCCGGGAATATGTATGACAGGACCCGAGTTGTCGTTAGAATTGGTACCTTTAAGGGGTGACAATGAATTCGAGCCACGCCCACACAATGAGATTCTAGTACTTTTTAGGACCTTTTCAAAATTTCCTACGAATAGCGCCGTTACTTTTATATCGGAGTCCCCTACCCCCCCCCCCCCCCCGTAAGTGTTTTTGTGCTCTATTGTCCGCAAGCATAAACGCGAGAAACATACATGTATGCAGACGTAGTAACGTGTTGATCATTAGCAGCATTTGTTTTAACTAAAGGCACCAATGATCAACACGTTACTGCGTCTGCATACAGCTGTTTCGAGAAAGGTTGTCGGAAAAAAGCGCACGCGACAATCCCGAAAGGTAATCTGGGATATGATCAGCAAGGTACGTTCCTGACAATGTAGCTGTCAAACCTACTTTTGTTGCTTTCTTTTAGCACTCGCAAACATACGTCCATGGCGTCTCGTGCCATTTTCTCAGATTTCCCTGAAATGCTGAAGTCAAGGAACTTGAACTTAAAAACTATCCACAATACCTTTCGGGATTGTCACGTGCGCTTTTTCCGACAGCCTTTCCCGAAACAGCTGTATGTTGCTTGTGTTTATGCTTACGTCGCTAGTAAAACCAGCCTTTAGAGAGGTGTCTGTCTGAATAAGGGAGATAAATTAATTAAGGGCTGGACGAGCAACTAGGACTAACCTCTACCCTGTCAGTGGCTGGAGATGTTCTCGGTTGTCCCTTGTTCAATTCTTCGGCCACGCTTTG
Organism: Desmophyllum pertusum; assembly: GCA_029204205.1. Classification (NCBI taxonomy): domain Eukaryota; kingdom Metazoa; phylum Cnidaria; class Anthozoa; order Scleractinia; family Caryophylliidae; genus Desmophyllum; species Desmophyllum pertusum. The sequence goes on along the minus strand of MU827306.1, from coordinate 2,925,090 downwards.
AAACTAGCCAACTGGTCAACCTCGTTCCCAGGGTCTACTCCGCTCTTGAAAGCGGAGTAGACCCTGGGAACGAGGTTGCCAACTGGTTAGCCTCCTGCCAGTTGGGATTCTTATGCTCAATTTACAATATTTGTTTCAGTTGTTGAATTACGGTGTCCACAATTCAGAGCACAGCAGTGCTAAATCCACCGACACTAAAATAAAGTTGTTAAGTTTATTTAAAGTCGTTTATCACGTGTCCCCTTTAGGTAGGTGTCCATAAGAGGGATTGTACCGTACAGCTGGATATAGCGTTAACCACTCTTTAAACAACCGGGCCCTGGTGTTTAGCAGTCTCTTCCCCGAGAAATTTGGGAAATACATCGCATTTTTCCATCGCTACATCCCGCAGAGTACCAGCAAAACAGTTATCCCAACAATATATTTATTATGTACCAAAAATAGTCTTAATATGTTTTACATCTTTAACTTCAAACTAAGTTACATATTCCAAGTTACATTCCAAGACTGATGTCACATTTTTATAATATTTACCTTGAGAAAACAATATGCAACAGGTGTACTCTCAAGCCAAACTATTTCATATGTTTTCAGTTTACAAACTATACATAGTTCTTTCATCTGTTTCTCGGTGCAGTTGTTTGGAACACCTGGTGAAGCACTCGCACTCGTTTTTGACATATTACTTCCAGTTACGTCCGAAATGCCCACACAAATAGCAAAGTTGCTTCCATGGTGTATTGTAACGTAGTCGAATCAAGTAATACCAGAGATTTCGCGAGATTTCTGCGTCTTTAATTACATTCGAATTCGACGCATAAATTAGGCCTTAATTATTTTTTTGGCATCTTCAGTGTTGACTTTTCTCTCTGCAGGGCGAATCAAAGCTTTAATTATTCTGGGAGGCGGCCGCGGGGCAGTAAAGTAGCCTTGCGCTGATAAATAGGCCATTTCCGAGATGTCTTTTGCCTCTGTTTCAAAACGAGTCCAGTGTGAAACCATTCATATGGAAAAGAGTTTTACTCGCATGTTCATTTTCATGCAAAACAAACTCATTTTCATTTTCACTCGTTTTGAAAGAGAGGCAGAAGCCAACTCGGAAATGGCCTATTGCATTTTTACTAGCCTGCGTAGCAAGCGTTCCTGTACGAACGAATAGCTTATTCCGCGAACGAAAAGCTTCTTCTGCATTCTGGCCGCGCGAAAATTGGGGCGAGAGCAAAAAAGTCCGAGGACTTTGCTCTCGCCCCAATTTTCGCGCGGCCAGAATGCAGTAAAAGCTCTTCGTTCGCGGAATAAGCTATTCGTTCGTACAGGATCGAACGCTTGCTACGCAGGCTACATTTTTACCTTTTTACATTTAATGTAATGTAGGTTTTAGATACAGGGGGATACCAGTCTTCGAGCTGAATGGGCCACCCTGAGAAAATATTTTTTAGTTTTACTTTTACTTTGATTGGCTGAGAAGTTTGTAAGCCAATAGAAAGATGCCAAAAAGTCGAGCGAAAACAGTACGACCCGTTTCAAAAATATGAAACATACAATTATTAAAAATATATAATTTCATCATAGTTAATAGAGGGAAATGGTTATGAAGCCCGGCAAACTTCAAAGGAGCAAACAAAGATGGCAAAATTTATGTTGGAAGGTTCACGACCGTGCACAATCTTTTGTTTTGCGCTCATACACTATGCATGAATTACGTAACCGAAACGTTTCTATTGGTTAGTTGCTTGAACACACGTAATCACCTATTTTATTTTGTCAGGTTTGTGCAGGGTCAAGTGCCAAAAAAGCGAACAAAAAGATATAACAGAGAACTTTGCCGGGCTTCATAACAATTTCACTCTATTAACTATGATTCCATACTGCAAAACTTCAAACATATGTAAATGCTAACATGGTGATAAAATTCACGCGAACTTAAATCTGCAAAAAGGTTTGTGCCTTTTACGAAAATAACTGATGACGATCTAATTAAAGTTTTTCGTCAGTGGTAATGGATGAATCCTTCAACTCCTTGCTTCCATGAAGATTCTGATAAAGTCTAAGAAGTTCATTCTCCAGTTTTGCAAGATGAATCTTGTTCTCCGTTTCTCCAATTCGCTTTTCTGTCTCGAGCTGTTAAAATAAAATCAAAGTAAATAACGGACTAGAAGTTACCAAGCTTAAGGAGCTTAGTCACGGATTGGCGAACTTGAAAAAATTGGCCAATTTTTTCACGTTCGCCAATCCGTCTTAATCTTCTCCATCCTCAACCATCCTTGTTCCTGTTTGGTTTATTATCACCTCTTTGGTGTTTTTCTACCTTAGTAAACTATTATTTTGAGGCTTTCTTCAATTTGAAGGTGATTTTGCACTTCGCAAAAATGACTCAAAATATCGTGACATATGGCATCATACATGAATGATAATATGTTTTTCATACATTTTAGCACTACACTCTTTTTTTGGAAGAACGTCTATTTTTTGAGCTGAGCCTGAGCCGAGACAGAACGTTCTTCTTCTTTTTTTTTCAATTGGAGAATGAAAAGTTACATGGTAGTATTTCAGTAAATCAACGTTTCGAAAACGCTCCACATTTGACAGCGTTTTCAAAACGATGCGGTTTTCCATTTTTGCCGTGTAAACGGAAGGCATAATGATCCGCGTCCGTGGAAACGGGGCCTTAAATGATGCTAAATAGAGATTTCAAAGGGTTCACATTGGTTACAGTTCCCTAGGATACAATCTAACAGTTCTACTAACCTCTTTCTTCAGCTGTTGATCCCAGGAACATTCTAATTTTTCACGCTCGTACAAGATTTCTTGTTCTGCTTTCCTAAATAGATAGTGAAAGGTACAATCAATACAACTGTACATTGTACATTTTTATATATATTTTTATCTTGAATGCTCTATATAGTGTCCCCAATTAGTTTTTTTTAGATAAATACTATTGACACTCAAATAAAGTTATTCATTCATTCATGCACATAACAAAGACGCGTAAAAAATGTCATCGGCAAAAAAAAAAAAATACAAAAAAAAAACACGGCACATCTTTCAGTTTCTACTGAGCCTAAAACTCTACTTCTGTCACAAGAACACACGAGTGCTAACACTTCCGCCTTTTACTCCAAGCTCAATATATCAATTCTCCGTTCTTTCAATGAGAATTTCGTTGTACATCAAGACAGTGTTCCCTAGTTGATGATTTTCTTTATTCTAACTAGTACGCTGGACTCCAGTCGAGCGGTCTGGGTTCGAGCGCTGACTGGGGGCACTGTGTTGTGTCTTGGGCAAGACAATTAACTCTCACAGTGTCTCTCTTCACCCAGGAGTAAATGGGTACCGACGAATTGTTAGGGAAACCAAAATCCTGGGGTTTAGCTATGATGGACTAGCATCCAGGGGAGTAGCGATACTCCTTGTTGCTTCATGCTATGGAAAGTGGAGCTAAGCGCAGTACTGGCAACCATCACCTGATAAAGACTGTTTCCTGATAATGTGTTGAGTAATTAGACCTTAACCCTCTTGGGAATTGAAGGATTTAGCAGTGAGACAATGATCAAATTTCCACGTAAACGGAATAAACAAAATATAAAAGGAGAAAACTGATTTCCATCATACCTTGCCAGGATCATTTCCTTCTCCTTCTGTAGATGTACTTCTTTCAAATGGATCTGACATTTCAGAGCTTCCCTGAAGAAGTTCACACAGAAAAAAACATATTATTAAACTTGTACTGCCATTAAAATAAAAACCACCCCCACTATAACTGAATGACTACAAAATCCGGGTTGGGTCCATTTGGGCTGCGAGCTCCAAAGCAAAAGCTTCACAGCTCTGGCCAAGGCTCCAGAGATCCTCTTAAGGACCCTGGAGGAAATGATGCAATGGGAGAAATGGGTGATGGATAGAAAGAAAGTAGAAAGAAGTGAGATGGGTACACATGAAGAGAAAATATAGGCAAGTTTGGCATTAAAAGCAAGCAAACAAGTAAGAAACAAGGCATAAAGGAATAAGCCGGAGATGATCACAAACAAACAAAAATTATCATATCTCAAGGAAGGACAGCTAGTTGTTCACAGCAAAAAACAAACATTCACGTAATATATCAAATACGAGAGAGTGTTTCATGCGATTTCCAAACAGCGAGAAGAAAGTTGAAAATACGACGCGTAGCGGAGTATTTTTACCAAAATTCGAGGTGTTTGGAAATCGGATGAAACACTGTCTCGAGTGTTTGATATATCTTCTCAATCGAAACAACAATAACTTGATGAATAATAATTAATGAGTTAAGAAGTATTAATCACCATTTCTCTCTCGGGTAACTGCTGTTGTCTGCCATCCCTCCTGATCTTCTCCAGTCCACAGACTGACGCAATGTTTCATTTTCACTTTTGATTCTTTTTAACTCGCTCTAAAAAAATACGTTGCATCAAACGTTTCTCGGTTAAACATGCTAACATTTTAAAGAAAAAACTACCAATAGAGCATTTTCACGGTGGCCATATTTGGTGTTCCGAAACAACTGGGAATGTTTGCACAAGAAATGAACTCATTTCCCAAAGGGGTGGAATTTCATTGTTTGGCAACACCAATATGACGTCATGTGAAAACGCGGCGGTGTGGAGGCGGCGTGGCCGAGTGGCGTGAGCCGCGTGACCGCGCGCGACACAGCTCCTTTAAATAGTCCTAAAACAAAGACACTGCATTGTTGTAAATACACTACACCAGTGCTTCATTAGCCTGCAATGCAGGCGGTTTGTGTGCTTGCGATTGTTTATCTCCTTCGAGTGTTTAGCCGCCATCTTGGATTCGCAAAACGTGGAGAGTTGGGGTGAGTGAAAGAGGGTGAGGAAGGGGGCGGGGTTGGGGTTGTTGCCCCCCTCCCTCGCCTTTCTTCCTCTCCCTTTGTCGTTCTTTTGCATTCGCCCCAAGCCTCCAATGTTTTCCTAATCCAAGATGGCGACTTATAAATCGATAGAATATTCAGCGCCTCGCTCGCCCAAAATACGCCTGTTTTGCAGGCTAGTGCTTCATTAAAAGAAGCACTAAACTGACATAATGTTCCAAAAGTTTACCTTTTGTTCTTTGAGAAACAATTCACTCTGAGTAATTTTACAAGGAGGTGTTTTCTTGGTCCCAGGGCTCTCCAAATAATCTTCCTGTTTTGACACGGTGGAGCTTGGAGATGAGGCAAGGAGATGACCCTCTCCACCTATTCTCCCCATTTTTCCTGCCTCCTGACTGCTGGGTGAAGTTCCTTGGCATCCAGTCTCCTCTCTTGATTCATTTGGCATTGTGTTGAAGATGTTCTTTGGAGATACATCACTTCCTGTACTTGGAGATGGCATCATATTATGTTTCACACAGCTACTATCTGAAATGCTTTTGACATCTGCAGATGCTCTGCTTGCTGATTCCATATTGATATTCTCAGGTGACGCTGGAGTTCCAGATGGTCTCACATTGCCTTTCATATTGGTGTTCTCAGGTGACGCTGGAGTCCAAGATGATCTCACATTGCCTTTCTGTGCATCATTTGCTGTGGATCTGTTATCTTCTACTGCCTCTTTTTGCATCTCTGGAGCATTCATAGCAGATGAGGTCCTTTCCAAACTTGACGTTGAAGAATTCCCAGTACTACTTTTCTCCAAGTCATCATGAGTTCTAATATTCACCACACCAGGATGGTGAAATCTTGGTGCAAATGATGGTGCAAATGGCCGTCCCCTCCCAACAGGACCTGTGCCAGATCTTCCAACTGGCGGTCGGTGACCTTGAACTGGGTGTCGCACCGGACCTCTTGGTCCAACTCCAGGCCAGGCTTGATGCCCCCCTGTATGGAACGGCAGTCCAAATGGTAGCCCTAAGGCCATGAGCTGCTGCTGTACAAGTGGATTGAAGACACCAGGGGGCAGAAATGGAGCGTTACCAAACTGCTGCCTCAGAAACCCTGACTGCTGCAACCTGGCGGCCATCATGTTTGCCAGTAATGGATGAACATGTTGGGGCTGCCCTTGCCAGGGAGGAGGGTTGCTGCATAACGGCTGTTGAAAAGAGGCCTTACTGTATCTGATCCAGAGGGTGACACAGATATGGCAGGGGGTAATGTAGGTACAGCAGGGGGTGATGTAGGTACAGCAAAGAGTGACTCCGTTGTGGTATTTACTGACAATGGCATTGTAGCTGAAGAACCTGAGATACTGGATTTCTTCTCATCCTGAGGAGGAAAGTCTTGCAGATGATGCCGTGCAAGGTGACAGCTTTGTAACTGATGGTACCGACTCCACTACCTCCTTCTTTGTGATATGAGAAGCAGTCACAACATGCGCTTGCTGTTCACGAGGTGATGTACTACCTTGACAAATGCCCGACTGATCCCTTGGCGAATAACACTGATTGGAAGACATTCTGGCTCTGTTATTAGTTACCTCGGAATCCATTCTGGCATTTCCCACAGCACCTGCTTGACTAATTCTCTGATCATGATGGGACAACCCACTAGACACTGATGCCCCTCTTTGTTGGAGACTTCCTGATGGATACTGTGCTTGGTTGTTGTAATGATCACCGGAATCAAAGGAACAGAGACCCATTCCTGTGAAATGATTTCCATTGGGAGGTCCATCTTGTGCACCATTGTTGCCATACTGACTGCTCCTGCCAAGTTTTTGGTTGGTCAATGTATGGCTGTCTTTTGCTTTACCTAATCTTTCTTTGTCTTCACAGCAAAATTCACAAGAAGAAGCTGAAGGGTGTGACGAAGAACTTGTGCTGCCAGTGCTTTCTGAAAGGCTTGATTCTGACATATGTCCTCTTGTTGGACTCTGTCCATGACAAAACTGGCAATGTTGCCTAAGTGGTCTTTCAGGTGACAGTGAACCAAGACTAACAGAGTCACTAGCAGTGGTTTCCACTTCACTTTGTGAGCTATCCTCCCTTCCTGGAGAGTGTGTCACAGCAGGGCTACTCGGAGACATGTACATTCCGGGAGAGGGTGCCACACCAGGGCTAGTTGGAGATACATCCATTCCTGGAAAAGGTGTCATGCCAGGGCTAGTTGGAGAAATGTGCCTGACTGGAGAGGGTGTCACGCCAGGGCTAGTTGGAGACACGTACCTTTCTGGAGAGGGTGTCACATTAGGGCCAGTTGGAGACACATAACTTCCTGGAGAGGGTGTCACACCAGGGCTAGTTGGAGACACGTACCTTTCTGGAGAGGGTGTCACGCCAGGGCTGCTTGCTGACACATACATTCCTTGAGTGGGTGTAACTCCTGCACCACTCGGAGACAGACTAGCTTCAAATAGACCATTTCTGATACTTTGACTATCTGGACTTGAGAATGAATTTGCAACATTTGCTTCCAAAGACTGTGCTTGCCTTTCCCTGATTAATGGCAATGTCTGTGGTTGTACAAGACCGTTCTGATTTTCGGTTGATTCCATGTCATGTGTATGTTTTACATTCGTCATTTGAGGCATGTCATATTCTTGAGTTCCATTGCATTTCAATGCTTCCTCCTTTGAAGGCTTGTCTGGGCACTGTGCTGGGTGTGACTGCTGTATGGGCACACCATTGCTATTGCTGCATGTATAAAGGAATGCAAATAGCACAAGATAAGAAGATTATTAAGAAGATGATCACTTTGGCACCTGTGAGTTAAATAAAACACGGAAATATTTGCACTCAGGTGCCAATAATGTTTCAAGTATGGAAAGAGAACCAATGAGATACATGTAGATGTCACAATTGGGGTGAGGTACTGACAGATGGTACTGGCCCACACTGCCGGAGCTTATCCCAGTTTCTGTAGCATGAAGCTGACTAGGAGTATTGCTGCTCCCCCTGGATGGGATGCTAGCATTTTGTCGCCGGTATCCATTTATACTCCTGGGTGGAGAGAGACACTGTGAGTGTTAAATGTCTTGCCTAAGAGCACAACACAATAACCCCAGCCAGTGCTGGAATCCAGGCTGCTTGATCCAACTCGCTAACCATTAGGCCACCATGACTCCCACCAGATGGTGAGTACACAGAAATGAATGACATAATGCACTCCATATCCCATTTCCACACTTTTGAGATAAGCTCTGGCTGTATGGGCCAGTTTGGCCCTGAACGGCTTTACCTTACCTTACCTCCCACATAGAGAAGCCTCTATTTTAATACAGGGCTGATAGATATTTGAACATACCCATTTATCTCTTTTACAATCCAAGGTGAACACGGAGAACCTTCTGATCCAGAGGGAGAGGCAGAAGTGTTGGCAGGAAGACTGGCTACTTTCTTGACTATTTCCTGAAGAGCATTCATGAGAACCTCTTCTTTGCTACCTTCTGAAAAAGTAAACAAAATATCTCATTTACACCAAAAAAATCTTGTTTTTTTTGTTTTGTTTTTGTTTGAGGGTGCTGTGATTGGCTAATACTTGGGGCCAGATTTTCCTGTAATGCGTAGGCAGCAGTAAAATGTTCAGGAAGAGCCATATAATAATCTTCTTATATATTAACTTCCACTAGCTCGGGACCATTCTGGGAGAATATTGCCCTCTGTCTTTCTCATATGGCTTGAGCGGACATAAAGACCTTGGGCAATATTCTCCCAGTACAGCCCTTTCACTCAGAAGTAAATGGCAAATGAATGTAGTAAGCCCCTATGTTGCAAGTTACAAAATGGCTTATATCTATTTCTGGCCCCAGTTGTTCAAAGGATAGATATAAACACTACCCACCAGTGTAGTTAGTTTTGTCAAGTAAAACACTTATCCACTGGATAGCATTATCCATCCTTTAAACAACTGGGCTGTGTTGCATTCAAACTAACGCATGTAATGTAAGTACAAGGAGAAACATAGAACATAATTACCTTGTCCATCCGTGATAAATTCTATACCAGATGACTTCTGTCTTGTTGCAGAGCAGCGCAATTTCCAAAGAACCATTTTTTCTTGAGATTCAGCATCAGACATGGGGCGGTGATGTTCAAGCCTTGGGAAATCATTCCTCAAAAGCTTGTCCTTTTCTGTATTTTAAGGAGTAATTCAGTTAAAGTCAAGCATTCACTAATACAACTTAACATCCAGTCCCCTTTTTGTTGAAAGAATGTAAGATCCCAAGGGCAGAAAAAAATTTCACGCCTGTCTACACTAAAGCACTTTCTAAACGCTCCATTTTTACTGAAAACGCATCAAAAGCTCCGCATCCATGACACTATCATTTTCTCAGCATTTCCCCCATCCACACTAAAATGCTTGAATACGTTCGAAAATACTGCACATGTGACAAATAGACATGCCTGCGATGTTTGTGAATGAATGACATCAGCGTTTTCGAAAGCCTCCGTTTTCGCTGTCCACACTCCACTCTAGACAGCGTTTTCTAATGTATGCATTTTTGATGAAAACAATCAGTGTTTTTGATCGTTGTGTGGATGATAGTAAAAAATGCATCAAAAAGTATGCGTTTTCAAACGAAAATGCATTAATTAATGGGGGACTACATGAATCTTGTTGAATACATTACGTACTAATACATTAATATTTTAATACATGTAAGACTACGTACTGTCAATAGGTAAGTCACTTGCATCAACATCTCCTGCTAGTCTTTCTTTGGTCTCACACGCATACTCTACTGTTATGGTCCTGTTGCCAAGGAAACGTCCATGGAGCAATGCTACCGCATCACGGCATTCATCAAGTGTGCAAAATCTTATAAAGCTAAAAAAGAAATAACAGCAAGTTGAGAATGCAAATGGTCTATTAAGATAATATTATATGTTTATATCCTTATGTCAGTTAGATTTTAACTCCTATTACTGGTAAGTGTGTATTTTAGGCATCTGATTGAGGCTCACAAATCATCATTCACATTGTGCAATAATTATCATGTCCAGAATTATGATCATGCATATAACTTTGATATGGCTGGCAGGGCAGGCCATTACCCAAGCTGAGCTGATAAATATTATTATTATATAGGATATTATTATTAACAAGCATGCTTTAGTTTTAAAACTTGAGTAAATTCATCAGTGGGAAACTTGCCTTAATTTTGGGTTCTTTAAAAGCTACAATCCCAGCCAAAAGTTTTGGGACACCTTCACCTCCCCACCCCCAATCCTGGTGGGAGGGGTACTCCCATATATGGCCTATACAGGGATGTGCCGCCCAATAGCTAGGGTATGGGTTTTCTACCTAGATTCAGGGTACATGAGTGCCCTTCAGTTACCGCTGAATTATTTTCCCAAACATTTTCTGCAGGCCCGGCTGCCATCCGACCTTGTGCCCAACAAAAACGATATCAATGTAGACAAAATAACAGATCACTACCAGGAATTAAATGCTCAAATAAACACCTACTTCCGTAAATACATGTATCATTGTCATGTATGTCATAAACAGGGTAGAGGAAGTGCAAAATTTTTGTCATAAACAGGGTCAGGGTTTGACAGCCTGGGCAGCACACCCCCATGGCCCCACTCAAACTTGGGTTGAGTACCCCCCTGGGCCCCCTAGGCCCAATACAATGTTGATTTTTTTTTTCTAAGCAAGCCATAAATTTAGTGCTTTCATATTTTCAGTTTCCAATATTCAAACTTTTAATTTTCACTTTCTCCCCCTCATTTTCTGTATATATCGCGTGACGTCAAATTTCCACCCTCGTTTGCGCGATACCACGTGAGACGCGCGGTACCTCAGCATCGAGTCACGCGGGTTTACTCGCGATTCGCTTTCGTGGAGGCCATTTTACTCGCACTTGTGTAAAAACAGTGAAATTTAAATGCTTTAAAGCGACGTACATATTTCTAAACGCCTATATAACGCAAGAAAATAATTGACTGGACAGCTTCAGTAAGAGACAGAGATAAAAATATGGCCATGGAACCAAACGAATCGATGAATCAAGATCGCTTCTCCGCCATCTTGGAAAATCAGCGCGCCATTATGGTGAACCAAGCGACCATCCTTCACAATCAAAACAAGATCATGCGAGGTCTGGAGCAGCTGTTTACCTTCTTCCCAGCGCTTCAAGGCACCCTTCCGATGCAGGGTACTGTACCTAACGCAGTGACGGTCGCTCCAATTCCTTCGATTCTCAGCAGCGGCGAGAACTCGCGAGGCGAGCAGCCACCAGCCGCCGCCGCCACACAACTCCCAGCTGGTCCGCCGCCACCTCCCGTTTCACCTTCCCCGCGCGTGGAAAACACAACTCCGATCAACACCCCGACACGGCCTCAAGCTCCGCTGAATTCCAGCACGCCCTCCATGGTCGCCGTCGCCACCCCGATAAAACCGCTTCCTTCGAGTGGAGCTTCTTCGCCTGCTTCAGACAACGAGAACAGCGATGTTGCCCCGCCGCCAGTGATCAGAGCGGGAGCTGCAGTTCATCCTGAGTACATAAGCCAAGACGAGCTCACCCAGATCAAGTGCAAGAGCTGCTCGATCGGAAACTTTGCAGTACAACTGCTGAGGCAAATTTTCGAGCATAATGAACTGGACAACAAGAATTGCACTGGCACTCGAGGGAAGGAAGCAGTTGACCCCGACCGACTTCGCTTCGTAAAGGAAACCGTCTTTAACATCTACGCCATCACGTCCGATGACAAAATCAACACTTGGAAGCACTGCATCAGAGCCATCGATGAATACCTGAGGCGACCAAAGCGAATGGCCAAGGGCTCGGCCCAGCTAAATAAGACTGCAATGTTTTAGACCAAATGCACTTTGATGCTGTCCTCTGTTATCAGCTAGTCTTGCAGGCCTTGGGTTGTATACCAAATACACGTAGAAGCTAATAATGTTCATTTATAATTTTAGTGTTGCCATCTAGCAAATTGGTGGGGAGGGGTATAAACATACATGTAAAGTTTTTTTTATCAGCATTTCAGAAGTGCATTATCAATGTTGCTCAGATTTGATCACAGAATTCGAATAGTATATAAACTAGTAAGCTTATTATATATCATTATGATATTGATAGTAATACAATTTCATTTACCTTTCATTTTTAACCAATATTTTTTATTAAATAAATTTTAGCTCAAATGTCGGGGAACAAGTACCAGTTGATGGCGAAATCCCACCTCCGAGACGGGACTGTGCCCACAGTTTTTGTCTGTGAAGTTGCTAAGCAACATGATGCATCCTTATTGCGCTATGCTGGCAAGATTGCTTTCGGAATACTCATGGGTGCTCGCGCTAGTTTTTGATTGGATTATAAGAATCGGAAACTTTGATTGCTTCAATGAAGACTGAGATCATAAGAATAAGGATGCGATCATGAAGGGAAAGTTGTAATAACTTGTAAATTCTTCCAAGGATAATTGCATCCTCTGAGATGCAGGATGGGATAATATTATTATAGAGAATATCAAAAAAAAAATGTAAGAAGAATTTGAATGTTGACAAGAGAATCACTTCTAATGTTGTAGTCATATTTTCTTGTACATGTAGATGGCATCAAATTTTGAAGTCATTTATTCCTGATTTTTAAATGAATTCACAAAAAAACAAATTGTGCTATTTTCATTATACATGTAACTTAACCATACATTGTACATGTATTTCCTTGATCATGATCACCCACTCTCGACTCTGGATCAAAGTAGTCCAGGTTTGATTGCTGGCCAGAGTCATTGTGTAAGTGTGTAGTGTTCTTGGCCAAGACACTTGACTGTTGGGGAGTAACCTACATTGTATGATGGACTGTGTACATGCATGTAGCATCCCATCCAGGTAGTGGCAATACAGTGGAACCCCGCTTTACGGACAATCGTTAATACGGACACCCGCTTATTACGGACAGTTTTGTTTGACCCGGCGACACATATTTTCTCTTATATCAGCCCGCTTAATACGGACACCGGGATAATACGGACACTTTTTCATGTCCCTTTGGTGTCCGTATTAACCGGGTTCCACTGTATTAATTTTAACCTTTTACCAGTGAGAATGATTGTTTGATAGGATAAGGTGCCATTTCTCCAGGGAATTACATTGGATACATTAAAATTTTTAAGCTTGTGGAATTGATCATGTTGGCTGACAAATAAAAATGAAAAATTGGAAGTTAACACTGGACCCCTTGATCAAGGAAAGTAATAAACTGTAGAATGTCAATACAAGTAATCTGTCATATTTCTGTCATTTACATCAGGGCTGCAAATAATTGTTTTTTCTTGAAAGGACATGTATTTTGGTCGGACAAAACAAAAATAAGGTCGGACAATCAACATCATGCTACAGTACCGCTTTATAAGCGAAACTGCTAATCTAACGCGTCAACTAGTTTGCGTTTAGAACAAAACGCGCTATATATAATGCGTTGGCGTTTGAAGGCAAGAAAAAATTGTCCGGACATTGTGTCCGACCACAGTTGGGATCTCATCGGACATTGGCAAATTTTGGTCGGCCATTGTCCAATGACCGACTGTTATTTGCAGCCCTGTATAACATTATTAATGGAGAAGCCTGATGCAAGCATATATGCAGAGACTAGTCCATGAAGATACTCATAATGCTCACCTGACCATTATGGGTACCAATAATGATTCCATGTTTTAGTGAATGTGACTAATATTAAAGAATGCAACACATCATTTGCTTGATGTGTTGACGAGGAGTTTTTTATCACTTGTAGCAATGTTGTTTTATTGTTGCCACCACTTAAAGGGACACTGTCCTGATTTTAGCATGATTTTGGGAAGCTCAGAAACATATCTAGATCATAGGAAGTTGATCAATAATGGATTCATTCTGTAGAATAATACTCGACAAATGACAGAAACCCTTTAGGAAGTGAGGATGACGAATGACAGCGAGGATGGAAATGATTGCAATATGGATTTTGAAAAAACGTCAGGATGTCAGTTTTTCAAAGTTTCAAATTTGGCTCGGAAATCTTTGAAATTTTGCAAAGATTTTGTTGCAGTATGGAATTTCTTGAAGAAATTGCTTTTTATCATTTAGTTAGAGTTTATTAAGTTCTTATTTCATAGATTTAGGGACCATTTCATGCATTTATAACAGTTTTGAGCAAATACGTCGGGACAGTGTCCCTTTAATGTTACATCATCATAATCGGGCCTACGTCACAAATTTTCAAATTAATTTTATCAAGCCTCAAATTCCCATCATTAGATAACGATTGCTGCTGTATGACCAGCCACAAAATTTCAACTTGTTAACACAAATAGAACAAGATATAGAGGTTCAAAGTTTGGTACCGTCCCATACAAACCTCTCTAAATTTGCGCCTGTTCTAAACTTAAGGAACAGACGCAAAATTAGAAGGGTTTGTATGGAGAAATAAGTGCTCATATCTCGGTCGCAAATTGCAATGGAGAGCTAATTTTTAGCAAGTGGACGTTTTTTGGCATGCTTCCTCCGAATAGCTGATCAAATTTCATAATTTCGCAAATTTAATTTTTGTGACGACATAACTTTAGTACTCTATGTATAAGGCCTCTACAGTGCTTCTCCAGTTGGACCGATCCTTTGCCACCTTTTGGGCCCCACTCCAACACAGCTGATCTTTGTCATGGTCCTTCTCCACCACTTAGATGTACATGTCAGTATCTCTAGGTAGAGGGCTGGGGATCCCATGTTGCTTTATCGTTGGACTGTTCGCAGCCTCTCTGTTTTCTCAGATAGTTCAACGAGCGGAAAAAAATTGCGGGTTGGAGAGGAGAAAAGTAAAGGGACTGTAACCATCTTTGGAAAAAGTGAATTTCCCTGGAAACGGAAAATTCCCATTGGTTGAAAGGTGTCGTACATGTCATCACCCTCGCCCACCCCTTGTGCTCCATATAAAATGTTTATTGTATGCATACTGTATGGAGGAAACAAAAGAAAAACACTTGATCTTGAACATTGAGATCATAAATATATGAAGATCCCTAGTCCCTATGCTCTTCAAACAGTTTTGTTTTATTTATTCCTTTCTTTGCTATCAGATTACCACAGTGAATAACTAGATATTACAGACACTTCATTACTAGAATATACATGTACATGTAACAGACAGGCATTATTATTATTTTTACATTTTATTTGTCATTTAATTATCTGTTCTCTTTTTGTCCTCAGTTCATGTAACAAACATTTACCCTCCATTTGTCAAATAATGTACAGCGTCAGGTGTACATTGTGTAACCACATTTCCTCGGTTCAGGTTTTCCCTTGTCATTCTCCATGATCGAACAGCTTTAGTTTTATACAATTTTATTTTTGGCAAGTAACCATGCAGGAGTAATCCTGCCTCCTCTTACTACATGTGTACATATATTGTTCATTATGACTGCTTTTAAGAAGAGAGTGGGTTTATAAGTTAACTCTTGGGATTCTATGGGCCAGGGTGCTTATTCGAAGTGGGATGCTTAAACCAGGAAATACGGTAAACTGTCTACTGTAAGATTGATGGTAGAAATAAAGTGGGTCAAGTGGAAAACTATGCTAAAGTGAGCAAAGCACGTTTGCTCACTTAGCATAGTTTTCCACTTGGCCCTTCAATTGAAACAACAACAATCACTAATATTATTTGTCACTAGACAAACCAGCTACAGCCTGTAATATGATCTGTAATACTAACCCATAAGTATAGCTGCCTTTTGCTGCGGGTTGTAAATGAACATCTTGTACATTGCCAACTTCACTAAAAAGCTGCACAAGTTCTTTCTGTGAAAAGACCAAGAATCTCACAAAATTAATTTAATATTATTTGCTTATCCCGGTTTCCGTAGCATGAAGCCAACTAGCAGTATTGCTACTCCCCCTGGATGGGATGCTAGTCCATTGCAGGTTACCCCCCAGCATTTTGTCGCCAGTACCATTTTATACTCCTGGGTGGAGAGAGGCACTGTGAAAGTAAAGCGTCTTGCCCAAGAACACAACATAGTAACCCCGGCCAGGGCTTGAACCCAGATTGCTCAATCCGGAGTCCAACGTGCTACGCATTAGGCCAGTACCGCATCTCCCACATAACCTGATTTATATGTTATTATGCATATACTAACATGTATATTATTTTTGTAGCATACTTAATGAATAATATTATGAGTCAGGGTAAATCTAAAAACTTACCTTTCTGATATCAAAAGGTAAATGTCCAACATAAATAGAAAAAAGATTTCTGCGCCACTTAGCAAGATCACGTGGTGACATGTTTTTTGTGGCAGTTGTCCACGCAGAGTCTATACCATCCTCTAACAAAATATAAACAAAGGACTGCTTTACCATTAAGCAAAACATCTTAAACATCTTTAATAACAGACATCACTTGTGAACTCAAGATCACAACAAGGTGAAGGTGATATTTCCTTCCCTTTTTTGCGAACGATATGACCGATACATGTGTAAGATGAGAACATGTTTTCACAATACTACTCTTTCCAGAAAACCATGATACCCATACATTTTTTGTGTCGTCTATGGCCATTTGAAATTTGAACTCGAGGCAACTGAACTCTTACCATGTGATAGCCGTTTTGTTGACCACATGATCGTAAAGATGATTGAATTTCAACTCACTGCACATAAATTTTCCTTGGATAGTGTTTTTATCAGATAAAAATCGTCAAGTTCACCATTTCAGACATGAAAGCGATTTTTTATGCTTGAACGGATGTGAATCAGGCAAATGCGAATTGAAATCGATCATCACAAGTTCAACATTACCGATCACGTGGTCAACAAAATGGCTACCACGTAATAAGAAGTCAGTTGCCTCAAGTTCAAATTTCAAACAGCCATAGACAAAAAACAACAAAAAAACAACAAAAAAACAACAACAACAGCAACAGCCGTAGACAACAAAAAAACTTGTGGGTGTCGCGGTCTATTGGGGAGAGTAGTACTGAGTGACAGTTATAGTGCAGTTTGTTTTGCTTCCAACAATAATAATAAAAAATTATTGCTCTAAAATAAACAAAGAAATGTCCGAAAACAGCAATCCTGATTTGCATAAAACCGTTCATTCTGTTTAAAGGTTATGGTTGAATGATTTCCATGATTCAGTTGAATCAAAGAATAATTGGCTGAATTTATACTACTGAGATGGATAATCCATCTGGATGAATCACCCGTCTGGTAGTTGATGTGTCTAGTTACATGTACTGTACATGTAGTTTGTCTAATAGTTTGTCTGGTATAAATATGGTCAAATAAACGGGTTATCCGTCTAAAGGGATTATACATTAATTTTAGTTTGTCTGCCAAGATGGACTTAGCAGATAGTTCGTCTGGACGGACAGTTCGTCTGTCTCCCGGATTTATACTCAGACGGATTATCATCTACCAGACGGATGATTTGTCTGGATGGATTATCCGTCTCTAGTATACATAAATCAAGCCATTTTTAAGCAGAACATTATATGCTTTGACTGTAACAATAATAACATAATAATAATGCTCTAACCACTATCAGACAATTGCCACTGATAATTTGCTCTTGGCTGCTGGTTGAGATGGTTTTCTAGTTCAGGGTAAGACGCCGTTGGGCTCCTCTGTGGACGTCGATCTTCCTCATCTCCACTTCTTGTTGGCTACAAATATTCCAAATAGAATGCAATCAATATTACATTTTACTTTCTCCTATAATTAATAACTAGGCGTAATCACATTAAAGTGCGTTCGACAAAAGGTTAAGGACGGTGGGTTTTCGAGTTGCAGACAGAAAAGTTAGAGACATTAAACAATGTACAATTTATGAACAGTTCTGGGTCAATATTACATTTTACTTTCTCCTATAATTAAAAATAATTCAGGATCGGTCACAGCTTCAAGGCACGTTGAGTTTCACAAGAAATCTTAGTGTAACATATTATAACCTTTCAGCAGCATGGCATATTTGCACATAAAGTAGAACAAAATAATGTTTCTGCTACATGTACATGTGTACATGTCAGTTCTAGTTTTTGCAACATTCATCTCCGAACGCCCAGTCTCTCCCCTGGATTTGTGCAGAAATAATAATAATTATTAATTATTTCTGCACAAATCCAGGAGAGGGACCGGGCCTTCAGAGAAAAAGTGAGGCCCATTTTCAGTAGGGTACTTTTTTCAATCCGTCCCACCAGAGGGTCCCACCTTTTAATCCGGGCCCCATATTGTTTAATACAGCTGCAATATACAATGTAATGTTTACAAGTTTTATGCATCTCACATTTACATGTATCTTGACATATTATTTGAGGCCAGTTAGGCGAAAAAACACTTACAGCTTCACTTCTGTGTGAAGATTGTCCACCTTCATACTGTCTGTCTGTCCTTGTAGATTTCGTGACAGAATCAAAAATATCCGGATTTCCTTTTAACAGCTCACGCAACGCTTCCTGGAGTTGCTGCTTGCTTTTGTCTGTAGACCCAGCAACTATATCATCAAGTGTGGGCATTTTGGTCGCAGCAACTTGGTTAAATCATTAGTTTGGACAATGCATCATCTAAAATATTTTTATACAAACAAATTCAAAACAAACAAATCAAAATTTTATAATGTCAAGCACACACTGATTCAGAACGCAATGTCGCAGTCCAAAAGCATTGAACAAATTTATGAATGCAATGTAAAGCTTCAGAAATATATAAGCTTAAAGCTTACTGGAAACTAAAAATAGGCTAAAATGGACCATGCAAAATGAGTATAGGGTCGTATACACTGCTTTATTAGCCATTTCCATCTACTGTACCAGTTGTTTTCCTGCAACTTGGAAAGAGTGTTTTAACCCTTTCACTCCCAGAGTCAAGCCTCACTGAAGCCTTGAGTCAATAAATGGCTGTACCTTTTGAGTCTGTGGATGAAACCTTTGTGTGTGACCATTCAAATGAAGCTATTGAGTAACTTTCAAGCTTACTGTTTGTTTGTGACAATTTTGCAAAATGAAATTCAAGATTTTCCCTCAGTTTTGAACTTAGCACTCTTGGGAGTGGAAAGGGTGAAAGGTTATGATAACTACAAGCAAGATAGAACATGAGCCTTGCTAAAATATGGCTCTTGGCAGAGCAAAGCATTATTGTTGATTTACGAGCTCGAGCACATGGCATGCAGCAGACGACAACCGGGCTGTACAAGACAATAAACAACTGAGCTGAGTTTCTGCAGCTTAATTAACGCTTTGCAAATACTTCAAATGATATAATATACTTGGTTTCACTGACCAATATAACCGGAGAAGAATAATTTCCATTCCGTGCATTTCCTCGCCGTCGCATTTCATCTTTCGGAGAGTGTTGTGTGCATGAATGACAGTCGAACACAGGAAGTGACGTCACAGCATTCAAATCGAAGATGGCGCCGATAAGGAGAAGCGCTGGTTTTTGAGCGGGAACAAGGAGCTCAAAATCAAAGGTTAGTTACACTAGTATTTGTTCAATTTGAGATTCATCAATAGATTCTAAAGCAAAAGGAATCCTCGGTGAGCAGATAAACCGTGAAACCTTCAGGAAGTGTCTGATTTTAATAATACTTTTCGCAAGGTTCGCCCGTCGGCGCACAGCAGAGCGCAGTTGTCGCATCGAGTCGCAGTTCTGTTCGTTCACATGTGCGCTTAATTTGTGATCCATGCATGCAGTAGCTTGTATGTGCTCTTCGCTGCGTGTCGGATGAGTGACTGCAATCACTGAATCAACAGTGTTCGTTGTTTGGCATTTTTATTATTTTACGTTGTGTCTTTGCATTGCCATCCTGGTTCTTTTTTCAAAGATGGATAAATGATGAAAATTCACATCTTTGGCGGGGATAACCACAATCTTTCCAGTGTAGACACGAGAAATCTTCCCAGTATGTTTTGGCGTGACATAAAGGTAACGCCAACCTGTCACATACAGATACTCATTGTAACTAGAATCACGGTAAGGTTCACAACATCACATAAGAGAACTCCCTGTGCGACCATCTCCCGTAAGCGACAACCTCTCGTAAGCGACCATTTTTGCAAACTGCCAAAATTTCGCCAGTCAAATCACTACAAAAGGAACCTCTCGTAAGCGAGTACCTCTCGTAAGCGACCGCGATTACTATTGAGGCTGATGTTTTGAAATTTTCTATTGTTTTCAACCTCCGGTAAGCGACCACTTCACATGATCCGATCTCACTACGGGTGCAAATTGAGTAATGAGACGCCGTACAACCCTGATATGACGATTAAATTTGTTCCCATATCCGGAACTTTTTACTTCAGAATCTGATATCCAATAGCTATTTACGAAGTCACTGTTGGTTCACCTATTGTAACTTGGAAGTTGCACTGAACGCACTGAAATCTCTTCAAACTACCAGATGTGCCCTTGAATACAGCATTTGTGGTTTACAGATGCATTTATGCATGGATTAAGCCTCTGAAACTACTACAGGTACAGGCTATGACTCAAAGTTTAGACCCCCTGTGGTCTGAACTCTCGTAAACGACCACCTCCCATAAGCGACCACCTATGCTTGACATTTTGGGTGGTCGCTTACGGGAGTTTCGACTGTATAACTAACCTCCGATCCAGTTATAAATGTTAAATTTGCAATATCAGGAAGCATGGGAAAGAAAACTACCGTTATTACTGTGTGCATAATATGTGACATATAATTGCGTTTATATAGCGGTTTTCTATTGATTGTCAAAAGTAAACATGTGTTTGCTTCGCATCTGCTTTACGCTCTCTGATTGGTTCAAAAAACTCGCGCCACTTTCTTAACCAATCAGAAGCCAAACTAAAACCAATCGTGACTTGGTCGCACGCGTTTTCCCGCGCTTGGCGCCGGATACATGCATTTGCCTCGAGTTCTGATTGGTTCCTAATGTTGTTTTCATGTCTGTTTGGGCGCTCCCTTCTTTTAATACCAAAAGTACCTACTCCCGAAAAGATAAGATTATTTCGGAGAGTAACAACATTATTTTCCAAATTTCGATAAATTTGTCCGAAACATCTCCTTGATCTCTTTTTCTGAGATTAAAGTCAGACGGTACTCATACTTCAAAATCTCTTAGCTTCTTGCATTTTATGCAGTCCGACGTACATTGGCTTATCTTCGGCGTACAGTTTTTCTGTTGTATGTTCCCTCGGACTTCGACTCGAACGTAATTTTACAAACGAATGTTTGTGATATCACTTTCCGGCAAATCTACGTCTTCAGGAAAATTTGATCAGTTATATTGTTTGCCAAAAAGTCAGGGAACTCAACTGTGATATAAATTTTCCGGAAATCAGGAAATGAAATGTTTGACATCGGATTCCCGTACAAACACTGTATTTCGCCCCGTTTTTGCTCCCTATTTACGCCGCGTATGTAATGGCGGGCGCGGACACCACTGGGGTGTTTGGCGGAGTTGTTTTACGTTTTATTTCCTGTCGGCAGACACCAACGAAGAATTTCCAAGCAATGATGGAAGATCACTCATCCTGATACTTAAATTCACCGCCCAAGATTCCTGATAGTTTATTACTTAGAAAAGTTTTTTTTTCAATTCCTCTCGTATGATCTCGCGCCCTACTTCCCGCGGGTTACATTAGTGCTATAAATGTAACCCGCGGGAAGGGCGCGAGATCACGTGTACGTGTCGCGTGCGCGTGTATTCACGTGCAAAATGCGTGCGGCTAGAAAGAGATAAATATTAAACCCTGCTGAAAAAGAAAAAGAAACAGAAGGGATTCAGTGGAAAACAATAAGTAATTTTATAAACAAAGTTTTGTTTGATGATATATGAATTTTGGTGTGGTGGTCAAGAGCTCCAGCGCAGTTAGTTCCTAAAACAGGCTGACTTGACAATCACCAACCCGCAAATTAAAACTTCAGGATTTAGTTATTTTAAAGTGCTTTTGGCGTTTCCAACATCAAACATATATGCAGTGTATATACATACACCTTCGAAATATATAGTTATGTTGCCGAATCTGATTTTACGCCAGTGAATCTAAATCTGAGTTGCGCGAAGGCCAGTTAAAATACGTTTTCGGCAATATGAATAAAATTCACGTTTTGGCTGAAATATAATAAATAGGTGAAGTTCCATCATTTTGTGAGGGCATGTTTGTTTATTCAACTGACAGTTCAAAATGTTTTTATTAGCGAATGTGTCAACGGCTTGAGCCCGTTTAATACGAAAACGTATGGTATATTTTAAAGAATGTGACAAATTTTCAGAATCAGTTTTGTATCGAATTATCGACTCGCTTATAAAAGCCATCGGAAGAGGATTTTCATACAGTGTTTTTCTTTAATATATAGAAGCCGAGAAAATGTTCGCTCCTTGTTCTGTATTAGAATATGCAATGAAGCGAACACCTTTGTGGATTGGTGGCAAACAATAGAATTGTCCGTCAGTAATTTTATCGAAACAGGTGCGTTCGCTGAGTGTTCCTTGAATATTTTAAAAATATACACAACACGGTAATATTTCTTGAATTTTGCTCAAGCGATTGCTAGGGTAATCCATTGAGCATTAAGTTGCCTTTGAAGGAATTTCGAAGAGGCACTAGCGTAGTACAACGCTGAAAAAATATTTGCTTTGAAGATTGGATCACAGCGGAAATCACTGATTGAGCGGGAGGCGAAGAATACAGGCTAATTTCGAAGCGCAAACCGTGGGTTTTGAGGAATTCTTGTGGAGTAATCTTCAATTTTTCTACGAGACTTCAAGCATTTTAAACAAAGCTCAAGTGTAGCGTGCGTGAATGATGGAGTTTTTGCAGAAGTTGAAGATATCCGGCGGGGTGAATTTGAGCAACCTACGCTCTTCGCGAGACACAGAGCGAACAACGAGTAACAGTTCTACCACAAGCTCGAGGAACGAGGCGAAGGAAGATGTTTCTATGCCACCGAGGGGATCGCCTGCTGCCAAGAAGATGAAAAATTCTTCTTGTAATTGATTCGCCCGATACGGATTGGTAAGCGCAATCGAATGCATACGCCAAACCCTCGTTTCGCTAGGATACAAGTTTGTCAGTATATATTCATATTTTCTGGCTTTTTTTTGGTATAAATTAAAAAAAGCTTGCAACAATCGAAGATCAAAGATTGCAACTTTTGATCTTAATTGCAACGTAGCAATTAACAGCCGTTTTTTCTACGGCCTTCCATCCAACCGCAGTTTTTAAACAGAGCGATATTTTAAAGTTGCTATTCGATCGAGGTCTGTAGAGCTAAATTTTACCTTGAATGTTTTGTAGCTAAATCAAAATTTACAAACGGATTTTTCTTTAAATTGTCCCAACAGCAAAATATATGAATATACAGCGTATAGCCGGAACCATGCTAGGAAATCCGTTTATTTTCGTGAAACATTGCAATGTATTAGAATTTATTTATTTAACCGACTTCAATATTTCTCGCCTTCGCCTCGGCTAGACAGATATTTAACTAATAGCTTTATTGTTTTCCAACAGGGCCAAGATATTCAAAGGAAGGCAACTGCATTCAGGAGTTTATGATGTCAGAGTCGAACAGGTATTGATTTTATTCATATACTGACAATTTATATTGAAATTATTATTAAAGTGCTAAGTACCTTTACACAAAATCATCCCCGGACGACACGCAGGGACATCAAATGTCCCCAGACGGAAGAAACTGTTGTGTTTACCTTTTATATTCTAATCTCGTTCTCCAAAAAATTTCCATTTCATTGTATAATTGCGTTTCTTGATGTCAAAATTAGGCAGGATCATTTCAAACACAACGGGCCTTGTTAATTACAAATCCCCCCACCACAGTTTAAGCTCTGTACACGACACGCTTGGCGCTCGTCGTGTGGTTTTCATTCATTCCTCATTTGCTATTTTTTAGCCAAGGACGGCTGAAAAAAATATAGAAATTAAGAAATGTCACGCGGGTAATCTCAGAGCGGTTAATGAGGTCGCGACAACACAAATTGAGACACAACCAAAAATTAGCATTCAGTTCCCGCTCTTTTAGTATAAATTGTCACTATAAAACTGTAAAAGATACGTAAGCGAGAGCCATTTTTGACATAATTTTGGCGCCCTTAAAGAAAGAATACTTATTAAAATTTAGGTGTGATTTTTAATAGATGAGCTCAACACCAATATGTTAGGTTGAAATAACGAGCTTCGTTCCGTGAAAAATTTATAAGTCGCGCATTTGGCTCCCATTTGCATCTTTTAATTATCAGAATTCTTCATTCATATGAGAAAAGTTGCGATTGATCGAGAGAAACGTTTAAATAACTGTGGTTTTCGATACGCGAGCAAAAACAATAAGAAAGTCTTACTATAGAGGGATTCTTTGGTTATCTTCAGTTTAAAGATAAATTCTAAAAATAAAATTTATTGACAGGATGCAAAGCTCTTAGAACGTTTGGTTTGTTAATAAATATATCAGCCAATCAGAATGCTGAAAGCCATTCCATATTTGGTCTTGATCCGCTTTTTCCCGCCACAATGAGCAGCCGGTCGTCGCCTCGACGGTGGTACCTTTTTCCGCCAAAATTGATTCACACAGGTCCCTCAAGAATTTTGTTCGTTGTATCTGGAGGTTCGTTATTCGTGCAACAGGAGGTTTTTCTTTCGATCAGTCGCTGGAAAATAACCGCAAAACACGCACTTTCGTTGTCTCCGGCTAATCTAATTTGATCACTGATAATTAATGAATGATCAACACGGACTAGACAATATAAGTTAACCGCTAAGCAACATGACATATCCTCATTGCGCTATGCTGGCGTGACAATTTTCGGAGTACAGTACTCGTGAGTGCTCGCGCTGTTTCTTGATTGGATAACTGAATAAGAATCGGAAACTCTTCGACTGCTTCAACGAAGATTTGCCAAAAACGACACTTGTACCACCGGCTGATACGATGGTATTTGAATATGACGGACGATCAGAAGTATTGTTGCTTGTTGTCTAAAAAGAGCGGGCTAAAAAGCACAAAATGAAAGCGTCCAAAGAGATTTAGGGCGGGTACGTTACGAGCACTCTCTACTTTCCCTCATAGATCGTTACAGCGGAGAAAAATTCCTGAGCTCGACAAGAAGAGGGTAACAGGGGTATTTTAATCAACTTCTTCCGGGAGCTGACACTTGCAGTTCTTATACAGTCGAAGCTCTCTGAGCGGGACATTCTCCTATAAAGCGGACAGCTCTACTTACGGCCGCCTTGACAAAACCCCGTTTGAACTCTAGCTCATACAAACTCTGTATTTGCCATTCTCGTAAGCGACCAGCACCAGTTGCGGACACTTTTTCGCTTCCCGAGGGCGTCTGCTTACGAGAGCTTCGACTGTATGCGAAAGATGCCGCGTAATGCAATCATCGTCTTCCTCTTCTTTGTACACAGGCTCAGTTTGCAGACTTGAATCTGGCTTCGTATTCTGACAGCGGTACAATGGTGGATATCCAAGTGTACCGTGAGGGAACTGTTTGTAGTCAGGTACTGAAGAACGTCTTGCTGAACTAGATTAGAGCGATGGCTTTTTTTCTTTCTACGATATTTTCTCAGTGCGTTCACTTTGGTATGGCGGTTCCCTCATGATCAGTTCTATAACTGGATCATGCAAAGTAACTAAACCAAACTGATTGCAAGGCCATAGTACTAGTACTTCAAGTGACGTCTAGGCTCGATTACCAGCCGCTGTTCGGGAAAATGAACGAAGGTTGGACTCGTAAGAGCGGCGAAAATCGAGCCTACAGTGACTTCTGGCACGCGCATTTCTAAAACAAGAGACCCGTCAACAAATTGCCGTTGTGTCAGTGGTCTTCTGCATTCAAACGTTTTATATCGTACAACAATTCTAACAGTTCGCCGATACCCGATTTAGCCTACGAGTAGGTTCACGTTTGGGGCCCATGCGCGACCGGCGAAAGCCGCGGGAATCACGCGCCCCGCCTCGCCCGGCTTTCGCCGCTCACGCAATGGCCCCAAACGTGAGCCTACTCGCAGGCTAGTACCAATTTTATATACTCCTGGGTGGAGAGAGGAACTATGAGAATAAAGTGTCTTGGCGCAGACCTAATTAACTCAGTTATTTCTACGGCAGAGATCTCCCTATTTTCTGTGTGTGAATAAGAATCGTACAACCTCAGGGCACTTCTCCCCTTCGACTGCTCGATATGGCAGTCATGTTTTTCGCATTTGAAGTTGTACTCCTTTTTAATAATATATCCTTTGCTTTTAATACTATACTAGGTCTTTTCGTCCCGACTTCGTCCTTGTTCGACAGAGTGTGCGGGGCATTGGGCCTAGAGAGGACTATCGCAACATTCTCCTGGGATTACAGTTTGGTAACGTACCCAGCGTCAACTCGCTAACGTCCATTTACAATTTCGCTGAGAAGCCCTGGGTGGTAAGTTTAAGTAACTGTTCGATTACCATCAAATCACTGTTTTTAAAAGCTCTAGCTCCCGGAGGGGGTACTCCCACACGGGGATGGGATGCTCGTCGTCCCTTTTAGGGGTGTAAATTACGGATTTTGGTCCCACTTAGGATGTTCAGGACGGAACGGCGATATTTTTAGCCATCAAGGTATCTTTAGGGTTGCACGCGAAGAAATAATAAAAAAGACCGTCATATATAATGGTATCTTTTATGGGTCAAAAAAGGCTTGAGCCACGCCCATCATTGGCCCCTTTTAATTTTAGTGGTGTAATTTAAAATTTCCGACGATCATCCCCGTCACTTTCATATGGGAGTCCCCCCCGGGAGGGCTCTAGCTCTGGTCAAACGGAGTTTCAAGTAGGTGCCAGTTCCAACTTGTGTTGTCTTGCTATTTCGTTTGGCTAGGACTTGAGCGCACTTGCCTTGCCTTGCGATAACTTGCGTTTACTTTGATCGAGATCAAATTTGTACGCAAGTAGATGGACACAAGTTTTTCACCGTTTGGCCACCCAACGCAAGTCGCCGCAAGTTCATCGTATTAAGTCATTCGTAGTTATATATTTCAGGAATTTTTTTGCATTTTTCTGTCCAGTTAGTTCAGTCCATCGACAATCCAAGCCGTTTCTCAATCGGAGCACGGGAAGCCCGCACTTTTTGTAGCTAGTGTTGTTAGTGTGAACCAGACCTTACAGTCGGCCTTACAATGCTCTTAGCAACTTGCATCACTTGAACAAAATTTGCATGACTGATGATGTTGAAATATTTTTGTTCTCTCGTCACCAGTTCGCTCAACTCATTCAGCTCCAGAAGAGACTGGGGAAGGATAAATTCCCATTGGTTGAACAGGCGTACTATCCAAATTACAAGGAAATGGTAAGTGTTGAAGAAACCGCTTATTACTGGTATGTTAAATGGTTTTATGTTTAAGAAGTCTTAACTTTTCAAGGATAATTGAAAAAAATTTGTGGCGTATCATGGTCTAAGCTCCCACGAGTCTCCTGTAGCTCAGTAGAAGAGCCTCCGACCGGTGTGCGGAAGTGGAAGGTTCGACTCCTGTTGGGGGAAACTCGGCATTTTTTTCCGAGTAGCTTGTGTCATTGACTGAATAATATCTTTCTCAAGTTGTGGATTGTTTCAGTAGTTATGATTTAGTCATAGTTATTTTACCGAGTGTAACGAGGGTTATAGGGCCATACCTATTAAGTGATCCCCCTTCTCAGAAGACACACAAGTTCAGGCAGGCCACCACCATTGTATGATTGCAAAATCCGTCATTTTATTACTACCCTTTATTATAAAACCATTTATTCCGTAACCAATTGTGAACTCACTTTCAAATAAACCTGATAAAGGCTTACATGGCCAGCCGAAATATCGCTAAAAAGATTATAACGTTGTAGATCAGCTTTAAAGCAGTCGTCGGACAGTTTCATTTTCATTTTCTTTTATGTTGATCAAGATCTTCTACGGACTAGTCCAATGTGACAAGTTTGATTATACGCGGGTTCTTGCAATTGTTGAAAATTCTATACACTACGTACTACAGTTTTTGTAAAAAAGATCCCTTGATTATGCACAATAAAAACCTAAACTTTTAATTAAAAATCAAAGATCACTTATTCTTGGCCGTTCAATCAAAAGTGGGTACAATTTGCAGGAACAAACTGGACAATCCCATGCAAACAAGATACTCTTAATTATTAAGGCACTTTCGGAAAACAGCTCTTTTGGGAATGATCCATTTGCATTTTTCGCCCGTTTTTACACAGAAAGAATACTTCCTTTTGCAGTAGGCCATCTGGCCAGTCTCTGGTTTGTCGCAGCCTCCAACCATGCCGTCGCACGTCTCCGGTGCTCTTTTAAAGCAGTATTTTTCAATTCGGCATGCGCAGTTTCGGCCATACTTCGTCTTGAGCCCGCGGCGTTGTTGCAAAGTGACGTCTTTCCATAAGCCATGCCACTTGCACGAGTAGCTGTGTAACCTGTGCTCCTCTATGTAGCCCAGTAGGAGGTAGACTTTCGATGTGTCGAGTCGTATACCGCAAGAAGCGGAGCTGAGGCTTGTCGTAACAGTCACCACCCTTTTTCTACGCTTCCCCGTGCTGTTGACTTGAGTTCCAGCAATCTGGTCAATTTCTGCAGCTCCTTTGTAGGTTTTTAAGATCCTGACGGTGTAAATTTTACTGCTGTTGGCCAGGGTCTCGCTCAGAACCTTTGCGCGGATGGCTGTGGAAGAAAGGCGCGTGAACTGCGGATTAGAGATGAAATGAATGAAATGAACTTCGCAGAGTGTAAACAATTGCTTTTAGGTAGTTCGCTGAGATTAACATTTCTCAAAGCCGGACAAATCGAATTCTAAGCGTACTTAGCCTGCGTAGCAGTCGTTTCCTTTCCGAGAGCGTGCAGGGAGGCGCGCGAAAGCGCCACGAAGGCGAAAAGAGCGGGAAAAATTTGATCAGTATTAAACTAGCGACCCACCCCTCCCCCTCCCGCTTTTTTTTCGCTCTTTTCGCATTCGCGCTTTCGCGCGCTTCCCACGCTCTCGGAAAGGAAACGACTGCTACGCAGGCTAAAGCGTACTCAGTTTTTATCATTCCGAGTGACAAGTACGTTATAACAATATTTGGTCTATGTAACATAGACCAAATAAATGTAAAAATTGTTAAATTGCAAAAATGAAAAGAAGAAAAAAAACGGAAATGGCATTATGAAGGTTTCAAACAAACATGGTTACTGTTATTTTATACTGAAATATATTTCTTATAAGACAAGATTTGGGAAAACATTTTATGAGAAATATTAAACGCGGATAAAAGCATGACGTTTCGACGACTCCATGTCATCATTTTCAAATGCAAATTTTGGAAGTTTTACAGGTATATATATAAGCGGATTAAAGTGTGAAAATGTGAATAATACAATGCAGCGAAATTAAGAGTAAATAATACAAGAAAAGATTGTTCATAGATTAAAACAAAAATATATATATATACCTGTAAAACTTCCAAAATTTGCATTTGAAAATGATGACATGGAGTCGTCGAAACGTCATGCTTTTATCCGCGTTAATATTTCTCATAAGATATTTCTTATTCACTTTAAGAATCTGTTTTGTGTTCAACCAATAATTTCCGTTTTGTATTAAATTTTTCATTGTATGCGGTAACATTAATACTAAGTCAACATATGATATGGGTCATACGCCATTGAGTGTATCTTTGGAAAATATTATTCCGGCTATAAATGGCGTACTTTCAAAGTCGTTTACACAGATTAAACTGTCTAGCAAGGCGAGAGTGCTTTTTCTGAATTCCATCACGACTCGATTTTAAAATTCAATTCTTCTGTCTAATGCTTCTCCTTTTAATTAAACTCGCCGGTGGTCGAAGCTCGAAACGTATAGAAAGGTATGTGAACGGATGAGATCATTCTACGCATCGTTAACATTAGAACTCGCATGTGTTTTTTTAAACATTTTCTCTTTATGTGTGGACATATAAACGTAGTGCTGTTTGTTTTTCGATCCGATTTCTGGATGGAATAAACATACAAATAATAATAGTATGATGCCTGTAACAACAGCGGCTTTCTTAAGTCAACCATTTCCTGGGGATTTCCGTACGGCACAACATTTTTGTGGGTTCCATTTTTCCGTGGTATTTTTCACGAACCGTAAAGAAAACTTCCCGCCAAAAATATTCCCGCGAAAAATATTTTCCGAAAATTCTACTCCACTGTGATGTGAATACGATACGAACAAGAAAACCGATATACGCATATAGACATTGTCCGAATGTTCATCAAGAGTTGTTATCACTCCATCATTTAATACCAGAGTAATCCACAGCAGAACTAATTTTCACTGTTACGACGAACGAACGTGTTTGTAATTTCCAATTCTATGCGACTTGCTGAAAATCGCAAACATCACTGAATTCCCTCAGGGGCACCCAACGACTCGCAAATACTTTAAAACACTATTTTAGGCTGTCTTGTGTGCTTTTAAAGATCTATAAATGAATTCTAAGCTGCGCTATAAAATTTATATCTGTTCGGTCATTCTAGGGGAACTTTAGACTTCACGAATTTATTAGGGCTTTTTTTTAGTCATTTCCAGCTCTTCCTTGCTGATTTTTCCTTTCGCAAAATCCTAGCTGACCTTTTTTTCTTTCCGAAAATCCTAGCTGACCTTTTTTTGTACCCAAAACGAAATTTTTATCTCTCCGAAAATAATAGGCATTATTAAATTTTCCCATATTAAGATAGACTGCAAAAACAGTCTCTCCTTTTCTCGAGATATTGTGCGCGACGCGCGAATTGAGAGGCGCGAAAGCGCCGATAATCCACGCGCGAGCCTGATAATCCACGCGCGAGCCTCGTAAGAGGCGAGAAAAGAGAGACTGTCCCCTTTTCATACAACGAATTCGTTCCGACCAGGGGGTCTGATGCTTCCGCTAAGGTGTCAAAAATTCCTTAACAGCTCCGCCTAACCATAAACGTGACACTTTTTGCTTAGAAGGGGGAGCGATAAAAGCGATATTTATAGGCCATCTAATTCTTTTGTCTGCGTGTATTCGTCTCTAAAGTCATTGGCAATGTAGCGAAAAATTCGTTGTTGAAGCCTCCTACGCCTGATAAACTGAGCCCTATTCGAGAAATCCTAAATAACCTTCTCCCTCAAATAATTGCCGATTATGTGACTGCTATTTTAAGACGCAATTTGGTAACGCATCCGAACTGAAATATATTTGTTAACCGCAAAAGCGGAATGACAAAACGGTCTCCGTTTTAATAGCCGTGGACGAAGGAAATCGTTGGTCCTCAAGATTTTGCTCTTCGTGTCCGTTGAAGGTTGGGAACTTTGTTATTATATATTGAAGCAAAATTTGGCAAGTCGAGAATCCCGGTGGAGCAAAACAACATGCCTTCCAGCTGTTCGGGTTAATCAGCTCATCGCTTTCGAACGGAATAACAACAAGGATCGCTGCCTTTCCTACTGTTGATTTTGTGATCTTGGTCGACATCGTGTCGCTTGACTTGACTGACGCCTTTTCCGAAATCCGAAGTACAGCGATCAAAACTCGCATCTATGGAAGGAATGTCTCCTGCTCCATCTTCCCTCCCGCGAACTAATCAATGTTTGACGCTGTTTGTGGTTAGGCCTC
Organism: Desmophyllum pertusum; assembly: GCA_029204205.1. Lineage (NCBI taxonomy): Eukaryota > Metazoa > Cnidaria > Anthozoa > Scleractinia > Caryophylliidae > Desmophyllum > Desmophyllum pertusum. The sequence goes on along the minus strand of MU827306.1, from coordinate 2,893,611 downwards.
CGGGGACGAGAATGATGTCCGATGACAGATTACGTCGAAAACGGACCAATCGGAATTTTGCGTTTCTCCAGCAACGCAGAATTCGGAACGGATTTCATGTATGGAAAGGCGACAGTCCGTATTTATAGCGTCTCTCCCCAATCCCACTCGTAATTTCATGCTCGTTCCAGATCCTTCGGCCGCGTTCAGCCCGACACTCTCGCGCGAAAATACGGACTGTTTTGCAGTCTAATATTAAGAAAGTTCGAGATGATATTTCCCTAAAGAAAACTCCAAACTTTAATCCGAATATCTGAGGCGATTATAGGCCTTCCGAACAGATATTTCACCGAAACGATCCGTTGGGTGTCCCTGTTCCCTGCACGAAAAGCCATTCTCTACCAATTGAACAAAATAATTAGATCCCGCAAAATCCGGAAATCGGCCAATCCGCAAAATTCAGCTGACTCAGCAAAAGTTTGTGCTGACGCGGTAGTTGTTTGAAAAAAAAAAAAAAAAAATCTGGTCAAGCTCTGTCATAGGTCTATAACTAGGCTCTGTATAACTGAAAATCTTTATTATCATGAAGAGAAACGTCAAAGCCAGCAACTTGTAACTTAAGCTCACTTTGTTAAAGGAGCTACGTCACGGCTGGCGAATCTTGAAAACATTGGCCAATTTTTCAACCATCCTTGTTCCTGTTTGATTTATTATTACCTCTTTGGTGTTTTTTCTACCTTAGCAAACTATTATTTTGAGGCTTTCTTCAGTTTGAAGGTGATTTTGCACTTCGCAAAAATGACTCAAAATATCGTGACAGTAGTATGAAAACAAAGCTCTGACGTAGAGAAAACACAGTTCAGCACTGGGTTCGTTTTTCAAGTCCCGTCAACTTGAATCAAATTAGTTTCCATGATTTCCCCCTGGAAATTTGAATAGACGGGAGTCTACTGTAAGCCTGTTAGTTACACGCTCTCGGATATTGTGAGGACGCGCAAACGAGAAACTGCATCGAGCACACAAAATATGACAAATATGCGACTGAATGAGAGGGAAAAAATACACGAAGAAGCATCTTACCAAAGTCTGCATTACAAAAGCTCGTCTGCGGATGAATCACGGCGCACTACACGCTTCGTTCACCGTGAATACGCACATCAGCAGCACAATATAACAAAGAATTGCCGCCATTGTAGCTCTTCTGTCGTGTAGATGAGAGCAGAGTGGCAATGAGCTTGTCTTTATATGGCGTCTCAAAACGGATGTAGTTCCCAGGCCATCTTGTTTAGTCTGGCAGGGTAAACTAGATAATCTTGATTAACCAGTTTGCTATGTTAAGCACAGAGTTGAAGGCACCAGGGAGAGGATTTAAAATGATTCGTTACGGAATTTTAGAGACGTTGATGATTAATAATTAATCATGTTGGGCGCAGAATTAATTAGAACTCTTATAAACTGTTTTGACGTTTTGTATTTATTTGTAACCGAGGAACCCGTCATTATTTATAGATTTTTTTTTTGGGGGGGGGGGGGGGGGGGGAGGGGGTAGTTAGATTTCGAGGGGATCACTCAAACTAGTAAACTGGTTGGTGTCAGAGGTCTATAACTAATAGACCTCTGTTGGTGTGGATAACCAGGTTTTCCGGCCCTGTATTGGCATTCATACGTTTGAGTTCCATACACCGTATCACATGTTAAAAGTATGATGTTACAAACTGACGTTTAATGTCATACCATCAGGTTAAAATAAACTTACATTGAATATTGTGCCACTCTGGAAGACTCTAAAAAAACCCTCTTAATTATATGACTTATCGTAATAAGCTTATATGACCCTGGTCACTCCCAAGAGTGCTAAGTTCAAAACTGAGGGAAAAATCTTGAATTTCATTTTGGAACATTGTCAAAAACAAACAGCACCACTTCAAAGTACTGCTCAATAGCTTTCATTTGAATGGTCACACACCAGGGTTTCATCCACGGACTCAAAAGGTACAACCAATTATTGACTCATGGTTTGACTCTGGGAGTAAAAGGGTTAATGTCATGATACCATCAGGTTAAATATAAATCTTACATTGAGTAGGGGGATAAGGCAAACCCTTACGGGCTTTTACAGTCCCCATTCTAAATATAGGTTAGTTTCATAATAATAATAATAATAATAATAATAAACAGGTTCTTAAAAACGCATTTCACATCACAACGAGGTCTCCATGCTTTTTACAGTCGTGTACATAAAAACCCTAATCTAAAAACGCTCTCTTAAAAAGAAAAGTTTTTAATCTTGATTTAAAACGGTCAACAGAGGAACACTGTTTCATAAGTAATAAACACTTATCACAATTTCAACGAAATCCAAACCAACTATGCCTTAGCTTTATTAGGTTCTATTTCATTTATGCTTCCATATATTAGGCCACTCAGGGCAACTCTAAAAAAACCCCATCTTAATTCTATGAGTTATCATAATAAGCTATTATGAATAAATGCGCTCGTAAAAAAAACTATACTATCTCTCACATATAATGTATTTTTTCTTAATATTTATCCCTCTTGCATCCGGACATCCGCCTCGAATAGCAATTCTGTTAACTGCGGGTTACAAGTGTTTAAATTAGTAAAATAACTTTGTTGTTGTTGTTGTTGTTGTTGTCGTTGCAATAACGAACTGTCATCTGGTACTTGCTAAAAGCTCAGTGTAATAAAAGAAAATACCGGAGTTCTATCCGATTGATGGAATAACAAATATACGAACTCAAGTTAAATGAGTTTCCTCAAGTTACTACATGTTTGCAAAATTTCAACAGAACTGCATGTCAACTGAAACTTCATGTTTGTTCATATTGTCATCCATTTCCATCGTCGCTATTGTTACTAATCCTCACTTCCTAATGTGTTCCTGTCATTTGTTGAGTACTGTTCAAGAAGTAATATATCAAACACGAAAGAGCGAGTTTCATCGGATATCCAAACAACGAGAAGAGAGTTGAAAATACGACGCGTAGCGGAGTATTTTTGACGGCGCAATTCGAGGTGTTTGGAAATCTGATGAAACACACCCTCAAGCGTTAACTTAATGAATTATTGATTGTTTTGAGAAAATCAAATTATATTATTTAGCTATGTTCTCGAAATCATGTTAAAAATAGATTACAGTGTTCCTGTAATATAAGCTCGCTATTCAAAGACAAATTTGTTTCGTCTTCATCGTGTCTATAAAGAAAACTTCGTTGCGAATTAACAACAACCGATTACAGTTTGGTTTTGGATACGTACATAGTTCCTAAGGCATCGCCCCGTATCTGCAGTTCTTGAACTCAGCGGTTTCCCTCCACGAGCATGCCGTTCCGTTAGCATTTTTAAGGCAGTAGGTATGTTTCCATTGGCATTCGTCATATCCATATGACATTGAAGATTTAAGACAACCCGTCAGCTTTCCACAGCTCTCCCCGTAGCACGATGGGGTTTTGCACTCACAGTTTTGACCATAAAAACGCCTGATTCCTGCACGCTGCCGGCGGGTCACTCGAGACCACGCTTCAAACGTATCGCGGCATAATTGCAGATCGATTCGTCCATTCAGGATAGTCCCGCCAATGAGGTACACCGTGCCGTTCTCGAGATAGTCCACTCCGCATATTCCGCCATTGTTAAGAGTATAAGCCTTGGCGAATAGACTGCCATTATTGGAGCCATAAACTCGAATGCCTTCAGTCTGGTTGAGGCTTGATGCGCCCTTGTATGTTTTCAGGATTCGCAGGCCGATAAACGAGTTTATCTCCTTGTACTTCCTGAGACAGAACCTTTGTACGGATCACTGAAAACGAAAGAAATTGAAAAGATTACTTCACAGGACAGATGTGGGGTGGCGTTACCCTGGATTGCTCACGTCCCCTTTCTCTGACGAGCGTTTTAACCATGGACGAGAAGAGGTTGGGGAAACCCTTCCCGTCCCAAACCCTCGCTCCTCGGTGCTCCTTTGCGATTTCGAGAGATAAACAGTCTGCAGGCTCTCTTTTCTCGCCCCAATCCTCGCGCTCGCTCCGTGCTGCCTGCCCGCGAATCCCAAAACAAGAGAGCCTGCTCGCAGGCTACAGTCTAGTGTCATGTCACTCCGACTGTGAGCGCCCTTCCCGAGCACCCACTATTTTTGCGGCTCGTTTATAAAGCCTGTTTTATTTTACTAGCGACATAAGCATAAGCGCAAACGCAAACACAAACGCAAGAGTCCATAGAAACACTGAGGAAAACAAACACATAATCTCATACGCAGACGCTCTTTGGGTTCGTCACGCAATCTATCCCATAATGAGGCTAACAAGCACAAGGATCAAAATCTTGAAACACCCAATTCCAAAGCGGTACCGATCAACCCACCCCCCTCTCCCCCTCCCACCCCCACCAAAAAAGGTAGCGTATGAAGTCCCACCCCCCGTGGAGGGAGGGATTTTGATCCTTGTGCTAAACAGAAAAGAAATTCTAATACACTGTAACTAATTTAAAATCAAACACGTTTTTTAATTAAGCTTTATAACCAGTATGCAAATGAGAAGAATTATATACCGAACTTGCATGCGATCTGGACTGAATTAAATGGGCGAAAACAAGCTAAAAAGTTGTACTGATTAGCTATACTCAAACATCTGTCTTTCGTAGATAAAAAATCGCGGAAAATTTGATCGAAGTCCCATCTCGGAGAATTAACTGGTTTCAGTCTTCTATAAAAAGCAGAATAATGAATACCATTTCCGGGGCGTGGTGGACCAAAGGAAGACCTTAAAAAAGACGATAAATATTTAACAAAACAAGATCCTGTTGCGGGATATATGTACGTGTCCCGCGGAGATCACAGGAGATAGTTTTACAAAGGCAAGCTAATTGCTAAACAAACAAAATCCAATTACCTTTTCGTGCGCGTGCCAGGAAAACATTAATTTCCAAATTTCGCTTCTGGACGATCGAACGGGAGAAACTGAGGGACTTGTTTTTAAAACTCTTGCTGTTTAAATTTGAACTTCACTTGATCCGGCCTGTGTACGCAGGTAGCATCTCATGACTCATCGATTCGTGACATAACCGGGCATAATTACAGGATTATGTTCCTTCTAAGTGGACAAATATTTAGAACAATTTAGGAAGCGACCGCAAATTAATTGAAAATGCAAACAGACATACAGAATTTGCGTGCGTTCATTTGATTGTTTGTGTTTGTTATCTTCGTCAAAAGCGCACATTTTCGACAGGAAGGGTCTCTGATACCGAAATGATTATGATGTCCCAATTTCCCCTGATATCTAATGATAATGACTTCTAAGTGTTTGGCAGGTATTAAATATTTCGCGAACCATACCTTACTGAGCTCGATTGAGAGTTCTAAATCTTTTTTAAGAAAACAAGTTTTAATTTCTAAATCCATTATCCAGGCGTGCTGCTGTGTTGTGATACTGTAATCATGTTAGAAATCTTCTCAATGCTTTTGTTCTATTTTAATAATCCAGCCAGCGTTTCATTTTAGGGATTTTACGAAACACGCCTTGCGAATCTGGCGAGAAACTCTTCAATTACAACAAATGATACTTTGAGAGTGATAAACGTTTGGCTTCCTGAGTTTTGTTTTTTATTTTATTTTGAGCTGCGCGCAACTTGAATACATTCATTGACCCGTGTGAACTGAGCAAGGCGAGCACATCGACTGCATCGATTACGCAGTTGTCCGCAACTGAGGTGAAACTTCGAAATCGGGGAAACAGATTTTCAACCCGAGAAAAGTGCACATAAAGTTATCTAAGTCTGTCAATTGCGCTTGCTTGTCAACACACAAATTGCTTTTACGGCAGAGTGCACTTCTCTCGAAGACAACTCTGTCTGTCAAAGACCGTGAACTGAGAAGGAAATTTACAACTCACCGAAATCTGCTTTACAAAATGATGCCTGAGGATGCGTCGGCATACAGGAGCAGGCCTTACTGGAAGCCACGAACCCCAACAGCAAGGCAACGTAAACGATTAAGGACATCCTTGTGGTTGAATCCGGCTCAAGCTTGTAATATAAATGCTCGCGTGTTCAAGTTATAAGATTGCAGCACAGACTGACCGATTGCTGCTGCGTCAAGCTGGTTCACTGCTTAAATACATCAGCACTTTCCAGAACGTGATCTCCTACTGCTGACGCATGACTCGCTGCTCTGCATACGTCATTGGAATGCCGGCGACAGAAATGAACGTAGTGCGCATGGAAAGCATAAATTACGCAAATACCGTGCCGCGCCTTTGTAATTATTACATGTAAAGCAACTAAAACTTCCGTTAATTAACGATCCCTCGAGTTCCTGTGGGAACTCCCATATAATAGTGACGGGGGTGATCGTCCAACCTCGTTACCAGGGTCTCTCATCTTCCCGCCCCCTGGAGGGAAGATGAGAAACCCTGGGAACGAGGTTGGGGTTGATCGTCGTGCATTTTAGAGGCTAAAATTTGTGGTTTGGTACCGCTTAGGGTGTTTAAATCGAAAATGACCACCGTTAGAGTATAAGTGTGTCTGTTAGGCTAAAAAAATATGACACTCATTTTAGGGTGAAAATGTATCGAGCCACACCCACAAAGCGACATTCTGGTACCTCTAAGAGGTTGCTTTCAAAATTTACGACGGTAACCCCGTCACTTTTATATGGGCCCTGTGCTATACAGTGAACTCTCTCTAAGACGGACACCATCGGGACCGGCACAAACTGTCCGTCTTACGTAGAGAGGTGTCCGCTTATAGAGAGTTTAGATACAGTAACATGACTGAAAAATGGGCGCGCAGGGGCCCCCAACACCAAGTGTCCGTCTTATAGTGTCCTTTAAGAGAGAGTTGACTGTAATATAACGGTTTTGTATTACTGACCTATAACCCCATTTTGGACTAAAACGGCTCAATTAAAAACCATTTCCACCCTCGCCGTCGTTAGTTTAATATCCTCACTTCCTAATGGCTTCCTGTCATTTATTGAGTACTGTTCTACAAAACTTTAAAATAATAATAATCTGAATAATAATAAACCAGCAGTTTGGGGTTTTCAATGAGTAGATATGTTCTAAAAATCAAAAGTCAGCCCAAGTTCAAAATCAGTGTAAAAAATCCCAAATGTCATTCTGCAATATATTGACAAATAAACAACACTACTCGTTAGTTTTTAGTTTAATGGTCACGTCGTGTGATTTCATCTACAGATACAGAAGTTACAACCACAATTTTATTTTGGCCTGACGTTTGACCGCGGGATGCCATAGCTTACTGTCCCTTATACATGTAACCTTACTACACGCTTTTCAAAGATAAATTTCTACCATACTATAGTCTTGCTTCAATATGGAAATCAAGCCTACGTTTTTGCATGTCTTGTTCCTAAGGCATCGCCGCGCTCGTGCAGTTCTTGTACTCAGTGGTTTCGCGCCACGAGCATGCGGTTTTGTCAGCATTTTCCAGGCAGTAGGAGTGACGCCATTCACAGCTGTTAAAATGGATTCCAGATGACTTGCCACACCCTTTGAGCTTTTCACAGCGTCGTGTGTAACATGGTGAGATTTGGCATTGGCAATTTTCACCATAAAATCGCTTGACTCCTATGCGCTGTCGCAGTGTGATTTCCGCCCATTCCTGATTCCAATTGCACAGATTCAGCTGAAGTTTTCCTTTCCAAATCCGCCCAGTGATGAGGTACACCTTGTCGTTTGTCAGCGTGACTCCGCACAGAGAGTCGAACGTCGTAGTGTAAGCCTTGGTTAACAGACTGCGCTGCCTGGAGCCGTAAATTTGGACGCCCTCGGTCCGGTTGAGTCTCGACGATCCCTTAAATGTTTTCAGGATTCGCAGATTGAAGATGCGAGTGAAATTTCTGGCGTATTCCTCCTGAGACAGAACCTTTGCACGGACCACTAAACACAGGAGAGAAAAAAGTTTTTGTTATCTTATGCACACTAATATTTAGTTCCTAGACTACGAGACTATTTTTGAGTGGGGCGCGTGGGGCAGGGAGCAATTCTTTTCAATTTTTTTTCTCACTTTTTTTTTAATTTGTAATTTCTTTTTTCGAACTTCATGGCCTTAACATCCGAGAAGAAACATACTACATATTTAGTTTCCTTTTATTATTTTATTTTAGCTTCTTTTCTACTGTCAATCATTATGTTATATGTCTGACGTATTTCCGTTATTGCGCAAAGAACTGTGACTATATAACATGTATATCAGTGTAAATTTTCCTGAAGAAGACTTGTTCGCAACCATAGAGTATCTTTACAAAAACTTAAAAAATCTACGTTGTATCGGTCTCTGCTTCTACAGTATATTTTCACGTGTCTAAGCCGATTAGATCACTTGTTGATTCAATGTACACCAGCAGGATTGTCGTCCACGGTTGTTTGCTTGAACATTTCGTAATTATTTTCAGTCCGAATTTTTTTCGCGCCTGTAGATGCTTTGAAATAATCTAATTTCATTAGTTTGCAAGATATTTCTTTGCCTCGTTTCGCTGTGTACATTTTTTTTAACTATTCAATATTTTTTGGTATTTGCCCCCCTTCCACCCCCCCCCCCCCCCTCCTCCCCTCTCTGGTTGGAATTGGCACATTGATAATAACAAGTGACGTCGCCGATATCTTTGCTATATATACGGAAACGTGATATCTGCCGTTCTCTCGTGTCCAGTCCTTCTAGAGTGCTAGCTCATTTGTAATTGTACGTGCATGGAACAGGAGTGGGTGGAACTAAACCGGATACATTTTTTTAATTAACAAATCAAGTACCTTTTCCGGCCAGGCGTCTAAAGTACGTGTCCCACGGTGATAACAAGTGATAAAGACAGTATATTTGCAGTGACAATGTAAATATTTCAGATCATGTGGATTTTCACAGGGCACGTAACTGCGCAAAACTGTTTTTAAGTCGTAGAGATCTGTTCTATAAGTTGTGGAGTTTCGATCCAAAGTTACTGACTTGCAGTTTATATAGATAATTCATTACATTTAAAAACTTTATTCGAATTCAAGGAGGCTGGGTCGGAGCATCTCATCACCGGCAAACATTTAAGGGTCGTGACTAGAATGGATAGACCAAAATCAGATCAGACGTTACCCTAACCCACAAAAGAAAGCTAACAATTCTCGGGGCTATAGTAGGCTAACAGGGCGCTATTCTCGGGGCTAATCAGCGCTAATCTCGGGGCTAATCAGTGCTATTATAGGCCAACTGTGGTGCTAAAGTAGGCTGATCTTATTATGGGTTATCCATTTAAGGCATAGCCAATATTTAAGTCAATTTAGGATGGTCATGATCACGCACGATAGCCCGGGGGGGGGGGGGGGGTTACTTGACCCATGTTTGGGTATAGGGGTGCCGCTGAGGGTTTGAAAACCTGACCCTGTTTAGGGCAAGAAAAACAATAAAAAAAACATAAAATACCTACCCTGTGTAGGACAACATCCTCTATTTTAGGACCCTGTTTAGGTTGCAATTTAGCGAACCTCATTTGACTGATACGCGGCAAACGTCTCCGATCTCTAATACTGTATAAACCATATTTTTACGACGACAATCGTGCAACCATACCTGTTTAGGACAAACCAAGTGATACCAAAATACGAAGTTAGCACTCCTAAAAGAGACGACGAGCATCCCGTCACTTTGCATCCCGTCACGAGCATCAAGTCATAAATATTATTAAATTATTATTATTAGGACAGGTTCAGACTCTGTTTAGGACAGACTCGCATGAAATTATATACCCTGTTCAGGGCAGAGAGGCCAAAAACCATACCCTGTCCAGCGGCACGTCCCCGTATAGGTCACATAAGGGAGTACCCCCCGGGCACGATAGTATAAACAGGAAACTCAAACAGAGAAGACAAAACAGCCGGAATGTGCGTGCGCCAGTTGTTTCTAAGTTTTATCTCCAATCGCCAAAAGGTGAGACAAATCGCGAAGAAGTACCAATGTTTTTCTACAAGTACCAAATTGTTTTGTACTTATCGAATGATAACGACTTCTGAAGTGTTTCAGTCGCAGTTCATCCCCCCGGGGGGGCCCCGGGGGGGACTCCCATGTGAAAGTGACGGGGATGCTCGTCGTCTCTTTTAGGAGTGCTAACTTCGTATTTTGGTATCACTTGGGGTGTTCAGGACAGAACGCCAATATTTTAGCCATCAAGGTATCGTTTAGGATTGAACGCGGAGAAATTAAAAAAACCGTCGTCATACTGTGTTGGTGGTCTGCATCGATGCGATCAGGCATGAAATCTTTAAAAATTCTTCACAACCATCATGTAACAGTCTCATTACTGCGAAGATCTCATTCTATCTCGTTATTTCGACCGATTGTGCAACTTAACATTTTTCTGCCACTTAACATGGGTTTAATGGAAATATCTCGTTCACGTTTCAAGCAATCCAAAACCTCTATGCTCATCCCATGAATCTATGTTATGGGGTGTTTTGCAAATGTTTGGGTGATTTTTGCGTAAGTTTGGGAGGAAATAGTTTTTCTCAAAGGAGTTGTAAAATTTAGGGAAATAAGAAATATTGAAGATTTAATGTAGTTTTAAAATTAGAATTTGATGTTAAAAATTAGTAGATGGACACCAACAGACAGTTGATACCCACGCAAGAGCACCCGCGTGGGTATCAACTGTCTGTTGGTGTTCCAAAAATCATTTTCTTTCTTCTATCCCTTCTTTAAACCTGTTAAAATTTCATTGAAATTTAGGTAGAACCCCCTTAAAGGGGTCAAATAAAGCTTGAGCCACGTCCAGATTGGTCTCCTTTAGGGGTTTAATTCAAATTTGCCCGCTACGAGCATCCCCGCCTCTTTCACATGCAAGTCCCCCCGGGAGTTCATCACCCAACCATGCCATACCATTCGACTGAATTGGGTTCTAAATCTTTTTAAAATGAAAACAAACTTTAATATTTCTAATCCCTCGTCTAGGCATAGCGTATATATGCTGCTGTGTTACGATAATCTTATCAAATGCTTCTTTGATTAATTCTATTATTTCTAATGCATTTAGCGTTTCATTTGATGATCGTGTGAAACGTAAAATGTTACAAGAAATGTTGATTTGAACGTCAGATATAAATCGTTGCACTTTCTCCGCCAGTGTTGACTTGGTCAGTGGTTTCGTCTAAACTAAATACTGTATAGTCGAAGCTCCCGTTAGCGGACACCCTCGGGAAGCAGGAAAAGTGTCCGCAACTGGAACTGGCCGCTAACGGGAATGTGTAAATACAGAGTTTGCATGAGCTAGAGTTCAAACAGGGTTTTTTCAAAGCGGTCGCAAGTAAAGCTGTCCACTTACTGACGAGAATGTCTGCTCAAAGAGCTTCGACTTGGTACGAGGCAATTGCAAAAAGAATTAGTGACGTCTCTGCCTGATACCATGCTGATAGTGCTGCCCAGTTCAGACGCCGTACTTCACATGAGCCGAATCGAATTCGACCCAAATTAATTTAAACCGACTGAATTAATTCAGACGCCGAGCATTTGTTTCGGCTCATGTGAAGTTCGGTGTCTGAATCAAAGCCAGTCCACAGCTGAGCCAGGCGGGGAGAACGGCTGAGCCGATCCGAATTCAATCAGCCGTTCCGAATTGATTCAGACACCGTACTTCACATGAACTTAATTCATCGAATTCGATTTAGCTCATGTGAAGTACGGCGTCTGAACTGGGCCTGGGCCGTTTTAGAGATATAAAAACTGCAACATGACCAAAGTTTTTTTTAAAGAAAATTAAAACTCATTAAAATTTGTGTGGCAAATAAATAAACAAGCAAACAAACTCAGTTCTCTTGACTAAACCATGTCTTTGAAAAGAGGAATCAGTAAATTGGCCTGAAAAGCCCTATGGGGAGTGTCCAATAAAATGTATGTATGAGTAGAAACGAAAGGAATTGTTGCAATCATTAAAAGATGATTTACAGTCCGTACTGTGCAATCTCTGGCTGCAATGTTTACAAGAGTCTCATACGAAGGAATGTTTACTAGCCAAAAGAAATATTCCGGGACGAACTTACATTTTTCTTCATTATTAACGCCAGATATCCGCTTGCAAACAATAATAACGAGTAGAAGAACCTCGACGTTATTCCAAACCAACGTTTCAGCTCATCGAGCATTCCTGGACGTAACGACCCGTAATGGCGGACTAAAAAACTTCATGTTGGCTATCACCGAAGTGTAACGTATCAACGAATTCAAAACAAACCTAGTGGAACATAATGCAAAAGCGTAACGTACAATTAAATCACACGGATATCGGAACCAGAACAGTGTACAATTATCTGTACACAGTTTACAATATTATTTTTTTCCCATACAGTATGTTGATTTCAGTCTGCGACGTTATCGGATTGACGAAATATCCAAAAACGTATCCTCAGCTATTTCTCACTCATAGCGATACAAATCCATAATGCTTTAACTTTCCACACTTATTACTGCAGCCCGGCCGTGTGTGATCAGTGTTTGAGCACTCAACTGAGTGATAAACTGCAAATACTTCAAAACCGTGCAGCCAGGGTGATCACGAATTTCAGGGAGTACCCACCCTTCCCCGGGGGAGGGGGGCTGCTTCTGAAACCCTTACCCTATTTCAGACCAAAATACGTGATTTTCCATACCCTATTTCAGACCTGACCCAAAAATCGATACCCTATTTCAGACCTATAAAATTAGCACCCGTGTCTAATACATGACTTCAGCTACCCAGGAATGGGTTCCATTTCCGCAAACATTTGAAAAGGGCTTCAAATTCCGGCCGATGTTGATGGAAAAAATAGTTTCGTCTTAAAGCCAAACCAAATTCCAGACCAGAGTGCACAAAACATACCCTATTTCAGACCAAAACGGCTCAAAAACCATACCCTTTGGGGCCGCACATACCTATATAGCTTATATAAGGGAGTACCTCCCCCCCCCCCCCCCCCCTCCCATGCAGGGGGCACAAACTTGTCCCAGGGTACTTACAATAGCTATTCACTCACCGCCGCACAGAATACAATAATTTATGAAACCTGCATGGTAAACTCGCTTTGCCCAAGCCACACACCAACTATAAAACGTAGTGTCAGTTATAGTGGGGCCCTCTTACGGAATAATCTGCCCCAAGAAGAAAGAGGTGCTGGCTCTCTTGGGCAATTAAAAATGAAAATAAGTCTACCAAATATCTGATATATCGGATTCCCACACGACAATCATATCAGTATTTAAGCATTTTTTTCTTCTTTTTTTATAGCTTTGTACTGATTTTTGTTGTTGTTTACCGTGTTTTAAATGAAGATTATGTATTTACGCCCACGACTTCGCGTTTCGTCGCTCGAAAGGTCCGCTCTCTCCGGCGCTCCGCTCGAGGGCGACTCGTACGCTCGTAACAGTCAACTAAACTCTAGTATATCTGCTATCGCGTGTCAAGTTCTGAAAGACGGTATTGCAAAGCGTTGTTACCAAATACAGTTGCTTGCCAAGCTATAAGATCCTGAAAAACAGGTTTTATAGGAGCTGCTTCGCGGATTGCGCATCCTGTAAAATTTAACCTAAGTATTTCAAGTTCGCCATTCGCAATCCGTCTTAATCTTCCCCATATATCCTCGACCATCATCGCTCTTTTTCGGTTTCCTATTGCATCTTTGGTGTTTCACTGCCTTGGTAAACTATTATTTTGAGGCTTTCTTCAACTTGAAAGCGATTCAGTTGTACATCGTAAAACTGACTTCAAATATCGTGACATAACTGAGTCCTTTTAATAACTTACCGATGTGTGAACCACAGTAGACTTCCTGGGGATGTCTCTCAAGGCAAGAGCATGCCTCACTTAAAGCCACAACGCTCAGCAATAGAGCAGCGTATAAGAGTTGAGTCATCCCTCTTGTTTCGCGTTGTCGTGAAAACGTGGATCTCAAACTTCTTTCGATGGCGCTCTCAAGATTTCAAAGACCGATTGCTGCGGCTGAAAGCTGTCTTGCTGCTTATATAGGAATCTATGATTAGCATGAAATCTGACAGAGTGTTTAAAGTGAAATTGGAGCGTCAACCACTTGGCGCCCGACGTATCGCGCCGCTCGCCGCGTCCTTGCGAAAAAAACGTTATGTGTAAACAGTTTACGATACGTGAGCACATTGCAGGAATTCGTGAATGAAATGTAGGTTTCTAAAGAAGTGGGGAGAAAGATCACAAGGAGCTAATTAGTTGATAGCGAGAGCCACTGAATAGCCAACTCAACCGTGTTGTAATAGGGTTGCCCTTGTGGCAAACCTGTTCCTTCAAATCTTATAACACAGATGCAGGTAACGATAATAATATTAAATTTGGGAATAATAATAATATTTTGATTGGTTTAAGACTATTTTCCTGTTTTTTTCCCACCCTAGATATATATACTTAGTACTTATTTTAATCCCTTTTAAAGGGATTTTCGTCAAAATTGAGCAAATCCCCCACAGCCGGGGAAATCCCGTTAACAGGTTAACAAGACACGTACACACTACATTGCTCACATAACTGCCAAAGACTGTGACATTTCATTACATATAAAACTGACGATATTCTAGAAATGGAGTAACCCTTTCACTCCCAAAAATTGAGTAAAAATTCCTAAATTTCATTTTCAAAAATGTTCAAAAACCAATAGCACCACATGAAAGTATTGTTCAATAGCTTTCATTTGAATGGTCACACAAGAGGGTTTCATCCACAGATGCAAAATTAGAACCACATGCACATTGTTGACACAAGGTTTGACTCTGGGAGTGAAAAGGGTTCAGTAGTAAACGGAGTCGATTTGGTGGGTGAAGGTATATGACAGCATAAGACATATCAGTTGATAGGATGTAAAATAGAATGCGTTTTACACCGAGAAGATTTATTATACAAACGTGTAAAATGTTATAGAACGGCCACCCGCCAAAACTGGTTCAGTTTAAATCTCTCCATGGTCTGGCACCAGAATACCTATTAAGTGAATTCAGACGTGCCAGGGAACCATAGTTATAGAGGGAAATGGTTATGAAGCCCGGAAAACTTCAAAGGAGCAAACAAAGAGGCCAAGATTTATGTTGGAAGGTCCATGACCGTGCACATCTTTTGTTTTGCGCTCATACACTATGCATGAGTTACGTAATCGCAACGTTTCTATTGGTTAGTTGCCTAAACACACGTAACCACCTATTGTATTTTGTCAGGTTTTGTGCACGGTCAACCCCCAAAATAGCGAACAAAAACATATAACAAAGAACTTTGCCGGGCTTCATAACCATTTCCCTCTATTAACTTTGAGGGAACTGATCCATAGATATCACACAAGACACCGCGATCTACTGCGTGTTCACAGGGGCACCCAACGGATCGTTTCGGTGAAATATGTGTTCGGAAGGCCTATAATCGCCTCAGATATTCGGATATTTAGGGAAATATCATCTCGAACTTTCTTAATATGGGAAAATTAATGCCTATTATTTTCGGAGAGATAAAAATTTCGTTTTGGGTACAAAAAAAGGTCAGCTCGGATTTTCGGAAAGGAAAAATCAGCAAGAAAGAGCTGAGGTTTTCGGAAAATGACTAAAAAAGCCCTAATAAATTCGTGAAGTCTAAAGTTCCCCTAGAATTATCTGAAGACATTTATTGCCAGAACCTCTTGTTTCCGTGATTCTTATTTCAACAGGATAGTTAACTTATGGAACTCTGTACCTGACGCCATAAAAAGCGCTGATTCTCTATTTAGCTTTAAAAATCAGCTTAAAAAGTTTTATTTTTCTCGTTTATTTAAAGTTTTGACCTTTTGATCTTACAAAATTGTCTGCCCTAAATGCCGCCGCATTAATCCCATGCAGGCGTGCTCTTGTTAGCATTATAATTAGTTTTTTTATATACTATATAACTTAGTGGTGGGTTGGGTTTGGGTTTCTGTTTTCTTACTGGGGCTGGGCTGGGTAGATAGGTCTAGCAACGCAATGTCCTATTGTCTATTTACCCGCCATTGGCGAATTAAGTAAATAAAAATAAAATAAATAAATAAATGACCGAACAGATATAAACTTTTATTAGCGCAGCTTAGAATTCATTTATAGATCTTTAAAACCACACCAGACAGCCTAAAATAGTGTTTTAAAGCATTTGGGAGAAAACCGTCATTGGGTGCCCCTGATTGATAAATGGTAGCTAATGGTGCGCGCGCTTTCAATACTCTTCCCCTCAGTGTAAGAAATACCTGTCCAGTAACTTCAGTGAGTTCAAGAAGCAAGCCAAACGCCACTTAGATTATACAGCATATGTTATTGTTATCTTATTACTTATTTAGTTCAACACAGGACTCCATTTAAACTAGATATGCTAAATTGGATGATCCTGTTTAAATATTGAAATTAAAAAATTTCAGTGAATCGTAAAAATGGACTGTGATAAAGTCTAGACGAAAATCGAAAAAAAGAGTTTTATGTTATCGTTATCTTATTACTTATTTAGTTCAACGCAGGACTCCATTTAAACTAGATATGCTAAATTGGATGATCCTGTTTAAATACTGAAATTATAATTTTTTTTCGGTGAATCGTAAAAATGGACTGTGTAAAGTCTAGACGAAAATCGAACAAAAGCTCCGGCTGCATATTGGTTCGGTAGTAAACAACATTACAAACATAACTCTAACAGCCTGCTAAATTTCAGATAAATTGTATGTTTCACAGAAATGTTTGAGTTGAGTAATCGAGAGTCGTGCGAAAAGTAGCCAAATATTTAGTAATTTTGTGTTGTATTGGAAACTCGTCTACCCACCCACCCCCGGGCCACCCACACATACAATCCCCAATTAAGCTTCCCACTGGATTTTCAGTGGAGATTTGGGAGCCTATGCATGGAAATGGGATTCCATACTCTAACACCTGGTATACCACAAAGGTTGCTAGTGAAACAACTGCTATTAATTGAATTTTAAACCAAATCTTTAGTAAGTTTGTGTTGTGATCGAAGGTATTTTCGTAGGCCAAGGTTAGTCCACACATCATGCTGACTGTGTCGATACTCCATAGACATCTCTCCTGTTTGTCTGAGAGATTTGGCGTTTAAAAAAGTTTTATCATATCTGTGTAAACATCTTTGTGGTTTCCATTCGACCTTGGCTAAGACCTCCCTGCATTTTGCAATCAAGGTTAACTCTTGTTTAGGCACCTGTGATTGGTGTGTCTTGGCTTGCTTCCCTTAGTTGGTTCATACATGGCAAGATCGATATTCCAAACATGTCTATACAGCTAACAGACACCTCCTGTAGGCGGACACCTCCCGTAAGCGGACACTCATGGTACCAGCTACATACACAATTTTAACCTCCCATAAGCAGACACCTCTCTTAAGAGGACACTTTTTCTGGTCCCAAAGGTTAACGGGAGGTTCAACTGTAGTTTTAGCATATAACTGTGTGTATTAAGTTTGTAAGTTAGTTGTAGCAGAAGTATGAGAGCTGTACGCTTGCTGTTTGTTGGTGTCAAATTAAACAAGACAGTCCAAAGAAGAGTCTTGTACTCCCGCAGGCTAAACGCATCCTAGGTAAAGGCGCACTCGGGCCAATGGATGCTAGTCCATCGCAGGTTACCACCCCCCCCCCCCCCCCCCCCAGCATTTTGTCGCCCGGGTATACCCATTTATACTCCAGGGTGGAGAGAGACACTGTTAGAGTTAAATGTCTGCAAGAACACAACACAATGACCGGGCCGCTAGGAGTCCAACGCGCCAATCATTAGCGCATTAGGCCGGCACCGCATCTCTCGCAGTATGAGTTGCAAACGTTGTGAAAAGGAATCACACTGCACTTTATTACACAACAACAGCTACACAAAAGTATAAAATAGTTCATATGATAGCGTTTAACTAAAGGGTGACATGCCACTGTAAAAGCCTGCAAATTGTTCAGATAACTGATGGTATATACTGAATAATTATGTAACTTGGTCTACTAGACTTCAAATTCGGATTCTTTCGGTTCACAAGATCAGTTTTTAACCTTAAGGCAATGCCTGGCTCGTGCAGTTCTTGTACCCAGCGGTTTCGCGCCAGGAGCATGCGGTTGCCTCGCTGTTTTTCAAACAGTAAGAATGACGCCATTCACAGCCCTGATAAAATTCGCGCAGTCTTCTACGAGACACATCGCATCCCTTTAGCAGCTGATCGCAGCCGGCTTCCCCAAAGCAGGGTGTGATTTGGCACTTGCAGTTTTGAGCATAAATCCCTGAGATTCCCGCGCGCTGTTCTGTAGTGACATCTGGCCACTCGTGGATCCAACTGCCCAAATTCAGCTGAATTTTCTCCTTCCTAATGCTTCCAGTGAGGAGGTACACAGTGCTGTTTATTAGCGGCTTCACTGCAACAGTGTAGGCTTTTGTGAACAAACCGATTTCACCGGAGCTGTTGACTCGAATGTCTTCAGTGTTGTGAAGTTTGTCGCCTCCTTTGTAGATGTGCAGGATTTTTAGATCGTACACACGAATTTGTTTGTTGTCTCCATCTTTCGTCTGGTTCTTTGCCAAGACTTCGGCACTGACCGCTAAGGACAAAAGAAAAACATTTTCAGTCGTTACTTACGTTTGCATGTTGCCCTTCCGCGTACAATGACGTCACGAAAGGCGGGAAATCATGACGCGCGCGTGATACAGACAAAACATTGCTAAACTCCCTCGCACAACGAAGACTGGTCACGAAGGAACAGCTTATAAATCGAGTTCAAATATAGAAGAACCTCCCGTAAGCGGACACCCTAGCCTTGGTCACCCTTGGGTCATGAAAAAGTGTCCGCTTAGGAGAGGTGTCCGCCTGTACATGTCGTACATGACTATTTTAGTGTCCGCTTTCGGGAGGTGTCCGCCTACAGCAGGTGTCGACTATATATTGTTTCCGGCCTGCAGTGAATGTCGTAATGCCACTTCCGTGAGTTATAGTGAGTTTCATGGTACGAGCGCGTATAAGCAAAACAAATGTATGCGCCCCATATGGCCGGGTTTTGATGAAATTTGCAATGACCACAGGACTTACACGAAATACATGTTACAAGGTAGCGGAGACATGTAATATTCGTCATCACAATCACAAATCCTTCGTAAATCCGGTTTACAGGCTAAGAAACAAGAGCCGGAAAAACCGACTGCTCTCGCAGGCTAGCTCAGTAAGATCACGCATTTTAAAACTGGTGTCACCATTTGTGCTGTTTGTAGTTAACTCTTTAACAAATGACCCTTTCACTCCCTAGAGTGTTAAGTTCAACTGACTAAGGAAAAATCTAGAATTTCATTTTGCAAAATTGTCAAAAACAAACAGCACCACATGAAAGTACTGCTCAATAGCTTTCATTTGAATGGTCACACACTAGGGTTTCATCCACAGACTTAAAAGTTAGAACCACATTTATTGACTCAAGTTTGACTCTGGGAGTGAAAGGGTTAATTTGGCGAAAGCACATCATTGTCGCAAGCTATACCTTCAAACAAGGCAATATTTATATTCTTGCTTCAACATATATTATTATTCTGTACAAAATGTTTTCTGACTTACCAAAATCAGCCGAACAAAACTGTTCTTGTGGATGCCGCAAGTAGTATACGATAGCCTCGAGCTCGCTATCGATAGTCCATGCCAATGTCACAGCGCTCAGCAGTAAAGCAACACGATAAACGATCGGGCACAATCTCATTTTGGTTCTCCCAGTGAACTTAAAAGATAATTTCATATATTCGTCAGAACAGAGAGCTGAAACCAGTACTTATATTTCGACAAAAACTGTAAAATTACGTATGGAACTGACGTAACCAGATCTTGTGATTAAAAACCATTGCGTATTTCCTGTTCATGTTCACGTAAGCCTGTAGGCGTTGCGTGACGAGGGATGAAATAGCTCCCCGGGGAGGTGGGGGATGGAGAAAGGGGAGGGATACTTCTCCATCAGGCATGTGCCGCTTGGAACATTGGTATATCAAATATAAAACCCTCCATGTTGGTCTGCAACCGCGTAGCAACGTTTTCGGAATCCGAGCGAGGGATACCGGCTTCATATAGTCTGATGAACTGAAGTATAGATTTTGCCGATCACGATTGCAAAGTACATAGTTTACCTAAAAGGTTGACCAAATGAAATAAAAAATTGGAGGGAAAATGGTTTGAAATGGAGTGTTGTGTTTTAACATATTTAGCCTGGATAGGGTGGTAAAATGGGATTCGTGGTCTGGTACATGCAGGTTAATTGAGTTTCAACACACGATCGAACTCAGCGCTGAATCGATCCGACGAAATTAAACGCCTGGTGCGCTGCAGGTTATTAAAAGCGGATCATTCAATCAGGAGGGTGGGGACGGATGGGGTCTTTGGAACTTTCGAGCCCTGGGAAATTTACTTTGGAGCCCGGAACCTTAGACGTTTCTCTTCTTGGAGCTCGGACAAAAATGTCCATTCTCGTTCGTTGGACCCCTAAGGCAGTGTAATGGAACCTTGGGCCCTACGTTTTTCTGCATTAGAGTCCTGGACCCCTGCAGTTTTTTTAGGCCGAATCTTGAAGACCAAAACCCCTTAGGGATTGTCTGCTAGAGAACGCTGGCATGTCTTTTTGGAATGAAAGCGAAGAAAGGCCTCCCTTTGATATTTTTCTCCTCCATTTTATCCACTCTTCCACGAAAACACTCCTCCAGGGAGCTTACAAACGACTCATCCTGCAAAGGAAGACATGCAGCAGTCGTGATTATCGACCCGTTGAGCAATTCTCTTAGCTTATTGTTTCATGTTTTTGTTTGAAATTCCCCACCAGTAGAATAAAGCAGCGAGTGAAATCAACACAATATGACATCGTGCCTCCCACTCGTCTGCTTCGGGAAAACGTTTTCCAATTTCTCAGTCAACAGTAAATATATCTTCAGCATTTCTTCCTAGCTCGGGTCATGCAAAAAAAGTTTTTAAAACGTGAACCAATCACTGGTCTTATTGCTTACGGTTCAGCCTTGAAAAAGTTTTATAGCGGGAGCAGGGATGGCGCAGCGGTGAGAGCACTTGCCTCCCAGACTCGTACCCAGTCGTTATTGATTTGATTTTCGGGGTTAGGGGAGATTGGATGCGAGTGAAGCGAGGCGCGCGGGGAGTTATGGAAAGGGAAGGGGAAAAATTTTCCTTCGTCCCTTCCCATGACTTCCCCCGCGCCTCGATCTACTAGTATCCAATCTTCTCTCACCCAAAAATCACATAAATAGCGACTGGGTACGAGTCTGCTTGTCTCCCACCAATGTGGCTCGGGTTCGATTCTCGGACCCGGCGTCAAATGTGGTCATATGTGGGTTGAGTTTGTTGTTGGTTCTCATCCTTGCTCGGAGGGTTTTTCTCCGGGTACTCCGGTTTTTCTCCCATCGCATAAACCAGCTTTTCTAAATTCCAGTTCGATCTGGAAACAGTGGAAAGAAGTCTGTGAATTTCCACTGAAATACCCATCTATTGTTTTATTTTTTTTATATATGATATCATCCGTCATTTGTGTATCCTTGTCAACGATCGCTTTTGGCGGGAAGAAGAGAGACCCTGGGAACGAGGTTGTATCCTTGTTAGGTTTTTAAGCTAAAATGAGACAGGTTCTCGTTAGGGTTTAAAGTAATCTTAAGTCATTTCATGTTACGAAGTGCAAAATCACCTTCAAACCGAAGAAAGCCTTGAAATAATAGTTTACCAAGGTAGAAAAACACCAAAGTGGTAATAATAAACCAAAAAGGAACAAGGATGGTTGAGGATTGAGAAGATTAAGATGGATTGCGAATGGCGAACTGCCAATTTTTTTCAAGATGCGCCAAGCGTGACTCATCTTTAAAGACTGACAGTAAGACGACAAGTGTAAAGGATTTAGAATTAGGGATTTCAAATTAGTTTAAATGTTCAAAAGCCGCAGTTTTATGACTCTTTATTGGATGTAGTTTCAATTAACGGATTGTGAAATTCTCCACTGCATCACGTTTCGTTGCTACATGTCTACTAGCCAGAATTCCAAACATGTAACTGCGAGGACGACTGTCTGCAGATGACTTGAAGGAATAAAACAGTCATACTGTGAAAGAGAGAATTTGACTCGTTTCTACGTTATGATTAAAATTCCGCGACTGCACGAAAAACAAGTTAAAACTCTTTTATTGCTGTTTTTAATAAACAGGATTACTGAAACACGAGCTATTTTGATTGCCATTTATAAACAGAACCTAAAATTCTAATGCATTTGGTTCAGAGCTAATTCAGTCTCATAGACTGCTTGCATCTTAGGATCCGTCGGGTAGCAGTCTATCAGTCTCATGATGTTTAATACTAGCCTGCGTAGCAGTCGTTTCCTTTCCGAGAGCGTGGGAGGCGGGCGGGCAAAGAGCGAAAAAAAGCGGGAGGGGAGAGGGGTGGGTCGCTAGTTTAATACTGATCAAATAAGCCACCGAGTACAGTCCTTTCCTCAGAAAAAATGTCATGAAATGTGATAACTGTGAACGATATATTTAGTCTGTTTAGTCATTTTTGCGATTTGCAAAATTACCTGCAAATCGAAGAAAACCTTCAAGGAAATTCAAAGGCAATGATCAATCTGAAAAAGCAACAAGGATGGTTAAGATTTGGGAAGACGAACGACGAAATTCAAATGTTCAAGACGCGCCATCTGTGAAGCAGCTCAGTCTGGTTTTCATGGCTGGTGATGGTGTATTTTCTAGATTTTGATCGTTTAAATTGTAAAGGAGCACACGGTCACATATTAAAGGAGCTATGTCACGATTTTTGCGAAGTGCAAAATCACCTTCAAACTGAAGAAAGCCTCAAAATAATAGTTTACTAAGGTAGAAAAACACCAAAGAGGTGATAATAAACCAAACAGGAACAAGGATGGTTGAGGATGGAGAAGATTAAGACGGATTGCGAATGGCGAACTTGAAAATTGGCCAATTTTCTCAAGATGCGCCATCCGTGACGTAGCTCCTTAAGTCATTTTTTTGCGATGTATAAAATGACCTTCATCCTAATGTGTACAGGAATCTCATTAGTAAGGAACAAAAAATATATACTAAAGACAGACTTTCAGCAGAACTTAAAAAAGCTCTACTCTTTTCCAAAAAAATGCACCCCACCCACCTCTCCTTTCGCGAGATTCTGCGAGGCACGTATTTATATTTCTAGTTACGAGAAACAACGCTGTTTTTGGTCACGTGGCCTCCTAACCCATTAAAACGAGAAGCTGGATTAAGGGTGAAACTTCAAGCCTGGACGTCTTGTATTTTAGACAAATTAAGAGGATTTTTCTTATTAAGGGCTTGACTTAATTTTTCCACACACAAATCCTCTTAATGTTTCGAGCATTCAACTTCCACAAAAAATCTCGCCCTTAAATGCCAGTGTCAAAAAAGAAAGGTGACATTCTTGCTTAATTTAGCACGCCCTGTCCATCTAGTTCCAGGTTTTTGTTGTATGTAACAAAGATGACACATTATGGGCTCGTCACGAGCCGAACGATTGCGTGACGAGCCCAAAAATCTTCTGCTCAGAAGGCTTTACATGTATTTTCATAGTTTTAGTTTTGGGAGAATGTAGGCTGTACATCAACAACTGAAAGAGTATTAGCCACAGAAAACGGACGTCTCACTTCTATGAGCGCTTCCTTACTTCCTGCCCTCAAGAACTGAGCTGCTGGGTGCCAATCTGTTTAGTTATCTCGGATTCTAGAGGACCCTATAGAGTATTAGTGATATTGAACTCTCTCGTACAGTAAGTTTTTGATCTCTAATCTGGTATTTTAACTAGAGATAACTTATCTCGCAACTACCACTTCAATTCTGAGTGAAGTCTCTTCTTCCAATCCTTGAGATCGGAAGTAAGATAGCTCATTAGTGCCGACACTTAACTCCGGTTTCTGTAACATAAAGCAATACCTGTACTCCTCTTGGTGTAATCAGTGCTAGTCCATCGCAGGTTAACCCACAGTATTTTGTCGGTACCCATTTATACTCCTGGGCCTGGTTGTTCAAAGGATGGATGACGCTATCCACCGGATAAATCACTATCCAACGGATAGCGTAGTCTGTTGTGTCAACACTTATCCACTGGATAGTCAGATTTATCCAGTGGATAGCGTTATCCATCCTTTGAACAACTGGGCCCTGGGCGGAGAGAGGCACTATGAGTGTAAAGTTTCTTGCCCAAGAACACAACACAGTTACCCCGGCCAGGGCTTGTAAAGCTACATCACAATCGTAATCCATCTCAATCTTCCCCAATCTTTACCATCCTTGTTCCATTTTGCGTTATTATTACCTCTTCGGTGTTTTCCTAAGCTTAGTAAACTATAATTTAGAGGCCGGTCTCCTTCGATTTGAGGGTGATTTTGTTCCTTCAGTAAACCCAGACTATCCGGAATCAGCGCATCGCCCATTAGACCACCGCGCTTCCCACTTCAATAGCAGTTATTACAGTTGAGCCCGCAGTCAAATATTCTTTTGTTTTTAAAAAGAATGCAAACGAGTTAGGCTCGATTTCCGCCGCTCTCTCGAGTCCGGTCTTCGTTCTGGCTCATTTTCCCGAAAAGCTGCTGGTAATCTGAGCCTACAAATGAGGCTAATGCCAGATTGACCCTTTCGCCTCGTTTGCATGTCAAACCGCTGGCCGTCTGTAATAACTGCTATTTAGTCAGTGGTTTCATTTTGAGGGGACTGGAACATACTTATTTTTCACCCTCCTTACTAGTTTTTTCGGCCATTTCTCCCTCCTTCCTTTCTCCCTAAACCGTTCCTGTCCTCTCAATTTTGACTTTGCTTCACTTCTCAGTAGATTTTCTTCGCCCTGCATCACAATTTTTCATTCCTCTGTCTAGTTCTATGTACAGTCTGTTCACTCGCACACTTTTTATTGAAATTCCATGATGCATAAACTATACAACAGCGAGGAACATCAAACAGCTATTATTCAGTATAAAAACTAGTTACAAGTTCTCAAGCTAATTCGTCTAAAACGACGTACATTTGTTGTTCTTCAATGAACACATATTCTTAATAATTCATTTAGTGAGTAAACACTATAAACATATTTCTAGATGTGTTCGTGATGGTATTTTAAAACATCCACCGTCCAATGTTGGCATTTCACAAACCATTTAGTCCCGAATGTATCTTCTTTTGGCGCGGAAGCAATTTTTTTTTGTGAACGAAACTAGCAAAATAATTTGAACCGCCAAAATCTGCGCAAATCCTCAGAAAAAGCACATTAGCCTCATTTGTAGGCTCGATTACCAGCCGCTGTTTGGGAAAATGAGCCAGAACGAAGACCGGACTCGAGAGAGCGGCGGAAATCGAGCCTAACTCGTTTGCATACTTTTTAAAAACAAAAGAATATTTGACTGCGGGCTCAACTGTAATAACAGCTATTAGTACATAAAATGCTCAATTGCCGGCTTTGTTTAATTGTACTTCGAAGCACAGTTAAGTGCTAGTCGTTGAAATTATTGAAGAGAGGGGACTTTATCAAGTATAGTCGTACTACTCGGCGCACTAGAATCTAAAGGTCTCTATCAACGTTCACTCGACTAGTAAGAGGACCACAGTATACCAAAACGCCGGGTATCAACAACAAGCTCTCTCGCACACTCTTTCGTACTCCTGGATTCACTGATCCATTTGTAATTTTGTGCGTTGCAAATGACTGACTTAAAATCGTAATAACCCTCTTATTGTTACGTTCGAGCTTTGGTTTACCGCTAATAAAATGTTTATACATAACGAAATTCATCTAAACAGGCACGGCTTGTAAGGGCCACCAAATAATGTATCGCGTGCCGTATTGATTGAACGGAAAAATCCAAATGACATGAAAGTATTTTACAGCAAGTAATGTAAACATTAACAATGTCTTTCCATCAAGCCACCTAACGCAAGTAGTTCGTGCAAACTGATTTTTCAATCAGTCGATGCAAGATTTCAGTATTTTAGGGTGTTTAAAATTTACTTTCGGTCGCAATGGATCACGGGATTCTCTTCAGGCACTTTTTGTAGTCATCGGATATCCGCCACGCGCATGCGTCTCCGCCCCAGTCCCTCATGCAGTAGGACTGTTTGCTCTTGCAATTTTCTTTCATGGGGGCTCGCCATTCCACCTTGTCGCAGCCCTTCAGCATTCTGTTGCAGTTACTGCCGAAACACATGCCCACCTGACACATGCAGTTCTCACCGTAGAAGCGCCTGATTCCAGCCCGTTGTTTGCGCGTGATTAAAGACCACTCCGTCCTCCATTTGCAGCCCCCTGTCCGCAGCCTGCCATTGAGTATCTGCCCCGTTAGGAGGTACACCGTACCGTTACGAAGCGGCACGTTACACGATGACGCGCGGGCTGGGGTGTACAGCTTTGCCCGTAGGGTTCGCCGCCTTGAGCCGTACACCGCCACACCCTCGGTCTGGTTGATTTCCTTTGCTCCCTTGTATATCTTGAGGATTCTCAAAGTGTACACTTGCTCTTGGATGAATTCCGCGGGGATGTTTTCCAAGAACGTTGTCTCCGGTGATTCGGTCTGCAGGGGCTCTTCGATCGACTCGGAAAGTACTTTGGCTCGAATGACTGTTGAGAAAAACGACAGGAATAATTGAGCTGAAACCGTTCGTTAAGAGTTCGACGTAATCGTGATATTTGCCTTAGTCTAAATAACCAGTAGCCTCTGTTTGGCGCCAAATATGCACGGATATATTTGTTCGTGAACATTTGAGTAGCCTGTTCCAGGCTAGCGCTGTTGCGGACGCAAATGTTTCCCCGTTTGCCCGAGCGGGCAGCAAAACAATGTTTTGCTTCCTTGCTGCGCAAACAAAGAAACATTTTACTGGAAACAAATGCTGCGAACCGCGCGCAATGCAAAACAAGCCTTGGAATCTAGTCAACATTGTTTCCTCCGCGAGCAAACGGGGAAACATTTTTTGCAGACGCAAAGTGTTTCTGAAAGTCAGAAACAGTTTTTGCGTCTCGGACGCAAAATGTGCGGGCAAACGGGGAAACATTTGCGTCCGCAACAACGTTTCCTCCGTTTGCCACAGCCTTTAATCCGTTTCAATCTTCCCTTATCTTAATTAACAATTATTGGATGACCTTGGATGATGAGTGTGAGCATGATAACGAGAATTATCAAGGTCATCTGTCGAAGGCTGAGGCGGATAACAAATTGAGGACTTGATAATTTCATCGGTATGCGAAAACTAGCCTGCGTGCAGACGTCTCCTATTTCCTTGCTCTGACACGGAAACGCGTGAAGCAAGGAAATGGGAGACGTATGCACGCAGCCTAGCGAAAACCGAATCCAATATTAAATTATACGTTAAAAAACAGTAATGCACGGTTTGTTTCAAACTTTTTCTAAAATTTACAGGCTTCGTGACGTCACAATATCACGGATTGTGGAATTATATGTACCACTATCCACTAAGCCAATCAAAAATTAAGATAGCATCAACATTGCATATAATAACAGAAGCATATGCTTCTGAATGCTGATAATAGCCATGCTTGTTCCTCCTTTAATTATCGCACTCTTGATAATGGAGGTCTGTTAGACGTGCGTAGTGAAATACACTTTGTACTCAGTCCTCATGATTCATTCAGTAACGAGATAACGTGAGCGAGATAAAACGGTTGTTAAAATCTGCAATGTCTAAGCTAATTTCACAGATACTGAAGCATGATAAGTCCTTCCATCCCATTATTCTCTAAAACAAAAACATCTGACGCGAAATTCATCTTATTACGTTGCTAACAGATTTGTGTTAAAACGATATTTCACTGAATTCAGGGACAATGCAGCCTTCGCGAAGCTTTATTTTCGCGATTTCAGAGAAAAAAGGGCTCAAAGGCTTTAAAAAATATTGAGAAAATAGCGTCCTATATTTTTGCGTTTTTGTGCATCGCGAAAACCGCGAAAAAATAGGTGAGAATAAGGTACATGTAGATGGCTTCAGTATTCAAGCTGCGAAAGCCGTGATGTGATTTTATTTATACAATTCATAATCTGTTATTTAGTGGCGTTATAAAAATTCGAATTGGATTGCATGATCTAATCTTAAACTAAGATGACAGGGTTTAAAAACATGCGAGAAGCAATTCAAGGTGAAATCATTAAATTTAAATTAGCGATGAAAGGGGTTCCTGTGCATTGTTTGATGTGGGATGCCTGTGTAGCGTTCTTCGACAGACTTCAATAGTCTATTCGCTGATTTTCGGTTCCAAAATAAAAAGAAGGCGATGAAAGAAGACCGTGTATTATCATTACCCATTCCTTGAATGCGTTGATGTAACCCCTTTGTGTCGCGTATTTTCTTTATTCGTTCCTCATTAATGACATTAATGGCGACGCGACATCTGGAACATGAGGAAGCTAAAATTAGCCTACAAAATAACCAAAGGGCAAATGCAATGTGGGGTTCCCGTGGTGTCTCTTCTATCCTTGATTCACAGCACGAACTAAGTCCGTTTTCGTTTCTCCGTTCGTCAAACTTTTCGCGGCCATTTCATCCGATCTTCTTTGTACACATGTAGCAGTTCGACCGGCGCACTCAGAAACTCGGCTCGCGTGACGTTTGCTCGCGTGACGTTTGGAATATCGCGTGACTGACGTGAGAAACTTAGTTCAAGCTGACTTTATACTTTGAAGAATCAATGACATGTCTTTCTTTCTCACAAACTATCTTGCTGAAAAAAAAAACTGTTCGCGACAGTTTCGATCAACATTTCAAAGATTGGAGAGTGTTGCGTTTTTCAACACCCCAACTGCCGAGCGAATTTCCGGTGTTTTTCGTAAGTGGCCCTTATGTGATGAGGGCAAAAGGTCTCCTTTTCAAGATATATTTATCTTGACAATAAAACCTTGGCTATGAGAATTCCTGCTTGTTATGTCTACCGTCTGGGATTATCTTCAAGGAAACTTTTATGGTCGCACTCTACATATCTTTTGTGAAAGATAAAGCCGCAATTTTCCGCCCCCGTAAAATCGCAACGCTCGTATCCATATCAAATATTTTGGGGTTTGCCTGGACTTATCCCGAGATTTATTTCTTTATAGTCATGTACTTGGTAATTTTTGTTTAATCTAAATACTACTGTTCTTTAATGTTTCTCCGTTGTTGAATCTTCCCGTTGATCACCGAGTGTCCGACTGCGAGAGAGTTGTGCACTGTACCGTTGCGACACGTTCTAAGATATCGGTCGGGCTGTTAAATAAATTCTTCAGTTTCCTCGTCAAAATAAATCGTATTAACAACAATAGAGGTATTAAATCCTCTAATAAAAAAGATCAACTCCTGTTTCTTAACCTGATTGCAGCGCTAATACCCCCATGGAAAACAGCTTTAAGCCGTTTGGTTCGGTAATGCGAGGAAAAACCGACAGGCTAAAAATGTGTTACAGTATTTCGCACGCACGCAATCAAGTGTTTTGTGAATGTTGAAAGTAATAAACACCTATATATTAAGTGATTTTATTGACACGTTTCCATCTTTATACGTTTCAACAAAGCTGTTCTTGTAAGTTTTCATTCATCTCGGGTTTCATCGTGACCGTGGTGGACCCGGCCACGCGAACTGTTTTTTTTTTTTCGATGTTTAAAATATGGGAGTTCAAAAGTTTGGAACAAGTGGAAATGTCAAATGGCTTGCGACATCAACATGGCTCTGTGAAAGCCGCTTGTTGGCGTTTTCAAAGGGTTTTAAAAACAGACAGCTCTACACAACAGGATACGTTTACAGTGTTGTTATGTTAGGAGATGTAAAGTACTCACCCACAGCAGAATTGCAATACTCATTTTGCGGATGACTCGGCAGACACGAACAAGCGCGACACGCCGAGATCAACGCATTGCAGAGGAGAAACGCCAGTAGAAAACTATAACCCATCGCCAGTATCGTGCCCGCCGCTTCTCAAATCGCTTCGGCGCGTTTGGATTGCAGTGTCGTGTTCACTTCCTTGCAGGCGACGAAAGCCAAGAGGTGTAGATTCACTTCGGTCGTTCCTTTTGCAAGCAAATCGCGGTTGACAGTCGTTTTACGGTGTTGCTCTGTAACCGGATATAGGGCGTCTACAAAAGATGAAAAAATGCAACCCTTTTCGAGAACTCATGATGTCACCGCATTAAAAATACATTTCAATGAACAGGACAAAGTCACGCCTGGCAGCTATAGACCACACGGAGTTTTTTTCGTATTGAGTTTTCAAATTTTTCCGGGCAAAATTTCCACTCTCAAATTATATTGAATAAAAGGGAGAAAATATCCAACATAGGGTATTTGTAAACGTTGTATTCACAATAGAATATTCCTGCATGTGTTTATTTTTGTTTGACATTCAAGATTCGCTTGAAGACAACGAGAAATGTAATGGGCGTCTTGTGCTGGCATGATTTGTGTTATCAATTAAAAAACATATTGAATCTCTTTTTGTAATCAGTTTCCTGTCAACTTTTTATTATTATTGTAGCGTTAAAAAGAGATCTGTAGCCGTCTAGCTTTGGGGAATGTTTAGGAAGTTATTCGTGACCCCTTGCAAAGGATGTGTTTGGATTTACTTTTCCTGAAGAATTAAAAATATTTGTACTTAATTCAACTGATAACAACATTTTTGGCATTTCCCGTGGAGTTTTCTGAGTGGTTTTAAAGAAGTACACGTATTAATTTTTAGGCACGTTTTGTCAGTATGGCTCATTGTCCAATAATGTCGCCATTGTTGCTTCACACATATTTTTCTCGTTTGCACCAATTTACAGTACATTTCGCACTATTTCAGGAAGTTATAGCGAAAATCCACCGCTGATTGCAAGCATGATTGCTTTCTAACTTGGAAAACACATGTTTTGCAACAACGAACGCGTTCTACTTTGTTTAAAACGGAATGAAAAATTGTTCTTGTCATGTAGGATTATAAAATATATAGGGAACAGGCGGAATGCGAGAGAGAGAATTTATGAAGCCTGGTATTTTCAAGTGGTATGAATTTCAACACATTAGCACCGTGAGCTATTAGTTGCAGAAAGATAAAATATGTAACTCAAGGATGTAAAAGAACTCAAGTCTTCGCGTGTGGCGGTTCGGGATTATTTCCTTATAGAAGGGGCGGTTTGAGCACTTTCTAGCGGGTTTTTCTCTTGGAGTATTAATTCCTCGGAATGTTTTCTTTTAGTGAATAGTGTGATCTGCTCATCAAGATAACGAATGAACGGAAACCGTAAGCTTTAGAGACCCGCGACTCCGCGAGGCGGAAAAATGCCTCGAATAACCGCGAACCCTTTATTTTTGGTTGTGGTTTTATTTGTTACTTGTATCAGTCTTGTATGGCATCACTAAATCGTTTTAACATTTTTTTGCAACAGATATTGATACAATTCATTTGTTTTTTAACGATTTCGGGTCTTATTATTTTTGCCCTTCAGTAGCTTTTTTTTATTGATCTCTGCACTTTGTGGGTTTCTTGTCGTAAGCTGACGGAATTATTTGATGTGCTAGTAGTATTGGTTCAACTATATATAATATTTCGGCTCTTTGCCAAACATTTATTCAGGTACAGCGGAATCCCGATTTCTCGAACCTCCAAGGGAAACGAAAATTGGTTCGAGAAATCGGGAGTTCGAAATATCGGGGGTAAAACTGATTACAGTGAAACAAATCCAAGGGAAACGACTTTTGGTTCGAGTTTATCAGCGCGGGATGTCAGTTGAGAACTTGAGAGTTTCGAGAAATCGGCGGGATTCTACTGTAGTTCCATAATCGCTTGCAACAAGACTGCTATTTTAGATTATCAGGATTAATAAATTTATGTGGGATTAGAACCACCATGCCAGAGGGTATTGGTATGGAGTTACGAGTAATCATCGCTGAGGTACAGTTACGAAAGATTGTCCGAGCGAAAATTAAATCCAGTTTCGTATAGAGGGGTGTGGTGACCACCTCTTATCAGATCAACATTATTATACTTGCTTGTGTCTTCAATTCAAAGCCAACATTTTTCGATACCCGTTAACCACCATTTATCGCTGTTATGTTATCTTAAAATAATCTTTATTGCAATTTGTTTGCGGTAAACCATTCGCAGCTATACCGCATAAATTGCCGTTTTGTTATTTGAAGCGTTATATATCATGCAATTTTAAGTAGACTTAAGCCGCGTTCAGCCCACGTTAGCCAATTAACTATAACGGTGTTTCTTTCACTAATTCGGTATTGTACTTTAAAAATTACGGTGAAAAATTCTTCGTTTCTAGCGCTGCAACTCAATTACGTTGTATTTTATATTCAACATTTCATGATCATGCGCAGAAAAGTTCTGCTAAAGTTGCATTGAATGTCTTGCGACCATCCAATTTCTAATATATATTTCTCAAGAAATTCCGATGTTTCCGAAAATTTGGCTTCAATAACTTGTTGAGTTTAAGTATCTTTATCGAGTATAAAGACCATTTAATATCAGTACCAAAATGGTATAAAGTTCTGCAAGCTTTTGTGAGCTCGGCCTCAAGTGCCAGATGGAACACAACAGTCACAACAGCTCTTTGAGCAGCTTTATTGAGTAGTTTTTCCGTACCACATTTTCTGGATTTCTTTCCATGTACATGTAGTTGTATTCTGTCTAAAAGCTCAGTAGCACAATTGCAATTCAATTAGCTGTATTTCACGAATACAAAACTGTGTATATGATATCATCTGGCGCGGTTTTCCGCCATTTTGAAAGTGGACTCCAAATATTTCGTTTGTACCCGATGTCGAAAATTTTCCGTAAAATTGGATTTCTGAAAGGTTCGAAGTCTGTAAACTTAAGATTCCGGGAAAAAGAGTGTACTGATCAAATTTGAGAGATGTCGACATTGCTGGGAAGCGCCGTCCAGTCGAGTTTTCGCCGACAGTTTTGCTGAATGCGTGGGACACATTTGTCCCGCGAACTTTAACTCGGTCTCGCCGTGCAACTCTATAAATATCACAGAACTTTCTAGAAACCTAAATTGGATTGAACACATCACGACCCATCACATACATCAGTTAAAGCCACATTACGGCTTCGTTAAGAAGAAGCTTGTATGAGCAACAGCTCAGAGGAGTTCAACTAAAGCTAGTAACCATGCTAAGAAACAGGCTGCTCAAATTCGCGCCGTTGTAAGACCGGCCACGCTTGTGCCACACAAGCCGTTTGGAACCCCTGACTGCACCGAACCAGGTCAACAACAGTGAAAGCGTTTGTTAAAACACGGGTCTCTTCTATGTTCTCAGTATGACAGGATTATACGCCGGTAGGATCAGCAATATACTCTCTGTGGGAACTGCAGAGAACCTTCCCTTTAATCTGAAGATGTTATTTTAGATGTGTTGTCAACATCTTATATTTTTAAGATGTTATTATAATATTTTCTTTTTAATCTAGGCTAGTTTTGTCTTTCTTTATTGTAAGAAACTAGTTTGATTCCTTTTTCGAGACCAGCTATATCTTGTAACTTTGTAATGCCATTAGAGATATTCGGTGTAATGTAATAAAGCTTAAGTTAACTAACACACGAAAGAAACAAAGTCCATTTTGGCATGCAAACCAAATAATCTTTGAAATTCCATCTCGTATAAATCGCATGCAAACATATTGGGCTGCGACATTCAAGACAATTGTATCATCACTGCTCTAAGGAATGAATTTATCCGATTGGAACTCCTTTCCGATGCAGAAATCATTACAATGTATTAAAATACCAGATTATATTTAAACTTTCAGATAACCCATTTGACCAAGATTTCTATTTTATTTAGATGATCTATTTATTTGTTTATAAATCCGTAGTATTGTTTTTCTAATTCGTATTATTCCCTCCCCCGCCCACCACACCTTTTCAGTGCAGGTTACACATTTCGATTTCATTTAATAATTCAGCAGTTTTATCCTGTCAAACGAAAGATGCGCGCAATTCAAGTAAACCCATTGAAAGCCTAGAAAAGGTCACTTGCATTTAAACATCGATATTGCATTTTCATTGGAGGGAGAACTAATATATTTTCGGAATATTTTTGCGTGCAAACATTTTCTCTGTGGTGGGATCTTTTTGATAGATTGTAGAATAGTCCCAAACATAATCGGCCGCAAAATTTCACGACGAGATTGTTTGCAACTAATCCCTTAAAGATTCGAATAACAAAGATGCGATGTTGGTAAAACTACTAGCAAAAGAAGCCAATGAAAAATGTCCACCAACATGGCGGTATGTGCAATCAACAATTGCTTTTGAAAAGCTAAACTTCGAGATTAAGACGTTTTCAGACTGTGACAAGCTTGTCTAGAGTCGACTTCGCTATAAAGTGAATGTCGGCATGTGTATAGGTATTTTCTCTAAACTCTTCTTGACACTTTTCGCGTGATTTTTATTGTTGTTATTGTTGTTGTTAGAATTTTCATAGCGACCGCAAAATCCCGGCGTTTCTACGCAGTATTCGAAACAACAAAAATGGCGTGATATATGCTCGAAATAAAATGCGGAAGTTTATTAAAAATTATATTTAGAGACGTTTTTTAATAACCTTTCTTTTCCCAAGGCGAATATCATAATTGATTCTCGTTTTGCGTTTCGTACATTTTTTCAGTCATAATTCTCTTTAATCAGGGAATTATTTTTCACGTGCAGAGATGATATGAGGTGGTAAATTCTCCCGTACTGCATTATTTAACTTCTCAAGACGCCGTAAGGAGAAGTTGGAGTCGTGATCACAGCTGGGATAAGGGAGGAATGCAAGCATCTCGTGTAGAATTCATTAAATTTAGCGCTTTGAATCAACGTTACTTCGTTGAAAATGTTTTCTGCGTAGCTAACAGTATTGGACATGTATACTGGTTATCACGTCATTGCGGATAAGGCTTAAGGACACATCACACATCACCTACCCATGCAATATACTTTGTAGTACTTGACGTTTGTATAGTCATTGCGGTAAAACAGATCTTTGATGTTGGACGGAAATCTATATCACGAACTTGTTCAATAATATTGAACAATTAGATATTGCGGCAGAAGAGGTCGAATTTGTTTAACAACTTAGCCAGAATCTTCTTCAAAATATAAATATCTGAAAAATTATTTTGATTCAATGAATAACATCTTTTTAATGTATACTGCTTTGAAATGTTGAATTCCAATACTTGCTTCGTTCTTATACGATTCAAAATAAGTGAAATTGAAACGTTCAAGCGTGTATTATGTTGTATTCAAGTTCTTAACATTCTTCTGCATTCTCAAGTGAATTATGAAGTCTCCGCAAATTTGACGGCAAAAACCTATCGAGTTAAGACTCTTTGGGGAATATAAAACTCGTAGCAAGCTCATACATATTGACTTACGCAATTATTTTAATAATAAGCTTACAGAACTTTAAGCCGTTAATGGGATAAGTAATTATAAGTCGCAGTATTGTTAATACAATAGAATAAGGTTTCGAAATACGGCCGAGCTTTACGAAATAAGTCGAATCTGTGGCCTATTTTTAGTGTGATTTCAATAAGCTTGTTAGTGTTACGAAACAGTAAAAAATATAAGGATTTGTATGGAAAAGAAACGTTCTCTTC
The DNA here is from genome assembly GCA_029204205.1 of Desmophyllum pertusum. NCBI lineage: Eukaryota > Metazoa > Cnidaria > Anthozoa > Scleractinia > Caryophylliidae > Desmophyllum > Desmophyllum pertusum. The sequence continues at coordinate 2,858,036 of MU827306.1, read as the reverse complement.
TTGGGACTAAAAATACGAACTAGTTTTGAATAAAAATTTCCCACCTTACTTCTGTTGTGTATTTCTGTCTCCCATGTGGTTACTAGAAAACATCTGCGCCCAGGGTACCAGGGGGAAGGGGGGGGGGGGGGGGGGTAACTCTCATCGACTCTCAGGCGCTCTCATCGAATTTGAACTATGCATAACATACCGTACTGTAAGGAGGAGGTGAACTACCAAACATCGACAAACAATAGATATGTCTAGCAACGTTTTTGTTGTTTTTTCTTTCTCTATATGGCTCTATGACACTTTTTATTACTTTCTTTATTCTCATTACCTGTCGACTTATAAGCCTTATGGTTTCTTCATAGGCCCCTGTCCTGTATTAGTCTATTTCCTTTTCAATTATTATTGTAATTATTTTTTTGTATTTTGTGTGGCAAATAACTAAACTAAAACTAAACGACTTACATATTGGATCACTCTTAGGAAGTAAAGACTTCACTGAAGCTTGAACTGTCATGTTTTAAATTTCTTGTTTTACTCTAATCTTGCAGTTGATCACCCCGAAGTTTCCTGTTGTCGTGAAGGTGGGTCATGCAAATGGCGGATACGGCAAGGTGAGGATAGTTGTGTGATTAGTTACCAGGCCTTTGATCGGAAGCGAGGCTCGAGTTGACTTTAATTGACACAAACCTTCTGCTTTTTATGCAGATGAGATATCATCATTATCGATCCCAGAGCTCTTCTATTTTGCGAAAGTCAAAAACCGAAGGCTCTGGGCTCGAAAATGAGCTCAATTGTAAACCCACCCTAATCTTTAACGTTACAAAATCGTTTCAAATACAACGAATATACCTTATTATAGGAAATTAACGCTCCATGAAATTAACGCGAATTTTAAAAATTCGCGTTAACTCAAGTCGCGTTAATTTTTGTGAGCGTTAATTTCCGCGACATTAATTAAATGGAGCGTTAATTTCCGCTTCCATTGTTATAACCCCAAATTCTGGATCCTGTACACGCATATTTGACAGCTTTCTCTTTTCTGCACACTGTATTTCAATCTTGTACAATGTAAAAGCCTAAAAAAACAATAAAACAATGTTTCCAGTTCACCCTCGCTTGCAGAAGAGCAGTTCTCGACATCTGGGTTAATTCCCGTATTTCGGCCAAAATATATTTGTTTCTTTGTGTTAATCACGTTAATTTCCTTCATTTTGAAATTTTACCTCCTTTTTCGCGTTCATTTCCTTTATACGGAAGTAATTTTCCCTCCAATTCGCGTTAATTTAAGCGTTAATTTCAAATACCTAAATTAACACGAGCGTTAATTTCCTATAATAAGGTAGATAGAAACATTTCTAATTCCTAGGCAAAGTGATCATGATATGAATTCGAGCCGATTTTATCGATTTCTTTGTTCTTTCGTGAAAAAAAATAGCTAGCGACAAGAGACTTGTCTCTTGCTAGCGATTAAGAGTATTGAACTTTGAATCCAAATTATTTGCCACATCATGCATTTTTGTACTATCCTGTTTTTCGCAATCCAAAGTTATTTTAGCCGCATAGACCCCCTGAATCGTCTTCCGTTCGCAGGAAAACAGTCTTTCCAAACATGCTGGCTGTTTGATTGACTTTTCCTGTCGGTCTGTCTGTCTGTTACTCGCTCCTGATTTCGCACAAGCCTTTCGAGTGATAAATCTATTATCACACGCCCAAAGATTTCGCAACGTTTCTTAAAGTTAAATGGGTAAAAAGGGTGGTATGTACTTATACGATCTATGCCGAGATTGTTGCAAAATTGTTTTGGAGTGTACATGTATTGATAGATAATATAGAGTTTAAGCATGCACGGCGTTCTACGGCAAACGGCAAACGTCTTGCCGTGGAGTCTGTTAACTTTTCCTCGAACCATCAGAAAATGGGGAAAAATCGCACGTTCCAAACAACAAACTCAATAAAATTACTTCTCTTCACGTTCAAGTACGTACAAGCGGCTAAAAGGCAGTCAGCCGTTCAAGGAAAAAGAAACAAACTTAATATTTATAATGAAAGAACTGTTCTTTGATGATTTCTTTCTTTTTCCTTCGAGACTTTATTTTTAAGTGCAAAAGGAAATGTCACTATTCGTGTCTCAGTTCTCACCGGGAAAGTGTCCACTTCAAAACTGTCCTCCGTGTCTGAAAAATTAACACGCGATGGAAACCGACATGCCAACCACCGGACGGATACAGAAAATTCTTGTATGCTTATGTTCAGGAAATGGCGGAAAGAATCCCTTTGTGGGAGAAGAATTTTGTGGTAAAAGAAATTAATATTGAAGTCTTCCAGTGTTACAGTAAGATGCATCGAGAAACTTGCACCCTGTATCATAATACAACTGCATGATCCAAGTGAGATTGAAGAACCCGATCATATCAGGAAAAAGGCTTATAGTTCAATTTCTCCAAGAAGACTTACCTTCTAAGAGTGCCAAACTGCAAATTTGCTACTCTGAAAAAATTTAAAATCGATCAGAATTACATGAAAGTACTGCTCAATAGCTTTCATTTGAATGGTCACACACTAGGGTTTCATCCACAGACTCAAAAGTTAGAACGAAATTAAATAACAACGACACAGAGTTTGACCTTGGAAATTCAATAAAGGGTTGGCAAAGATTTATTTTCACCCACACACGTGTCCTGATCAATTCCCTGCGTGTTATCAGTGTTCAAGAGCCCTGGGGTGGGGGACTCCCGACGGGGGTGATCGCCGGAAATTTTGAAAAGAACCCCTAAAAGGTACCAAAATCTTGTTTTGTGGGTGTGGCTCGAATTCATTTTCACCCCTAAGAGGTACCAATTCTAAGACAAAACTAGTCCCTGTTATATATTTTTTCCAGCTGAATACCCTAAAAGGTACCGAAATAACTCTAACGGCAGTCATTTTAGATTTTAACACCCTAAGCGGTACCAAACCACGAATTTTAACCCCTAAAAGGTACTGCGATCATCCCCGTCACTTTTATATGGGAGTCGCCCCCCCCCCCCCCCCCCCTTTGTCTTCTATCTCAAGTGTATGAAGATCGATAAGACTAAGACTTAGTCCGTTACGTTCCGAGTGGAACAAAAGGCGTTCTCCGTTTCTGTAATCATTTGCATCCACTGGTGTGTGATTGGCCAATCAGCAGTCACCGGGGTCTCCGTTAGCCCAAGAGTAGATCCAGGCTCCACAGCGGTCAAACGTCATACAAAAATAAACTACGCCGACAAACCTCGTCATTACACCGTGTTTTAAACACGTCTAACGTTTTTCAGTGGTAAACGTCAAAAACAAAAGGGTAAATCAACAGAATGCTGGAAATATACTGAACTTTGTGTTTGAAAAGTCTAAGCATTTCCTTTTACCTACTTTTGTTTCCTTTCACAAATTACTATCAAGGTTTGATTTCTGGTTGTTGCAATGGGTTTCCTTCAAACTTTTGAGCGGGAAATTGGCGCGCGGGCGACCAGAATTTACGCCTTTGCGCATGCTCGCGCGTTTGACCGCGGTGAAGATCCAGGCGGATCCAGGCAGGCCTTCATGGCTACCGTATCGGCACTGGAAGATTAACCTCCCACCATACCTCGCCCTGCCCGGCGATCCCTTACTTTGCGCGCTTGTTTCCACCTCCTACGGCATGGACGTCAGTGGGGATTGGGCTTTAGGAGGCAGATCAATAAGAATGTAGATATCACTTTCCGGCTCAAAGGATTTTCAAGAAAACATCAGCTAGTAGGGCTTTGATCCACGAGTTTTAAAAAACTCTGCCTGGTGTACATATTATGCGTTTTGTTCGGCTTATTGTAGCTGAAATTGTTCTTTTTTCTTTCAGGTTTGTGTGCACAACCACCGTAGTTTCCAGGATATCGCGAGTATTGTTGCTCTAACAGATACCTACGCCACAACTGAGCAGTTCATTCCTGGAAAATGCGACATTAGGATTCAGAAAATTGGCACCCACTACCGAGCGTTCAAGTATGTTTTGTCAGCTACTAAAATAGCGCGAGTACTCGCGAGTACTGCCATCTATATAAAGAGTGTCTTCTAATCCCTGACTGATTAGAAGGCTGGAAAATCGTCGCATCTTCCAGTTGTTTCCCGCCAAAATGTGCCGCGTGCCCGCGTTCGTCTGTTTCCCGCCAAAATGCGCCACGTCTGTCACAGCTACCAGTTGTTTCCCGCCAAAACGTGCCGCGTACGTCACACATAGCTATCAACTGCTTTATACCACCGAAAAATATATTTTTCTTTCAAGGTAGATAGAGACACGTAAACCGAGAGGCTCCTGGGTAACTGAGAAATTAAAACATTCACGTTAATCACTAAAAAACACTGGATAACTAGTATCTATTTTGCATTCCATCTACAGGCGAACGTCCATTTCCGACAATTGGAAGACCAACACAGGTTCAGCAGTGCTTGAAGAAGTAAATGCCACTGACAGGTATTAAGTTTTCTTAACGTTGATTTTCCAAGATCCTTTAAACTAAAACAAATCCAAGGGACATGTTCCCGGGACACAGTCTTGCTACAAGTCCCTGTAACCAGTCCCCTCGTGTGAACAGCAGCAGGAACTACAAACTTTGCAGTCGGTGGAACAATTGCTGGTTTTCGCAAGTCTTCGTTGAAGCACCTCAAAGAGTTTCCGAATCATTTTATCCAATCAGAAACCAGCGCGAGCACTCACGAGTACTTCAAAAGCAATCGCGTCAGCAAATACGTCATGTTGCTTAGCAACTTCGCGGACGAAAACCGCTTGCTCAGTCCCGTCTAGGAGGCGGGATTTCGTCATCAACTCAGTGGTACTTGTTCCCCCGACTGTTTAGCGTCAATTTATTCTTGATCATGATGATTGCTGTTGACTCCAACTTTCTCTCCAGGTATAAAAAGTGGATTGACGAATGCAGCCAGTTGTTTGGAGGTGGTCTTGACATCATGTGTGTGGAGGCGATCGTAGGGAAAGACAATAAAGAATATATTATTGAGGTAAAAATTGATAGACCCATCTAAAAAAGCAAAGATAAACAACGTATAACTAATTTGCGAAATTATGAAATTTGATCAGCTATTCAGAGCAAGCTAAGCATGCCAAAAAACGTCCACTTGCCACAAATTATCTCTCCGTTGCAATTTGCGGCTGAGATGTGGGCACTTTAGGTTTTCTAATGATGGCCGGGATTTTGAGGCTTGATAAAAATAATTTGAACATTTTTGAAGTCACAGCCTAGTCCCTAGTCGTTCTCTTTCTCTCTCGGGCGAGCGCGAAGTACACGTAAGGACCTGGGAACGGGTTTGCGTCATTCGGTGACGTCATGAAATTTCGCGCCAAATCCCAAATCGAGTAAGAGGGAAGGGAACGCCTGGGTACTAGGCTGGTGAAGTCACATTTACCACTCTATTGCGTTGAATTTGTTCTGTCAGGTGAATGACACGGCCATGAGACTTTTCAGTGACACACAAGATGAAGACCAGAGAAGAATCGCTGACCTAGTGGTCGAAAGAATGGAGAAGCAGTATCCTCCGACTCTCAATCCCAGTACCGCCACTGGTGCGGCACTGACAGGTAACTCAACGAATCAGTGCTCAATCCCTAACTTCTCTTTACCTAACAGATTGCGGCTCAAGTGACCCTCCAACGGTTTTCAAATGACTGTCGTAAAACCAAAACCAAAGTGATCACCAATCAGAACTCGAAGCAAGAAAAAAGCAAGCGTTACCAAGTGCAGGAAAATGTGCAACCGGCGGCCAAGCGCGGGAAAACAGGGAAACCGGTGCCAGGCGCGGGAAAACATGTAACCTGTGCCAGGCGCGGGAAAACATGTAACCGGTGCCAGGCGCGGGAAAACAGGGAAACCGGCGCCAAGCGCGGGAAAACGCGCCTCGTGATTGGTTGGGAAAAGCAGCATGGTTGCGCATTCCCCTTAACTGCCCCTTGCGTTTTTTTTCCTCTTTTACTTCTTTAAAAGGAAGTGTAGGTAATACATGGTTGAATAATTATCTCTGGTTAACATTACTCTTTCTATTTATTTTATTTTCTGTCCTCCATCTTTCTCTATCTCAGCTGAACGCGCCAGTGAGGTCAGCGGTAAGTAGCGGTGAGATCTTTCTTTCTTATTCACTGAACCTCGTGTCACCTTGTTCTGTACACACGATGAACACCTCTACTGATTGGGTGATATACTACTGTTTTTGAAAACCTTTCTAAGCAGCACTGTCACTTTCTCTGCCCGCTTCACTTCATCTTTTGAGGATTTCCTTTTATGAAATCTTGGTTATATAAGTTGCACTGTGATTGGATGGCACGTGGTTATGAAAACACGCTCATGGCATCACGTTACATTTCTCACCTTAGGAAAGAACCTATTTTAAGAGGGGGTTAGGGGGGGGGGGGGTTGTGCAGATACCCCCAAAATATCTGGAGGATGAAAAACTTCCCGCACCTAACCAAACCATCCCATAAGCGTCATTGAAATACAGTCGAAGCTCTCTGAGAGGACACTCTCGTAAGCGGACAGCTCTGCTTACGTCCACCTTGACAAAACCCCGTTTCAAACTCTAGCTCATACAAACTCTGTATTTACACATTCTCGTAAGCGGCCAGCTCCAGTTGCGGACACTTTTTTTCTGCTTCCCGAAGGTGTCCGCTCACTGGAGCTTCGACTGTACTCTCCTTCTAGTTCTCAACCGTTATTTGGGTGGTCACGCAAGTCTTTTGTCACGCAATCGGTCACGAAAGTCTTTTCTTGTCGTCGAACAGAAGTTCGTTAAAATTTACATATAAATTACCGTCCATTTTCAGGTGCTTTTAAAGTTATCGGGGGCGCCAGCACACCGACGGCTTCAGAAGGGGCAACGAAGACGGAGAAAAAGAAAAATGGCGGAATGTTCAGCGGGTTTATCGATTAGATTGTGTCAGCGGGGTGCGTTGAGAGTGGGATCTTGTTCATATTACATGGATCAATTATATACCAGTATGCCATCTTTAGGTCTTTTTTAATTGAAGTGTTACAATAATAGTTCGTTCTAAATATCATGTATTTGGCGCTGGACGTTTAAAATTGCCAATTTGTACGCCAGTTGGACCATCGGTCATGGCAGTATTAATTACGTAAAATTCTGCACGGAATATGTGAGATCTCAGCTTAGTTATCTATTTATAAGAATCCCGGTTTCTGTGACATGAAGCGACTAGGAGTATCGCTTCTCTCTCTCTCTCTGGATGGGATGCTAGTCCATCGCAGGTAACCATAGGCTACCGCGCCTTCCCCTATTAACGTAAGTTTATATAACACAAACTACAGCACACTTATTTAGCTTCAATTTCTGATACTCCTTGACTTGTATGAACGATTTTGCCCTAGGCACTGTATCTCTTGATCTTTAAACTAACATACCGTTATTTATCGGGTACAGGAATTACTATATCTATATAATCACTCGATAATAACCGTTTCAAAACTAAAACAGAAACAACATTGCGAAACCGGCGCTGCGCCTGTAAATAGCGAAATGAACCAATCAGAACACGGCAATCATTGAAAAGCGCGGGAAAAGTCACAGGCAATCGGCGAAAAAAGCGGGAAAAGTCACGTGAACTCATTCACGACTGGATTTAGATAGCACCTGATTGGCCATGGGAACAACGCCTGCGCTCTGATTGGTTAGAATAGTATAGTGGAACTCGGGCCACCAAACATTCTGGCCATATTGAATCGAAATTGAAGTTTTAAAGACAGACCGTTATTTGGGTCGTCTATTTAAAAGTGGCTGTATTAAACAGTGAGTATGCCATTCCCCAAGGGTGGCAGATTTGACTGTATCTTGTGCAGCATTGCTTGTCTAGTGTTTAGCGCCATTGTAGGAAGCTAATAAATGTATTGAAATTGACTAGGCCTATGTATCGTTAACTGAATTAGTTAATATATAATTATTTATAGTATTTATTTTTCAGGCTTAGGATTTTTATTTTTCAAATTACATTCTATTTAAAACCTTATAACATTAAACTAACAGTGTACGATTCAATAGTCGTAGGAGTGAAGGCAATTTGAAATTGCTGTATTTAAATTTGTATATCAGACTTCATGAACAGTCAATAAATGGTATTCCCATGTTGATGTTGTTTCTTGTCTTGATTTGTGATTCACCTCAGTTCTCATTCTCGGAGCCCTCTATCATTTTGGTCAGCACCAAGATCAGTCCGCTGGTCAATAGCAGTGTAGCTGTAGGGACAACCTTGTTCCCAGGGTCTCTCTTCTTCCCGCCAAAAGCGATTGGCGGGAAGAAGAGAGACCCTGGGAACGAGGTTGCTGTAAGGACCTTCGGAGAACGAGTACGACACGTATCTCGCTAATCTTGTTTTCAGAAACTCCTCCAACCTCGTTCCCAGGGTCTCTCATCTTCCCGCCCCCTGGAGCGAGAGAAGAGAGACCCTGGTCTGGTCTGGTCACGTGTCTAATTGACATTTTCAAACCCCAGGGAGGGCTCCTACAATTACGAATCTTTGTCGCGCTTTCTTTTGTCGACAACAAAGCGAGGCCAGAAGCTAACGGCCACTGTTCACAGGCAAGCGATGTTTTTATACAGCAGTCTTCAGTTCGCTGTTTGCAGCAGTTACTCCAATGCTTAGAGGCAATTTACTATGGCCGAGATGTCTACGGAAAATCGATGAATTTCGGAAAATCGATGAATTTCCAGCGCGCTAGCGCTGCTCCACGGCAGGCAAGGTCTCGAAAGGTCAATGTCGTATCGGAGTCAATTGTCAAGGCGTCATCATTATATAAAATTACACTGACGTCTGAACATTTCCACAAAGAGGAAAGAAAAATATTAAGACACCATGGGCTTAATTCAAGTTTATAAACCAAGCTTATATTTTGCGAGTCGCTGACTCTAATAGTCTAAGCGCTGCAAAATCTAATACATCACGTACACATCGCATAAATGTAAAACAAAGTGAATGCACGTTGCATATCGAGTTTTCCTGTTTTTAAAAGATATATCCTAAAAGGGTAAAGGTAAGGCGAGTGCAATAAAAACAAACAGAAACAATCAACAGTACGTAATTTACCTGGAGTTGGGTTGAATTTTCTTGACGATCGCGGAGACTTGCTCTGGTCGGTGATCATTTTGTTACCTTTTATCATTTTCGCAACGCCGCCGGTAGCGACGAAATACACGATACCGAATACAGAATAAAGAATCAAGTAAAACATCGCCGCCGAATAAATAAAAGCTATAAAGATTTTATTTATCCCTTTCCTGTCCTGGATTCGCTTTCGACTCCTTCGTCTTCGCAGATCTTGATCAAATGTGCGTTGTACAGCAGTGTACAGATGGCGATCTTTCGATACATCTAAGACCATCTAAGAACCCTAGCTTTCCTTGATCGCGGTCTTGAAGGCTACAAAAATATTTAATCGTCCGTTAATCGTCTTTTTGGCGTCTCGGAACATGCGGTTATTTCGATTTACAACACTTTCCGCTCACCCCTAGGCAAAGTGGAGACAAATTTCACACTCATCTGCCCCTCCCACTAATATTTTATTTGCTACATCCCAGATTCTGGGACACACGTGACCAGACCAGACCAGGGTCTCTCTTCTCTCGCTCCAGGGGGCGGGAAGATGAGAGACCCTGGGAACGAGGTTGAAACTTCTCTTCTTTTTGTCAGTGACTGGAAGGAAAACTTTCGAGTGCGTACGTGCCTGATACTTGGCCAGAAAAATTAATTATCTGCAAACTCAATTGAATTACTAACTGTGATTGTTAAAGATAGTATTAAAGGCGGAATTTGCTACACTCGATAATTCAAACTTTGTTCTTCTCTAATCTGGATACGGCGACATAAAATATATAGTTGATTTCTATCATTTCTCCGGGGTTGCCGTAAAGAAATCAACATTTTCTACTGAGTTTCCAATTCAATTTGGGTTAGAGAGTCACCCTGCTGATTTTCGTCATAACGTATTGCCCTCGCTGAAGCATCGCCAAATTTTGTGACGTATTTACTCGATTTAGTTTTCAAATTTGAGTTTTTCCCCTTGTTAACCCCCATGATTGAACCAGCTTTATTTATACATATAATTTTATTTTGGGCAGGAAGCGTCTTCTCTTACTTCATGCATTCATTCTTGCTGCTTTTTAAGGAGAGGGGTGGGTTTAAATTTTATATTTCATGTTTCTATTGGGGCGTGGGCTCTTAATCGCGTGAACATTTTCTTCTGAGTTTCCAATTTAATTTGGATTAGAGTCACCCTGCTGATTTACTTCAGAACATGGTATTGCCCTCTCTAAAGCATCGCCAAGTTTTTTTTTGAAGTATTTATATATAGTCGATTTATTTTCAATTTAACTTTTTGGCAAGAAGCCGTCTTCTCTTATATTACTTCATGCATTCATTAATTTTTTTTTTTTTTTTGCTGCTTTTTAAGGAGAAGGGAGGGTTTATATTTCATTATTCTACAAAAGCGACATTCTACTTTCAAAACAATCTTTCTTCTTTTGGTCAGTGACAGGAAGGAACGAGGGATCTGAGAACGAGATTGTTTTGAAAGTCGTTCTATTCGTACTTCGATCGGTCTGAAGGTACCTAATTATCTGTGTGAAGAGAGCTACTTCGTAATCATGGTAACAAACTGTTGCCAATGAGCTCTTTTTGATGACTTGAAACACTACACAAATGTCATATTTCTCAGTAATTTCTGAAGAAAATGGAGCAACCCGGAAAAAGGCGAGAAATCAACTCTCGTTTATTTTATGTCGCATTACCTCCATTATTACGAGAAGAACAAAGTTTCAATTATAGAGTGTAGCAACTTCAGCCTTTAAAGTAGCTACGTCACGGTTGGCGCATCTTGAAAAAATTGGCTAATTTTTTCAAGTTGGCCATTCGCAATCTGTCTTAATCTTCTCCATCCTCAACCATCCTTGTTCCTTTTTGGTTTATTATCACCTCTTTGGTGTTTCTCTACCTTAGTAAACTATTATTTTGAGGCTTTCTTCAGTTTGAAGGTGATTTTGCACTTCACAAAAAATACTTAAAATATCGTGACATAATTGCGAGTAGGGTACTAAATAATTTAACAATCGCAGTTAGTAATTCAATTGAGTTTGCAGATGATTAATTTTTCTGGCCATGTATCAGGCACGCACGCACTCGAATGTTTTCATAGTGAAGAAATTGACCATAAATAAATTAGTGTTTATTATTTCAAAAGCATCTTCGCGTGTATGCTACTTAGTTTTTTAAACGTGGCTCGATTCGAAACAAAATATGACTTTTTCATTTCATATAATTATTCCCGGACATTCGTTCATACATTATTACCAAGAGGCAGATTGTGACGCGAACAGCATATAATTAGTCTTTCTTTTCTTTATTTTTTGGAGCAGAATTGGAACGAAATTTCATCTATAAACAACATTAGCTAACATTAACATACATGCAGCATGGAGCCTTCGGCAATGTTTTTCCTGCTGTGTTAAGGCCCGGCCAACCGCACGCAACATTTCAACGCAACATGCATGGTGGACACGTTTGGCCACCCTGTTGCAACATGTTTTATGTTTTGTTGGAGTTGTTTAAATTTTTCGTGCAACATTTGTGGATGTTGCATGATGTTGTACTCGTTTGACCACGTCATTGCTGCACCGAAGCATGCGCACTAACTAGTTCGATTTGCTATTTCAAAGCGACACTTTCAAAGCTCCACCCAGCATTCTGCAACATATTGCAACAGTTTGACCAAAATTGTGCAACACATATAAGTACACAACATGTTGCGTCGAAATGTTGCGTGCGTTTTCAATGACAGCTCCTTCGCAACATCTCACAACACGATCCAACAAAGTTGTGCTATGTTACGTTGAAATGTTGCGTGCATTTGGCCAAGCCTTTGCAGCTAGATAAGAAAATCTTCCATAGTAAAATAATTTATCTATAAAAATCATGTGAGCTTGATAGATTTGACACAGGTCTGTTAATTTTTTTAGTGCTTTTTTCAGCTTAATTTTAGCTACTAAAATAATACAAATATACAGTAAAGGGTTCTTCGCAGTAATTTTTTCCAGTTGCATAGCGACGAGCATGACTCATTAAAATTAGACTCATTAAAATGAGTCAAGTACCTGCTCATGCAGATCAATAAACGGTCACTTAGGCCCCGTCCACACGTATCCGTTTTCGTTTGAAAACGCAAAAGTTTTTTTCCGTTTTTCAAAATTTATCCGTCCACACGTAGCGTTTTCGAATCGTTTTTGCCCATCCACACGTATACGCAAAAACGACAGAAAACGCTTCAAATACCTCTAAAGAGCATGCGCACCACTGAGTTTAGCCGAGCCTGCGAGTTGTTTGTAGCTTTTTATCGCTTTTTCTAGTCTTTGAAAAAAAAGCGTTCAAAATGTCTTCTCCTGAAGTGTGTTTACAAATTCAGAAGAGCAACATTGAGCTGCAGAAACGCAATGAAGCTCGAAATCAAACCAAGTAAGAGAGAGTGCTAGCCTGCGAGTCCGACATGTTGACTGAAGCGTGCGCGTGCGCAGTGATCTGATTTCGACCTCTTGACGTCATCGTTTTCGAAAAGTTCCGTTTTCAGGTGTCCACACGAGAAGACGAAAACGCCGTTTTCAAAAGTTTCCACTTTGGGAAGCGTTTTCAAAAGTTTGCGTTTTCGGTGACCGTTTTCATCGGATACGTGTGGACGGAAGGCAGAAACGGAAAAAAACTTTTGCGTTTTCAAACGAAAACGGATACGTGTGAACGGGGCCTTAAAATCTCTTTACTCCAATGACGATATACATGCAGTGAACAGATGAATTCTGACCGGAACAAGAAATTAATATTAAAATTAACGACGCACTGCCTCACCGCAACGGAACATATTCGTGACAAATGCTTGGGAGAACACTAAGCAAGGTCATTAATTTTTAAAGCTAATTTGAGAGCGGTTTAAAGCTAATTTGAATGCGGACATTTGCAGGGATATTTATAGCCGGGATACTCATTTTTATCCGCTCAAACACAACTCTTCTTGCGTTCCGTGGACATTACAAGGTAGGACGTTATTAATTAATATTAATATCAATAATTAATATTAAAATTAACGACGGACTGTCTCGCAGCAACGGAACATATTCGTGACAAATGCTTGGGAGAACACTAACTCAAGGTCATTAATTTTTAAAGCTAATTTGAGAGCGGTTTAAAGCTAATTTGAATGCGGAAATTTGCAGTGATATTTATAGCCGGGATACTCATTTTTTCCGCTCAAACACAACTCTTCTTGCGTTCCGTGGACATTACAAGGTAGGACGTTATTAATTAATATTAATATCAATAATTAATATTAAAATTAACGACGGACTGTCTCGCAGCAACGGAACATATTCGTGACAAATGCTTGGGAGAACACTAAAGCAAGGTCATTAATTTTTAAAGCTAATTTGAGAGCGGTTTAAAGCTAATTTGAATGCGGAAATTTGCAGGGATATTTATAGCTGGGATACTCATTTTTTCCGCTCAAACACAACAGTCTTCTCGCGTTCGGTGGACATTACAAGGTAAGACATTTTTTTGTCATATTCGAGAGCGAGAACTGTTACTGTTGAAGTACCATTTTAACGTTGTTTTGTGGTGAGTTGTTATTGCAAACAAGATCGTTAAAACAAGGTTTTATCATATATAATATAAACATGGTTCTTTTGCTGAGCTATTCGTGTTGTCCAGACCAAGAGAGGATGATCCAGACCAACTTACGTTTTAAAAAGGAAAAGATGTAGAAATTTAATATTGGTTTTGTATGTAAATACTTTGAAAATGAATTTCCTGTACTACTATGTGCCACAGCTATTGAGAACATTTTAAACGTAGACCTTGTTCAAAGAAATATCATTCAGAAGATATTTAAAAACACTCTCATGTTTACATAACATAATATCCTGCAAGCAAGTTCTCTTGAGGGTGGGGGTAGGGGAGAGAGCTAGGCTGTTCAAAATATCCAACTCCCTCTTTCTCTCTCCCTTTCATGCACCAGCCATCCCCCAAGAGAGCTTGCAGTCTAAGGGCGCCAGTGAGGGTCCAAATTCTGTCAATGCATTAACTAAAATTGCTGGGAAGTTTACAACTCAATTGAACAGATACAAATTCTATTTGAAAACGTATCAAGCATACAGTAGTAATCTGATCTCGCATTGGATGATGGAAATGTGTTATTTGGTTCTTTGCAGCAAACGTGTCACAACAAGGCATGCGCATAATTCACGAATCAGTTTTATGAAGATGTGCCATTGCTTGACCGAAAAAGCAGCAAAATATAATTATTTCTTATTTTGGACTGAGTGAAACCCATATGCCCGACAATCAAGAAGGGTTCTAACGTTTTTAATAGTCATGATCAAGCACGTATCTAAAGGCTGCCGCACACTTGAGGAAAGTGCTCAGCAAAATTCCTCGCGAGACAGTTAGCTCAACTATTTCCTCCGTGTGCGCTGGAGTTTTAGTGAGTTTTTCGCCTCGCGAGGCCTTGAGAAAAATATCAAACACGACAGATATTTTTCTCATTGCTGAGCACTTTCCTCAAGTGTGCGGCAGCCTTAATTGTGTACTAAACTGAAACTTGTGAAAATACATGATGTGGAAATGATATTGATTTGTCGCGTGTCTAGTGACGAAAAAAACAAGAGAAACATGGAAATACTAATAATTTAAGACGAGTTTTCATTCAAAAAACAGTTTTTACGTTAAGGTAATTTTGCTTCAAATGTTTTGTCTGTTTGTATAACTGTCTGACAGATTCTGTAAACAAAGTTTTTTACTGGTTAGTTTCGTGAAAGCTTTCATAAAGTTTTCATGGGTATATATTTTGATCCGTCCATTTATAATGAAGTTTACTTTAGCGGAATATAAATAATTCGCAATTTTATGCTTCTTGGAACTAAGCCTGCTAATGAAATGAAGATGATTTTTTTTGCCCGCGGGAACTAAAACACAACTGACATTTCAAACACGCGACGACGTCGTAAAAATCCGTTCGGTTGCAATTGAATGGTCTTGAAAGTTTTTAAAAGAAAACAATTTTTGTTGAACGAAAATACTGCCTTGTTTATGAAGTTGGGAACATCTAAATCCGGAGGAAGATAATAATATCAGTATAGAAGTATAGAACCTGTAGAAAGGTTGCTCAAGCAAAAACAGGTGAAACTGCGGGAGGTCATTGTCGAAATGAATTCAGCTGTTGTTCTGGATCTTATTAAATTAGACATTTTTTTTGTCATAACAGTAAACATCGGACCTAAACTTCACATTATTTCAACAGCAATTAAGTAGGCTTCTATCTATCGACCACTGAACAATAATTCGTACGTTTATCAAGGAGAAAACAAAGACGTTTTATTTAATTTAATCGGGGCCGACCGCCGCATTATATACAAAGTTAAAGTTGCTATGACTGGCTTTAGTAAGCCAAGATGCATCGCATCAAAATCTTCTTCTTTTTCCGCAGAAACTTGCACTTCACTGACGTTCACCGGATTTTCGTCACCTCGCAGAATGGTTTTGTATTCCTCTACCGGCGACAACGAACAATCTTTCCTGCCTTCGATAGCCGACAACAATGGTTCAAAACGTAAACATGGCGCAGAAATAGGCGCTAAGGAAAAGGTTTGCGTATCAACAAGAAACAAAAAGATGCCCCTTTCGTCCGCCTACCTGAAGTCGCAATGGCCAGTGTCTCGGCCAAAAACCTGTCCAAATCATTCGCTAGGAAATCCTCATCGCCGAAAATAACGTTCAAAACGAACGAAATGTTGAAAAGACGACAAAGCGGCGCAACAAAATCTACTAGTACACACGAGAAACGACGCGGCGATTTACAATTGCCTTCGCTTGCATCGGAAAGTAGTGCTGCGAGTAAACCCGTGGAAAGTTGGAGCACTGCACTGGGTTTGCGGGATAGCTATGAAATTCCTCGCGGTCTTTTGAACAAACTGACCGATGACATCCTTAAAATCGACAGACAAATGCGAGAGGAAGCTGCAATACAGCAGATCCGAGAAAAAAGGATGATCTCCCCGAAATGGAGAGAATCCATGAAGCCAAAACTGTCTTCTTCCGGGCTTACGTTTGGGCGCACTTCACTGCCAGGATTTTCATATTTCCCTTCTCTTACGAGATCGGCGGGAGAACGGCCAGGATCTATGGCGCCCGGGATCTAGGGCGGGGGATAAGATCCGAGAGAGAACGATAAGTCAGGAACAGGAAATCCAAAGAAAAATGAAGGAATTTAAACATCGTCATTCGAAGAATTCGAAGTACAACGATATGCAATGATTTGTGTAAATCGAGGAAGCCTTCTCAGTGCAAAGCTGAAGAATGAAGTTCTATCAAATCACCAACCTTTTGTCAATAATTATTGACATTAGTGCCGGGTTGTCATGGAACCTAATGTCGTACATACTGAGATCTTCTCGCTCTTGAGTGACAATCAAGTACTGTATGAGATTACAAGGAAACTTTGATATTGAAAGAAAAGATAATTATGTCTCTCTTGAGTGGTTTTACCGATAATTTTTATTTTAAAAAGGCTAAAAGTCTGTTCTAATCCAATGGATAGGAGGAGCCAAGTGGCTCATCAATGCCGGTGTTTAAAGGAGCTACGTCACGGTTGCGCATCTTGAAAAAATTGGCCAATTTTTTCAAGTTCGCCGTTCGCAATCCGTCTTAATCTTCTCCATCCTCAAACATCCTTGTTCCTGTTTGGTTTATTATCACCTCTTTGGTGTTTTTCTACCTTAGCAAACTATTACTTTGAGGCTCATTGAAGGTGATTTTGCACTTTACAAAATGACTTAAAATATCGTGACATAGCGTTTCTGTAGCATGAAGCTAGTCCATTTTGTAAAGTTGTATCGACAATTCATCGGTACCTATTTATACTTCTGGGTGGAGAGAGGCACTGTGAGAGTAAAGTGTCTTGCCCAAGAACACAACACAATGACCCTGGCCAAGGCTCTAATCGTAAACGCCTTCCAACGTGGGTAATTAAAAAGTGGAAAGAGGAACGGGTTGGGAGAAACGGCTGAAAAAATTAGGGAGGGGAAAAAAAATGAGTTTAAATTAAAATAGGGAGATGTGATATTAATTTAACTAACTTTCCCTGTCCCCTCAATTAGGAACTACAAAATAAATTACATTACTCCTAAAATCCCTTGTGAATTTATACGACTTGAAACATGACACTATCATTGCACTTTCAATTCCTTTTGAGGATCCTATAAACTTTGAATCCGATTCCTATAATGTTACTGGTATGGTAGCGCATCTGAAAATACGTCACAACCAAGAAAACAATAAGTTTTTTCACGAATATTCGAACGTGTAACTTTATTGCAATCACTGGTAGAGCGGTTGAGTGTCGAAAGCATGCATGCTTTTGCTTTACTATCCAGCCATACAAATCCTTTAAATTTTTCAAACTTTCAAACCACTATAAAATATCACGCTTACGCATCAGCGGTCTCAAAATAGGCAACCTTACTAATTTCATCATGCTCTTTCCATTTCTGGCAACCATTTTGTACTACCACCTATTTTTATGATTGACATGGTCATGTGACCGTATTATGCAAAGGGCCTATTGTCTCTAATATCGTCTCAGAGTGACCGACCGCTGACCGAGAAGCATGCGGACTGATACTTTTGTTCCTTAGCAACCTCACCACGAATTCTTCGGGGAAGAGATTTTTTTCCTTATCTGGTCAGAGTTTAATTTTAACCCATGTTTTACGTCAGATGTGTTCAATCAATTAATCCAGAAAAAATGGCGAATCCAAAGGGCGGCACGAGAGCTTGTGCTTCTTCACAAACTGCTTTTCTACTTTCCTCAGCGAAAGAAAAATCTTCGAGTATTCTTCCTTCGTTCTGAGGCTTCCTGGGTGAATAACTTCTTCGCGTTTCTTCGATGTCTTCTCTTCTACTTCTTGTTTCAATTTCTCTCTCTTGTTCAGCGGTTTTGGAGAAGGAAAGCGCGGGAAATAGGAATACCTCGCGCGTGAGAGTTTTTGAGAACATTGTGTATATCGTAGATCGCGATGATATTCGTAATTTTTCATTATCGATGGAAAACTTTCGGCGTTATTTCCATTAAAATCCTCCTTTTTATAAGAAAAGCGGCTATCCATTCCTTGTCCATTGTCTAAACTTGGCAAATGATGTTTATTCGTCTGGCAATTTTCGCTGAATCGTCTTCCTTGATCCAAAGAAGTACTCGATACCGATTTGCGAATGCTCGGCAGCCTTAAAACTGATTCTTGCTCTGATTGTACACCATCTGATTGTACACTGTTCTTTCCAGCACGACATATATTTGGCAAGGTCTCCGCTTTGCTTGTAGCTTCAAATCCATTCGGCTTCTCTACATCATCATAACCATTCTTCCTCAGATCACATTTTGATCTTTGTGGCATTATAGCTGGAAGTTTGAGCACATCAGCACCAACTTTTGGTTCCTGGCCTTGCATTATTTTTCAGTTAAAAAAGTCTTGTTGCCCGCAAAGATTATGTGAATGTATTTTCTTTTTCTCGCTTATAGACTTGAATGGCTTTAGCAGACTTCAAATATTAATAACTGAACGTTTTTTGTAACAACGTGAAGCCATAGATCTCTCCGTCGTCAGTCCCTTTGGGCTTTGGGCTTTGATCAACTGTGAATAGTAACTATAACTATATATGTGAAGATGTTTATGTTTATCACAATTCGTTGACGTTGGTGTTGGTGTTTAAATCATTTTACGTGGTTGACACCATAACGACCAAACCAGACGCAAGGACATGCAAAACTTGAATCGATCGATGTCAACGGATTTTCAGTTTCCCATCCGGTACTCACCATGCATCCAGTTCGCTTCAGTGAAAGCTTTTTAGAGTCGGTGCTTCCTGTTAGCTTATACCACGAAGTAAAGTCCGGCTCGATAAGCTCTTTAGCAATATTTCCCTGGCCAACAGTACGGTTGGATTAAAGTATTAAAATAGTATCCTGGCAATACTTTACGAGACGTAAACAAAAAAATGCACCTGCTAAACTTAGCGGCGATAGTTCAAAGGTTCTCTGTCATTTAAATCAGGGTGAAGTGTCCTCTTGTTCTGAGACTAATTGGTTTCGTAAAGATTAGTTTTACAAACATGACCTTGCACGTTTTTATGTTGCACGGCGCAAAACCTTTTTGATATTTCGTACGTTTGAAGTTTGCATTGTAAAAGAAAAAGAAAATACATTGTTTCGGGAGAATTTTTTTTTAGATATTTTAAGGCTAAAGCTTGCTTATTTGATAGGTGTTCGAATCAATTAAGTTGCTTTTGTAAGAAGTGATTTTTGCGGACGGGACCGGTGTTTTTCGGCGTTCTGATTGGTTCATTAACTAATGGGTTATGATCAGACAAGTACGTGCACGAAAGAGTGTCAACTCTAGATCTTTCTTCTTAGTAGACTGAGTAGAGCTTTCTGTATTACTTAAGTGTTGCCATGACTAATTCATCAGCTTTTATTTTGTAAGAAAGTAATGTAATGCGAAGGGTGTAAGAAAAAAGTGTAGTATTAAAGTAGTGCAGTGTAAGTAATATTGGTATAAAATGTTAGTAGTGTAGTGTAACTAATGCTTTGGCAAGTATTGTTAGCAATTAACGTAATGTAACTAAACAGTGCGATTTTGTAATATGACTAATATAGGATTAGCGTACTAGTTTTGTAAGTAATCTGCTGTTTCAATAAAAGCTTGTTTAAAAAAACCTCTAGGTCTTTCATGCAATGTAGTATTTAGCCAAAAGAAAACTGAGAACGTATTAATAAACTACCGTGCAATTATTCCCTGAGGGTATATCCCCTATATACCATGTAGCATTGAGACTGTATTGATTGCTGTAAGGATCCTTTAATAGAATTATTTGGAATAGAAAACCTTCCAGTGATTTCTGAAGATTAATAGAAGGACGGCAGATAAATTATTTGGGAACACGAGCCAAAGGCGAGTGTTTCGTTCACAGTTGTTTTATAAGTGTTCCTATAACTCAATCGGTGGAACAATTAAGTGCCGGTTTTGGCAAATCTTCGTTGAAGCACTCGAAGAGTTTCCTAATCTCTGTATCCAATCAGAAACTAGAACGAGCACTCACGGATAGCTCCGAAAGCAATCGCGCGAGCAAATACGTCATGTTGCTTAGCAACTTCGGGGACGAACACCGCGGGCTCAGTCCCATCTCGGAGGCGGGATTTCGCCATCAACTGTACTTGTTCCCCCGACTGAACTATAGGATCACGGACAAAATGTTTTCTATTTGTCAGCCAATCAGAGAGCGTCCTTCCATACGTATTTATATGTTTTATTATTGGCCAATCACCGTTGATGTACCAGAAGAAGGGTTTTCGGTTCTTTATGTCCAATCAGAAATCGAGCGGGAAGTTGTCACGTTTGTAGTTTTTCCTCAACCTTCGTCTCCAGGGTCTTCGCTGAAGTTTAAATCTGGCCGGGTTGTGAACGCCAAGTAGGCCCTGGGGACGAGATCAGTGGCTGCCTCCGCAAAGTTGAAAAGTTTGAGCAGTGTTTTTTTTTTAAGATCACATGATGACGTTCAAGATACTTTTTTTTTTGCTGTTAGCCAGCATTTTTAAAACCCAACACTTCTACATAGAAAGAAAAAATCTGGTAGCGGTTGCAAATTAACTGAAGAAACGACAAGTGAATGAATGACATTTTGACATACTAAGCTTTGTGAAACAATAGTTTCAACACAAATACAACCTTGCTACACTTTTAGTTTTAGTCGGCTTAAACATGATTATTTACTCAGGCCAACAGGTGGCAAGCATTTGACAGTATCGAATATTCCGGCAAAATAATAACTTAAATTTCAATTTTCAATTTTTAAAATATCAAAATATTCCGATTGGACGCGCCAGTAAAAAAGCCAATAAAGCAATCCCCTGCTAGCACTTGATGGGCTTCCTAGAAAATAACTGTTTTAATTGGCTGATTTCCATTTGATATCAGAGTAAATACGCTGTGGAATATACACGTCATATGGTTGGTATTCACTGGGCAGCAAAATACCGAATAGGTGTCCTTTTATTGATATTTAGTCAGCAGGTACCGGCAAAAGATTTCACCGCACGTTTTGGCAAAAGCAGGCTGCAGTTTTACTTTTGTAAATAATATATAAGTTAATCCCTTATACAAAAAATATATTCCCTGAAAACAGCCCCCTCCTTGCAAACGTAGCTCATTTTGCAAGGCATAAAAAAGGCGCATCAAATGTTAAAAAGAAAACGTCTTTGGATGAACAAAAGTACTGTCTTACTGTGAACGGATACAATATGACATCGACCGAAAATCTTTTGCAAGATTCTGACAAATCTACGAACACGTTAGAGTCGGGTTATCACTCTGAAGGGAGAGAAGATGGCTTGCCTCGTCCGCAACACAAAGAAAAGGCAAGCAAGAAAAAGAAGCCTCACAGATATGAAGGCTTGGAAAACAAAGGTTTCGTACCGGTTGACAACGAGTACCTAGACATAAGTGTTAAACACAGGGCACCTCGAACTTCAATCGAAAACACTGCGCCACAGATGACAACAGAAGACGCTGAATCTAGAGAAGTTCATAGGCGACACAGCTACGCGGGGCAGTCCACTGTCGACACGACGCAGATAGTGGACGGTGGTTCGCAAAATGCAAGCACAAATAGGCGTCGTTCAAGCACCGCAGATGAAGATTTGAGGCGCAGAGCTTGTTACAACAGTATGCGGCTTCGTCGAACTTCATCGAGCTCTAGCCAGCCGCCTCCTTCAGAAGTGGAAGTGAGTGTAGACGATGATGTATTTCGCGCGGATTCTCGACAGACGGGAACTCGAAAGAAACAACAGGGAGAAAGTCGTGAAATGAGGGAAGTTGACAGGGTATATTCTATGGGAAGCCTATGCAGTGCTGTAGAATTGGAGAACAAGAAAATGGACGAATATTCAAGGCGTTTATCATTCGCTTTAGAAGAAAGAGCAAAGTTAGAACAAGAGCTTAAGACCTTACGTCGCACTGCGACTGTTGCCAGCATGCCCGCGGAAGAAAATTGGAAAATCTCCACACAGATTCACTACCGTAACGAAAAGTACAATTCTGAGAGGAGGTTGAGTTCTAGAGGCAATGTAGATAAACAATTCTCGATTGAACAACTTAAACGTATACAGCTCGAGCAGAGTCGAAACTTACCCGATGCCCCGGGAGCTGGCGAAGAAGTCTACGAAGAAGTGTGTCGACCGGTACCTGTAAAAAAAGTTGAAAGACAGCAAAAATCACCGAAGAATTCCCGCAGCAATTAGAAGAGAAACGTAAAAGTGATAGTTTCCGCCTTAGTGGTCCAGAAAAGGAAAGAAGAGAACGTAAAACTGCTAATTTGGCCACCGATTTATGGAAAAAGCTGCTGCACGGAGAGAAATTTCACGTCGAAGAGGAAGCCACGCGTGACAAAACGCGCGATGCAACGCATGACAAAACGCGCGATGTAACGCGTGACAAAACGCGCGATGTAACGCGTGACAAAACGCGTGATTCAGCAATCAAAAGTGGAAAACCTACTGAAGTTACGAAAAGTGATAATTCATCCTATGTCAAGCGCCCAGGGATTAGTGAAAATGATTCAGAGATTGCTAGATTAGCTGAAGGTTCTATTCCCACGACTTCAGGGGTGAAAGAATCAAAGAGAAAGCTTGCAAAAGAAAAACCACTCGCGCGCTCAGAATCGGAATCAAGCCTCGAACGCACTGACGCGTTCAGAAGAAACCAGAGGCGCCCACTGCGATACAAACGCGCTTCAACTTCAACCGAGTCGTTGACTGGGGCGACAAAACCTTCAACGTCAACGAACGAATCTAAAACAAACAAGCCTCAGCAAGAAAAACCGGAAAAACTGGAGGGAATTCGCAGCACTGAAGCTGTCAGTCAGAATCACAGTAAATGGTTCGATTACATGTTACCGCCGGGAAAGCGTGGAAACAGGCCTGTCACGCAACACGCCTCACAGCAAGAAATTGCTGCAAATACACTATCTCTACCAGAAAAAGTGCGCTATTATCAAGAATTACAAGAAAAGAGATCTCGAGAGGACAATTCGTTTGATTTAGCTGATGCTTTCATGGCCGCAGAAGATGCCGAGGCGGAAAAAGAATTTCAAAGAAAAGCTGCTGGAGAAGCCGCCATTTTGAGGCGGGAAGCTTCGCGTCTGTTGTGGCAGGCGATGAACTTAGAGCGCATTTGTGACCCTAATGCCAGGGTACGGCATATTTTTACTCCATATTGACCTGAATATTTCTGCCTGGGCTGCTTTAAAATAGTTGCAAAATTTGCTCGAGGGCAGTGATTAAGGCGTGTTTGAAGGTCTTTGCTTTATGTTTCCAGGAAATTTACCAACAATTTTATTGTATCTGTAAAGGCCGATTTAGACGGTACGATTTTGTCGCATGCGACTTTTGTAGCGCGCGCTACTCGCGTCATGTAAAAATCGTATACGACTTTCATCTTTTAACATTGTTTGTAGCTACGACATGTAGTAGGGTTTTAAAACATGTTTCAAAATCCTACGACATTTTTCGTGTCGTACACGATAATCGTAAGCGAGCTGTAGGTTTGATTTACACGACACGATTCGTGTCGTAGGTTTGTCGTAAACATGTCGCATGCGACAAAATCGTACCGTCTAAATCGGCCTTAAAAATTTTTGTGTATAAACGAATTGATTTACTGCTTGTAAAAATACTTGATTTGATCATAATTCTAACAATCTCAAGTTTTGTTATTTATCCGACAACTGATGAACTTTTTCAAAAGGTGTCGCAAACCATTTACACATTATGCTCCAGTTTATCTTAGCTATCAAGTGCCGAGTGCGAAGAATTAGTGCTTGGTATTAGAGACTCACATTTCAGTGTTAGAAATTTATGATGCAGTCGTTAGATTAACGTTAACAGCTAACGTTGGAGCGATTTTCAATTGAGTATCGAAAGTAATCCGAAATTGGTTTTGCTTTACTACGTTCTGTGATTGGTTTAAAATACTCGCGCCACCGATCTCAACCAATCAGATGCTAAACCAAAACCAATCATGGTTTTGGTTTTGGTTTTGGTTTTGGTTTTACGACACTCAAATGAAAACCGCTCTAACTGGCAAACTAACGCTAACGTTAGTTGACTGGTAAGACCATACTGGCCAGCTGGCTGTGCTCAACACCATGTCTTAATTCAGATGATCGCGTCACTAGGCGGTGACGTTAAGCCGTTGGCCTTGTGTCCTACATCTCCTCGTACTAAATTAGTTGGGAACGTTAAAGAACCCACATCACTGTTCGAAAAGAGTAGGTATAGTAGTCCCCGGTGTTGTGGTCTGGCCTGTTCACATGCATTCATGGGTTGGTTGGGTGGGTGTGGTGAGATCATGAATGGACTAATAGCGGCTGCCATAGGCGCTTTACACGCTGATGTCCGATATTACCCCTGAGTTGAATATTGTAAAGCGCGTTTGAATATATGCACATGGAAAATGAACTATATAGAAATACTAAACTCGCCTAAGTTTGTACAAAAAGGGCGTGGCAGTTTGTGCGAATGTGTTGTTGTAATCTCACAGGTGACGTCACTCGCATGTACTTATAAGGTCTGCATACAGGGCAATAACTTTTGAAAATGAAAATAACAAAGATAAGAGATGGTTTTGTAGAGACCAGAGGACAAAACCATCTTGAAGGTTGGAAAAGAAACGTATTGAAAGATCTGTACAAAGAGAGCTTTGTAACACCGCAATAACAATTGCTTTTTGTGTATCACAAAATGAATAAAGCATTTTAGAAACGGAGATCGACTCTTTTTTCATATAACGTGTAGACTGTGGGGGGGGGGGGCCGGAGTAAAAAGCTGCCTGGGGCCCCGGATTAAAATAGACTGGCTGGCTAAAAAATAGATGTCCAAGATTTCTACATAGCCGTATTTCTCTCTCCTCCGCAGATGCTTCCTTGGGGGAGGGGGAGAACAAAAAGAAAGAAGAGAAAGAGCGCGCGCGGGGGACGATGGGAAGAGGGAAAGCTTCGCTTCTTTCCCTTCCCTTCCCAGCGTCCCCCGCGCGCTTGCTTTTTCTCTCTCTCCAGCCCCGGCGCGCTTTATATTTCACTCTCCCCAATCTTCCCTATTCCCTATTATCCCAAGAAGCCTCTGCGGAGGAGAGAGGCCGTATTTGAAGAAAAATAAATTAAAGGCACTGAAAATTTTAATTAGTTTGACTTACATACTGCTTTGGTGGGAAGAGCGTCGTTTGTCCCCTCCCCTCCCTCCACCCCTCCCTTCACCCCTCCCCTCACCCCTCCCCTCTTCTTCCCAACAAAATTTGGTCAGCGGAAGTGCTATTAGATAATGAGATCACGTGCCTTCGAATTGGCGAAGCAAGATGGCGGCCAAGTCCTCCTTCTTATTTTTGAGTGCTTTCATTTCACTTTTATCGTGTTCGTACGTCGAATCGTCCTTCCCAGTACCTGTGTTTATATGGTCAAAGGATAGGCAAGTATTATTAACGTAATTTTTTAGCGATATATAGCTAGGTTTCATTAAAATTGTTCGATGAAATGTGGGTATATATAAGCTTATATCGAACATGACAGACTGTACGTACTAGTTTCTTGGAACAGCTGGTTTGAAACAAAAGGAAATAGTTTGGGGAATATTTGACGCACGCTAATGCTTTACATAAACTGCAGTACTGTCAAGTGCCTTCATTTGTGTATTTTTGTGATTTTCTAAACGTTTATTATTTGTAAGCAGGCGTGCTACATTTATCAAAATTTACGTGTGTTTTCCTGTCAGAAAACTACCCTCGCAGCCTTATTTACATGTATCTTCGATCACTCTTTGATCCTTGAAAGTTGCCAAGATGCTGAGCCACCAATCAAATAACTGAATCTTGAAAAGAGCGAATAATGAGCCACTGAACCAGCTTGGCGGTGTTACATGTAACTCTCAAAAGTGTCATACTTTCAATATAGAAAAAATGTTTTTGCTAAATGTTCGGGAGACACGGTGGCATAATGGTTAGCATGCTGGACTCCGGATCGAGCGGTCTGGATTCGTGCCCTGGCTGGGGTCGCTGTGTTGTGTTGTGTTCTTGGGCAAGACACTTTACTCTCATAGTGCCTCTCTCCACCCAGGAGTATAAATGGGTACCGGCGACAAAATGCTTGGGATACCCTGCGATGGACTAGCATCCCATCCAGGGGAGTAGCAATACTCCTAGTCGCTTCATGCTACAGAAACCGGGATAAGCTCCAGCAGTTGTGGACCACACACACACACACAAAAAGTTGTGGGCCACTAGGCTTGTGAAGACTTTACCTTTTTTTTTTCTTTCTTTACCTCACCAACAGTGATTTTAACAGTGGCTCTCCAGTGCTGGCAGGACACACGATAAAAGGAAGAGATTTCCGAGAGAATTACCTCAATAAACTGTTCCACGCACCTCAAATAATTGGCGTGTTTCTACAGGACAGGGTAAGTAGCTATGACATTGATCATCACAGTATTTCTCCTTAGAGTATCCATACATTGTCAAGCAGACAGGTGATGAGAATAAAGAAAGTCATCAGCAAAACAATATAGTCACAAAAATTAAATTTGCGAAATTATGAAATTTGATCAGCTATTCGGAGGAAGCATGCCAAAAAACGTCCACTTGCCAAAAAATTAGTTCTCCATTGCAATTTGTGGCTGGGTCACCCCGCGCACGCAATGGGTTACCTTTTTAACCAACCATCCCACCCACCACCTTAGTTCGAGTTTACTTAATATATTTCTTTTTTCCGTCACTTACTTCATTGTGGTACAATGTAATGTAACAATCTCAGAAACACAAGAACTTGTTATATCCAATTTGTGGATAATATAACCAAATTTTTGGGTGGGGTCAGGTGGGGTGGGCTGTCTGGTGGAATCACCAAACTAAAATCCAGACCTCTTTCCTGAACATGGATAATTTGATATTTTATGTTGAAGGAGTTTGATTATTTTTATTTTCATATGTTATACTAGTATATGTTAGTTTAAGTCATTTTAAAACCCCGGTCATTTTGGCAAAAAAAACTCGAAGCCCGTTGTTACGGAACAAAAAATTTCTACGACCCAGTCACTTTTTTACCGACCCGGTCATCCCATAAATAATGAACCATCTGTTAGCTTCATACTTTCCTTTAAACATTTTGGCTTTTGAGACCCCTGGGATGGGTATGGATATTCTCTGGAACTGTACATTATTATTTTATTTGTCATGGAAACTCTGTGGCAGTAGTAGACTAGTAATTAAATAAATGCATTTTAAGAAAAATCATGAGATTTGTCTGACAATCTTTGGTACACAACATAGACCTTATTCATAAATGGCGATGGATTATTTATTCTTTTATATTCATGCTAATCACCCTCCCTAGCCTCATTTTAGAGTAAAAATTATTTTGAATTTTGCACATACTAACAAGGCTAGGGGGGCTGATTAGCATGAATATAAAGGAATAATTAATCGGCCGCCATTTATGAATAAGGTCTATTAGGTAAATGTAACTGTTGCTAATTTTTAGTATTTTTTTGTAGTTGAGTATAGACGATTTAAGTCGCTATGGTGATGCATACAGTGCTGGAAACCATGGATCTTCCTTTTCCAATCTCAAAGTTGCTATGGAAACTGCCAACTCCTCAGCTGTTCTTCCGTCGGTAGAAGTGTCATCTTCTGGTGGAAAGTCTGACGAGTTAGTACAGCTGATTAGAGAACTGACCAGTGGTCTAGTCAAGGAGTTTAGTCCAGAAGGTAACTTGACTTGACATTTAGATAAAGTATTATTAAGCCTAGTAATATTTTTTTCATGTACTGGTGACTACATACAATGTAGTCTCCTTCGCAGCCGTTATTTGCCTCATCACGCAACACTCTCCTCCCCCACTAATGGCTGTTTAAATCCGAACCACATTCCTTTATGGGGCTTATCCAATCACAGCTTTGCTCCCATAACCGGGAGTAAGTCGCACCAAAATTTGCCAACTACATGTGCCCTTTAACTACACCAATCAAAGGTCGTGTCTTATCGTGACCGTAGCGTTGGAAACGTCAAATGCACGCCAGTATGCCGCCTTCTGAATTTGACGCACACTAAAACACGGTTTTACTGAAGAAAAACGTATAGTATAAAAAATATTGTTGAAAATAATAATATTATTATTACAACATACATCCTAGTGCAAGAATTGAAGCATTCGGCAAACCACAACAGTCATGTTTTTGTCATGTTTTTGTTTTTGCTGCGGTCAAAACAAAGGGAAAGGAGTGCGGTTCGGATTTAAGCAGCCGTTAGTGGGGGAGGAGAGCGTTGCGTGACGAGCCAAATAACGGCTGTGAAGGAGACTAGTGACTACATAATTACATGTATATAATAGCAAAAAATGCCGATAGTGAGCCGGGGAGTAAAGTTATGCATGTACAGATCACTGTAGGGTTAGAATACTGTAAAATTCCGATAACATGCCTTCCCCCTGAAAAATGGAAATGGCCTTCCAAAAAATAGGCCCCCCAAATGTCAGATGCAAAAATCTTCCCTCTTTTGTTTTTCATAGAATCTAGCAAGTTCGATATTTCAGAGTTTTCATTGGACCAGGAAAAGACCAATGTGTTCATCTTTCATTTGCTTCCAGCATCTTCAAGGTTTGTCTTACTCTTAGTTTGTTGAAAGTTGATATAAGTGCTGGCCTGTTCAGCACTAGGCTCCAAAAAGGCTTTACACTTGAACTCTCATACAAACTCCGTAGTTGAACATTCCCATAAGTGTCCCCAGACACTTTTGAGGAGTACAATTTTTTTTTCCTATAATTGTTTCTGAGCTCCCATATTAAGTGGATACCCCAAAGGAACAATCCTATTGGCCAGGCTCACTAAGTGTCAGTCTTAGTAATAGTTTTTACTATGCCCAGGGTTCAAAATAGCAGCCGGCTGCCGGCGGCAGCCGCACTTTGACCACACTTCCGGCGACTTTTCACCGAAGGAATAGAAAATGTCATGCTTTGATCGCCAACTGAAATCAAAGTCGCTGTAATGTTATAGTAAACATTTCATATCAGACAATAAAGCACCCAAGAAACGTTTTAAAAGCTTCTTGGAAACGTTTTAAAATGAGTAGAAAGAGTAGAAAAGGTTTGGAAATTTGAAGCGTGCTGCAAAAGTTGAAATGGAGAATTCTAGTTCACTGTGAACGACTAACTCTTTTACGACTTTTACGTGTTTGCTCAAGCGTGAAACACGTAAGTTTATCTAGACCGTTGCGCATTACCGCCTTTATGTTTCTGCACATGTCATCAAGATTTTTTTGCACAAAAACTTGTTTAGTGCCGGTTGTTAAGCCTTTTCACTCGTTCAAATTAAAGTCAGTTTTGTATTCATATTGCTCGACAGAACGGATTTCCCATGTTTGTGAGTGAAGAAGCGTGACGGTTTGTCTATTTTACGCTTGAACAAACACCTAAAAAAGAGAGCCGTTCACAATGCTTTGTTTGGAAGGGAATTGTCGCAACGAAACGCGTTAATTAAAATGAAGATTCTGACGCTGACATTATTTTAGCAGTTCATTAAGCATGCGATATGTGCGAAATCTTTTTATAATCAGTTGATAATTTCAAGGTTTCTCAAGTGAAATTTCAATTCAGGAAGATTTTGGTCACGTGCTAGGCAACGGCTTCTTGGCAGATTCCCGTTAATTAGTGTAGCAGTACACACACGCAAATCGCGGAAAGTGAAAAAAGTGATTCATAGAATGTGCCATTTCTGGGTACGTACTCATTCATTATTGACAGCCGGAAAAAAAGCCTTGACAAAAAAAGCCTACAAATTCAAGCTAAAAGCTGTGATTTTATTTTGAACCCTGATGCCACCATCGGCATATTTGCGTAAGACAATGAAACAAACATTCATTTCATACAATGGTATTTTTTCTTTGCATTTAGTACTGTTTAGTGTGAGCGGTACGTCAAGCTCCTGTAAGTGGCCACCTATTCCTTATACTGCTAGTGGCCGCTTACAAGGATAATTCCCATATAAGCAGCCAGCTCCAGTTGCAGACACTTTCTGCTTCCTGAGGGTTTCCGCTTACAGGAACTTCGACTGTAGTCTTCCTTCTGGAGGTCACACAATTTGTAACCTCCAGATACGGGACACCTTGTACATGTACAGTGTTCGTGTGTGGCTGGGTCCATGACTCAATGTCCCTTTGTAGGAGATCATCGCAATAAAAAACAGATTATAAGAATATAGAAAGGCAATGATTTTTAGTCTTTAGTCCTTATGAAAATCCTAATATCCTTTTTGTTGTCCTGAATGATTTTCTCCAGTGTTCCTACATGTACTTAGTTAATATCTTTTATTTTCCCAACTATCCAGCACTCCTGCAGATATTTTTGCACAAAATGGTACGTATGTCAAATTTGAAGTTTTTATCCATCATTAGAATTATCAAGTTTGTAGTATTTACAGTGAAATTGGTGTGGAAATTGATAATTCATTTCCTGTTGCTTTTTAGATAAGTTGATTGGTGAAGTAACTCAACAAATTTCGTCGACTGGTTTGCCGTATTCTTGTATTTTGACTGCAGCGGCTCCTAGTGAGGTGAGAGTACATATAAAGTTATTTATAATAATTTACTTGTTTTTTTTTAGTATCATCTGATTTATTTCACATGTACATTACAACTGACAATAACATGCGAACTCTGAATTTCAAAACTAACTATTGCTTTTTTCACTGCCGTTAATCATAATTATGTCAACAATCAATGAACCCTGAAAAACAAAGAAACAAACAAAATGGATCGAAATCTACCAATCACAATCCACGGACGTGACCTTTTAAAGGGACACTGTCCTGATTTTAGCATGATTTTGGGAAGCCCAGAAACATATCTAGATCATAGGAAGTTGAACAATAATGGTTTAATTCTGTAGAATAGCACTCGACAAATGACAGGAACCCATTAGGAAGCGAGGATGACTAACGATGGCGAGGATGGAAATGGATTGCAATATGGATTTTTGAAAAAATGTTAAACCAGTTGAAGTGAACTTCTGTTTTTTTAGATGTCCGCTAAGATGATTGACGGCAGCGAAAAACACAGCCGTTGATTAAGCAGAAAGGTGCAGTGAGTTTGAGCATGGGGTTATTACAAACAGTGCATGGGCTAATACTTAATTATTTACTTACAAGGCCATTCATGAAAGACAACTGTCAGAGGAAAGGTCAACCATGGCACACGACAGACTGCGCAGAGCCACAGATGAAAATAACAGCTCTTCAGTAGATGTAGATGCAGATGAATTTTCTCTCATTAACGGAAGTCTGTTCATCAGGACGAAATGCATTCTAATGTACTCCAAGGGGTTTATTGTCAAATTTGAAAATGTGTCCTTTGATGTCTTCAATGAGACTGATATAAAGTACAGTTATAATCCAGATTGCACGGGAAATATATCTGACAGGTATGTAGGTACCTAAAAATAGGCATTTTAGGAGGAATGCAATTTCATACCATAAAGTTTCAAAAGTAATGACACCGGAAAGTATCGACCTCCTGAAAGTAGCGAAGCCCCCCCCCCCCCTCCCCCCCGACAGTAGCAACCTCCTGAAAGTAGCGATGAAGATTAAGGGTTATTACTAAATGCCGAAAATAACAGCCCTTCTAGTCCTTTTCAGGTACCAAGTTTGTAATAAATGCCTCGGGTGTTTATTCAAGTAAATACAGTATTTTACAGTGAAGATGACGCTGCCGTTGCCACTCGACAAAGTTTTTGACTAATTTTTGACAACTTTTTGACGACTTTCGGATGGGTTCCGTTTGACTTGACCAATCAAAATCCAAGGAGTGTTGGAGGCGGAGTTGTGAAATTTGAATGGTTTTAGTTTCTAGTCTAGTTCAAATGTGGCGCCACAAAACGGAACCCATCAAAGTTGTCAAAAAGATGTCAAAAATTAATCAAAAACTTGGTCGAGTGGCAACGGTAGCATCATCTTCACTGTAAGGGTTATTAGTAAATGCCGAAAATAACAGTCCTTCTAGTCCTTTTTAGGTACCAAGTTTGTAATAAATGCCTCGGGTGTTAATTCAAGTAAATACAGACGTATTAACTACATGGGTAGATGGGCTTGCTGGAACATGACATTTCTCTTCAACTGTTTAACTCGAGTTGAGATAAATGGAATTAAACATGAGAAGCATCCATATAACATAAACAATACCAAGTAAACAGATTTCTGAAGGTTTCTGAGGGATCATCCAAGAAACTAGCCTCCTCGCAGACTTTCTTTTGGCTTGTCACGCAATCTCTCCTCCCACGAGGAGGAGAGATTGTGTGACGAGCCAAAAGAAAGTCTGCGACCGAGGAGGCTACCAAGAAACAGCCCACAAGAGTGACTCAATTTATCCTTTAGTAATTCCAATTAATATTTATACGATCATTTTGTTTCTCTCTCCACAGCATTGAGATTAGTTTTAAGAACATACCACAGGTTACGAAATTAACACTCAGGTGAGAATATAATAGCATTCAGGTAATGAGACTAAGCGATGACCATCAAATTCCCCCAATTAGTGCCATAAGAAATGTATGGAGACCAGTAAGGAGAGTTTGTAGTTGACATCAGGGCTTGAAGGAGCTATGTCATGGATGGCGCATCTTAATCTTCTCCATCCTCAGCCATCCTTGTTCCTGTTTGGTTTCTTATTACCTCTTTGGTGTTTTTCTACCTCAGTAAACTATTATTTTGAAGCTTTCTTCAATTTAAAGGTGATTTTACACTTCGCAAAAATGACTTAAAATATCATGACATAGCTCCTTTAAGAAAAGGAGTAGTAGGCAGCAAGGGGCCAAGTCCTCATCCCGGGGGGGGGGGGGGGGGGGGAGAGGCACCAATATTACTATAAAATGACAGGGGTGATATCAAAACTTTTGAAAGGAAAAGGTAGCAAAATCTTATTTTGTTGGTGTGATTCAAATTCATTTTCTCCCTGTTGTATTTTTCCAGCTAAAATAACTCCCAAACATGTATCGGGATAACTCTAAAGGTGGTCATTTTAGATTTCTTTAAACACCAAAGCGGCACCAAGCCAGATTGGAAAGAAAGTGTTGTTGGCTCCAATGTTTTCTTTGCACCCTGCAAACCATGAATTAACCCCTAAAAGGTATGACAATCACCCCTGTTACTTTTATATAGGAACCCCTCCCCCCCCCCCCCCCCCCGGTCCTCTGAGTGTGCTGGACCAGTAAGGAGTATTCTCATGTTGATTTTGAAGAGATCAACTTACACTTACCAGTACATTACATTCAACTGTTGATATTGTTATTTTGTATTATTTCTTCAAGTTTGTCCTTCAACTCTAACGGTTCAACTGGAGAGTGGAGATGCATAGACGCCACCTTGGATGTTGATGGTATATTTAACGAGAAAACGGTGAAAGACACGTATACGTACAATTGCAGCGACGCACTGACAGGACCTACCAAATATTCCTACAGTTGCACCAGCGTGATATTAAAGAGCTATCAGGGTAGCTCAATGAGTTTCAAAGGTTTTCAGGTGAGAATTTCATGTTAAAGTTTGAGAGCCGTCCACTTGTTTGAGGATAAATATACAGTAGAAGAACCTGTCTTAGTTGTGTTTTTTGGCAAGACACGTACATGTAACACTCACAGTGCCTCTCTCCATCCGGGAGTATAAATAGGAACTATCAACAAGTGCTGGGGGTAACCTGCGATGGACTAGCATCCATCCAGGAGGAGTAGCAATGTAGCAATACTCCTTGTCGGCTTCATGCTAACATTTCGCCGGTACCCATTTATTTTATACTGCTGGGAGGAAAGAGGCACTGTGAGAGTAAAGTGTCTTGCCCAAGAACACAACACAGTGACCCCTGCCAGGGCTCGAATCCGGATCGCTCGGTCGGAGTCCAGCACACTAACCATTAGGCCACCGCGCCTCCCACACTGCATTCATGTGTTCATTGCATATTTGCTGACAAGATTTCGTGACAATCTCGTTTCATCTCATTACAGGTTCAGCCGTTCAACATCAAAAATGGTACCTTTGCCTACGCGTATGATTGTACAGGGTTCTTCACTATTCCCATATTGATGGGTTTGGTCACAGCTGCTATTCTTCTCGCCATTCTGTTTATGGGTGTGCTAGCAATGTTCAGCTTGACCACGATGGACAGGTTTGATGATCCCAAAGGTCCTACAATCCATGTCCCAACCGGCTAAACAAGAATGTGTGAGCCTGGGGCCTATGGCCTTAAACTTCAATCATCAATTATGTGGATTAGTGAACTTGTTTTTCAAATTTGGGCAATCTATTGCTTTATTAAAGGAAACCTCCACTGTTGGGTCAAATTGCCGTTAAATAGTTGGAAGTATTGTCTAAACTGAAAATTTTGTTGAAATAAATTGGAAAAATGTTCAAGTGTACGAAAAAATTGGATACAAATATCAGCCATTCTGGGGGTTAAATTTCCCGTGCGCCGCCATTTTGTATTATATTATAACATATTGTGGAAAACACTATGTCAAAAAACAATAGCTCTTAACAAAAGGGCAACCATGAAACGTCATAAAAGCCAAGGTGGTGGTGCACCTTGCCTGCGAATACAGCCGACTTCCATCATGCGCCGCTTGCAGCGTCCGTGCGATGGAAGTTGCCTGTAGTCGCAGGCTAGGTGCACGGGTAATTTGAAACCCAAAAATGGCAGAGATTTGTAGCCAGTTTTTTCGTTAACACTGAAATAATTTACTTTGTTTTCAACAAAGTTTTGGTTTAGAATATTTTTCCATAAGGTAACGTGTTCCAATAGTGGAGGATTTCCTTTAAAGTGGACAATAATTTGGATGTGAAAGGAAAATATGTGCTTTGTAAGTTGACTGTATCAAATTGACTGTATTGTTTGATAGTGTCTGAGTGTCCATGGAGGTGTAATTAATTGGACTTGTTTTGTGTTAACTGCCAAGGACCAAAGGCAGAATGTTGAGAGTGATAAGTGTTTGAACAATCAAGGAGCTGCTTGTGAAGTTGACTTTATATTTTGAAATTACTTAATTTTTTTAACAAAATCTAGTTTCTTTCCAGTCCTAAACTGGACAACTGAGTAATTTGCAACCATTCCCGAGAGATTCAATAACTGTTATTACAGTTGAGCCCGCGGTCAAATATTCTTTTGTTTTTAAAAGTATGCAAACAAGTTAGGCTCGATTTCCGCCGCTCTCTCGAGTCCGGTCTTCGTTCTGGTTCATTTTCCCGAACAGCGGCTGGTAATCGAGCCTACAAATGAGGCTAATGTGCCAATACAATGTAGATTGACCCTTTCGCCTCGTTTGCATGTCAAATGGAAAACAATACCAGATTGACCCTTTCGCCTCATTTGCATGTCAAACCGCTGACCGTCTGTAATAACTGCTATTGACAAATACCATGGATGACAAACAATAAAAGCTAATTAGAAATCTTTTGATAAAGGTCGGGAAAATCCCAGACCATCAGGGATTTTGTTATTTCCCGACCGTCCCAGACATTCCCGACTTATGAAAACACGACAAGGTAGATGTCTCCTATTGTTTCCCTGAGTCGGGAATGTCTGGACAGTCGGGAAATAACAAAATCCCGGATGGTCTGGGATTTTCCCGACATATGAAAACCAGGTTTAATGGTCACCAACATGGTGGCGATGACGTCAATTGCAAAACCAAGAATATATGAATAGACTATCGCAGTACTTTACAACCAATTACACAGCTATCAACATATACACCTTTGTAGTAAAAATAAGAGTATTTCATAATTTAATCGAGGTTTTAATATATCCCTTGTGAAGTTGATACTGATGATAATTACCCAGTCTGTACAACCCACGATTCAATCTTTTATAGCAGAGGCTGCAAAACATTCCATTCGTTTCCGAAGTTTCCGTACAATTAATTAGTGGTCGAACGCATGCGTAGGATCGAGTGTGCACTGGGGAATATAGGGGCCTGGGGAGAGCCAAGGTTCCCTGGGCGTTCGCTTTTTAATTATAACGCGCTTTTTTAATGGCGGGAAAAGATGGACTGTTTTGTGGTGTATTTATGGTTTCTCAAATGTGACTTTTTTTCTTGTAATAAGATCAGAGCTGTATGTTTTACGTAAATGTAAAGAAAATAAAAGAACTCTTGATTTGAACATACCTGGTATGTTTATTGTTACCTTGACAGTTGTAATGCCCTGGACAAACGATCGTAACATTTTGAACGAACATTTAACATTTGGTCGGCCTGATAAATTCTCCTACTTTACTTTACAAGTACCAGTTGTCAGAATTTAATGAGATCGATCGGTGGCCCAAAAAGTGTACAGCCCGAATTCCCAAGTTCTTCTGACTTGTGTCGAACTCAGTCTACCTCGAAAAGTGTGTTTGGATGTATTACTGTAAACGCACGATAGAAAAACGCCTTTACGAAAACAATAAACTGAAGCGATATGGGCGGAGCAGGCCGCCTGCATTGACCAGTATCTACTAATAAATCCTAAAAAGCTTTTTAATTTCTCGTAAATTCGCATTTTAGAGATGCAACCTCGTTTCTTTTGGCGGAAGAAGAACTCTTGCATGATATCGAGGCTATTATTATGAAGAGTCCAGTCTCTCTGCTCGGAAAGAAATGGCGACCATCATAAAGGTGGGAAAATATTTGAACTTTTAGAACTTTTATTCGTTCTATTTCTTCAAAAAAGGTCACTCTAAAATATCGTTTGTTGTTAGAAAACGTATTGGTTCTTTATTTTTGAAGCTCCTTTTACTTAGAAAATGTTAACAGCCACAGTCTATTAAGTTTATAGATGTTTGTGCTTCAGGCTTCGTTCGTGAAAAACTGCCATGTCTTGGAGACTTGGAAAACGACGACTTGCTAGTTGTATACCCCAAAGTGTCACGGATAAACATTAGCGTGCATAAGAGGACAACAGATGACCGCGGTGTATAGAAGATTCAAAAGATTAACCAGCCGAAAGACATGAACGTAAGTTTAACAATCTCTATATACAGCTTAATTTCGTAATTAGTTGGTACAACAACTCTTTTTGACTACGGATGTTTCAAGAAAGTTTTTTATTGACTTTTCGGTTAGCAGAATAAAACCCGGGAGGATAATAGTTGCTAATGAGAGGCTGTCGTGAGAGTTTTCTTAAAATATCATTGCCAAACGAGCAGGTTCAAATTCGATGAGAGCGCACGAGAGTCGCTGAAGGCGCATGGTGTTTCAAGCCAATAGACCTTTCTCCAAAATGGCCGCCGCAAATTCAAATGATTAAAATTAAACTGAGCGGAACATCAATACCAGCACCTGAAATACCACCTCTTGTTTGGTAATCGCACGAAGTTTCGTTAGGTTAGGTTCTACCTGAGTCGAGAAAACGGAAGTTAAAAACTGGAAAATTTAGAGACGTTTGTATGACTGGAGGTGGTCTTTCAGGTCATTTTCCCGCTCAGCTTAATATGAATTTGCGGCGGCCATTTTGGAGAAAGGTCTATTCAAACGAGAGCGAGAGTTTGAACTCCTTCTCATTCTCATTTGGTAAGGGCTTAGAATTTATTATCGCATGATTCATGCCCTGCCTTGTCATTGGGGGTCACTCTCCACCAAATCCATCTTGAACATTCAGGAGACTAGTTGACATTCCCATTTTCCATCCAATCACATTCTGCTCTCTCATTGGTCCATTTGTGCTCCTCATTGGTCACTGATTCTCTCAACAGCAGAACACGAGTCTCAAGCCAAACATGTCCCCCCCCCCCCCCCCCCCCCACCACCACCACTCCTTTACTTCTCCTGGGAAAATTGGGGAAAATATCAACTTCAACCAGACTCACATACAATACCCTTGATCTGCCTGTGGGTCTATCCGTGGGGTCTACCCTTGGGGGTCTACACCTAGGGGTCTACAGCTGGGGTCTATCCCTGGGGGTCTACAAGTGGGGGTTTAGGTTTACACCTGAGGTCTACCCCTGGGGGAATCGCTGGGATATGCATTACACCATTGGTGTTTTTTAGTACAATGTGAAAATTTCCTAGTTTTTACTGTAAAATACCTATGACAAGGTGTTATTTTCCTTTCCAGGAATATAATTGTAGAGATCTGCAATAGGGTATGAAAATTCATATATTTTGGTCTGAGTATAGCCCGCTTCTAAAAAAATACTTCAAGCTTTCGGCTGTCAGACTACAGCTTTCGATGGATAACTTGAATTGGAAAAGACGTGACTACTAACTAAAATATATACAACTTGAGCAGTAGCGAAAAGAAAGACGGAAAAAAAAAGTTTAAAAAAGCCAAAACAGTCATAAGAACTTTCCGGTATTGTTGGACGTACAGTAAGAAATTCGTGTACTAATCTCGTACCGAGATCTCCCTCTGCCACGCGAAAGGGAGATCCTCACTTTTCAGTGTCAGACAGAGTGGGGTCTGGGTACGAGATTTTGCGTGTTCTACTAGCTATGGAATAATTTCTGTCAGGGTTAATTTGCAGTAAATAATTTGTTTGCTAGATAAAGTGCGCGGGGATTCGTGATATAGTAATTCTCTTTCAAAATATCCGGTTCCTGATTATTTGGAGGTTTCACTACATGTCATTTTAAAATTCCCCACAAAAATTTCACCCAAAACGAAAGATTATTCTAGCACGTTTTGCCTTCTCAAATAATGAGTCTTGATGACGTCAGAGTGGTAAAATTTGAATGAGAAATGTTTATGTCAACAAGTATTTGATGAGCTTTCAGCCGAACTTAAAGAAAATCGTGCTCATATTTATGTCTAATTCATCTTTATCCTTTTATAATTCGAGACAGTTTTTCAAAATCAAGGGGTTATAGCTTTTACTGTAAAAAGAAATGCAGTTTCAAATTATCGTACTTTGTATTCGTTGCGAGAAAATAAACACACCTTTTTTTCGTTTCATCATCCTTGAGATTATCGACAAGGCCCTTGAATTTATATTTCTCGGTTGTAATGGAAATAATCGCTAGACTTTTTACATAAAGCGTTTGACACGACCATGCACCCAAACTTGACCTCTTCGGCTTAGCGCGTGTTTGTCGCCAGCTTGACTACTAAGAAGATGGTGTTGGTTGAAAACATCTTTTTCCCCAATAGCAACGCACCTTAATCAAACAATGGCTGAACAGGACTGAAAATAATCTTTTAGCTTTTGCTAGCAGGTGGGCTGTCAAGAAATATTAGTTGCGATTAAAATTACGTCTTCCTCATTTTAAGCGATCTCCATTATGCAAAAGAAAGTTCCCGAATCGATAATTATCTATTTTTAGGAGTCATATACTATTACGGGAAGTTTATAACGTAGTAAGCCAGTCTAAATTTTAGATTACTTTCGTTGAAAATTTTTGTACAATTTTTATCGAAATTTATGGCTTTGAGTTTTCAAAAAAAATTTCTGGACTATGATTTAAACTAGCTAGAGCTGCTTTGTTTGCCGCCAACGGTTTTACAAACTGCATTTGAAATTCATCATGTTTATGCATCGAGACTTGAAAGAAATACATTACACAAACAACCTCTTCTCGGGGAAACTGTAAAACATTTCTACGTTTATAAATTAGCACTTCGAATTGTTATCAGTTTACACTTGGAAGTGGCGAATTTTCATAATGCATGCTTAGGCGTAATTTTAAAACATTTCCTGCCCGAAAGTGTTTGAGCGATAACATGCAATTTAGGCCGAGGCACTAAATTAATAAAAAAAATATATACGAAATTGTTTTTTTCTTTTTTTGCGAGTTGTCAGAATTTGAATTGCATGCATCCAAACCTTTCACTCAATGCAAAGCGGGAGATCTTCTTACTTTCTTTAATAATCATCCCCCAACATAATTAGTTGCCATTCCACTGAACAAATTGTATTCTTTCTATCCGTACTGGAACGTTCGATATCGGCAATAATCGACCACAGTTATGATCTGACAGCCATAAGTGCGTAATGGAAGACTTGTTGTTGAGTTTTGTTACGTCACGACTATAAAGTTTTGAATGGACTTTTCTCTCGCGCATTGCCAGTAATTATAAACATTAGTTTCATTTCATCTCAAGTTTCCTCAGTTTTTTTGTCTGGAAGGCTCGTTAAGTTA
Source organism: Desmophyllum pertusum (assembly GCA_029204205.1). Lineage (NCBI taxonomy): Eukaryota > Metazoa > Cnidaria > Anthozoa > Scleractinia > Caryophylliidae > Desmophyllum > Desmophyllum pertusum. The sequence goes on along the minus strand of MU827306.1, from coordinate 2,817,774 downwards.
AATCTTCCTCCCTTAATCTGGTTAATGTGTAAATTTGTTTTGGTTGTTCGCAAAAGCTGGTCCGGAACATTCAAATAGAAGGTATTATTAAGCGTGCGAGTGTAACACCCGGGAAAGGTCTTCATTGCATGCTAATTTTGTGAAACGAAACTGCCAGGAGTGTATCCGCGATGAAACAGAATGAAATGGTGAAATAACTCTGAAAAAGGCGACAAAAGAATCTGACCACAAGAGTGAAAATAATAATGCAACGTTTTCGTTTTTACAGGTGTATTAATTCGGAGTAGTTAACAGAGCAGCTTTTAGTGACGAAAGAAATTCATTTACGATGCGACAGCAACTTCCTCAATTTGTCAATATTTTGTCAGGCAAATTTCCAAGACAATGGCATAAGATGACGCTTATCCAATAAGCTTTCGTCAGCGTGAAACCAAGTTTGCATAGCTTCCTTGATGACTCACCCTTTATCGAAGTTTGGTGCTTGTGGTTCGATTTGCGGGACACATACTCCATACAGTGTCTTCCGTGAACATGTTTTGATGATCGTTCGATCGTACTTTTGTGATATAAATAGAAAGAGAGAGAGAGAGACATACAGAAAAAAGGGAGAAATTCACTGCCATAAAATTTGTCTCTCTTTTACATGTAATAATATCCCCACTTTTTTAAATTTCGCCAGTTTCCCATTATAATTTATTCCTAAATTGATTGAAAACTGGAGGCCGAAATTATACCCCTTTGTCACCTGATGACAATTCAACAGACACAAACGCCGGAATAATAACGGTAGCCATAGAAGGCATAGAATATTTTTTTCTTTATACACACACAAAAAAAACACTTTTATGGTAAATGAAAACATATTAAAATTGTAGAGGGGAAAATCCAAAGTGTATATTAGAACATTCCAGTAATCAACCAGCATCGTATTTCGTTCGTTTTTAAGCTGTTTGGAAAAATGATTTCGTTCATAAGAAGTGATATATAATATTTCGCAATGACTCAAGAGTACTTTACGTTCAACACAATTGACAGCAAACTCGACCAATCAACTGGCTCCATTTTGCTGCCTTCATAAAAAATTTATCATTGGCTGCATTATACACAGGATTATTTGCAATCCTCGAGTTTCCATACAGGTGAATTCGCTTACGAAAAACATCTCGATCCCATATTTATTCCTTCTTTCCTTTCGCGGATTCGTTAAGCTGTCAGAGCGGGTAAGGTTTGTGTTTATTGTATTTCACACGCGAGCATTGAAACGGTTTCCTTATTATATATTTTTTCGCAAACGGATAATAATTTTTCGCAATGTATTTTCCTATCCAGCACTTTTTCATTTCTACTTTGCGACCAATCGACTGAAAACTGTTAAAAATTGATTAATGATAGCAGTAATGGAAGAAATTACAAAATTGTGCTTCTAAATTTGAAAATTTAACTTAGCAATTTACGAGCATAGAGACGTTTTCATTAGAAGATTTTACAAACCGCGCAATTTTAGTAAATATTCGTTTCGTGTTTTCAAATTTTTTCGTCTGTCGTAACTATAGAAACTTTAATTAACGCGGCGATGATTGACATTCCTTCCTTCACTTGCGTAGCTAGAACATGAAATATTTATCGCTCTTATCGGCGAGCATTTGAAAACTTCGCACATATCGAATCTGCATTTAGGGCAAGTCGGGAGTAAAAACGTTCTCTTGTTAAGTTTCGCTGTCAAACAGCGTCGAATTGACTGGATTTTTTCTCTCCTTTTCCCATTAAAAAGGAAACAGAACTCAAATATGAGTGGAGGCTCGGCTAAACGCCGAACCCGCGGCGGCATAGGATCTCAAGCTAGTCTTGGTGATGAACTGGAGATGCACGAAAAGAATAATCGGCCACCATCTGCACATTCGCGGAACGCTTGGTCAGATGATTTGCTAAGCGGTGGACACGATGAGATTGATTTCTCTCCACGAGCGCCAGCGTCCGCGGCCGTGGACCTTCCATCGGCGATGGATCAAGAACCCGTGAACCATCAAGGTCGTGTCCCTGCGGATGTCCGAGCTCCAGGCACGAAAAAATGTACCAGTTGGCTGCTGGACCCGATTTAAAAGGATCATACGAGGTAGGAATTATTTCTTTGAAGCACAAACTAGGCACCTGTATCATATATTTTCTCCAACACAACTCGGTTACACTAATAGCTCGATTTCTTCGCGTTGTGCCCGGCTAGAAATTAATGTCACGTAATTTCGATGGTAATTTTCTATGCTTCAGTTCTTCTATATTTTAGCCTAGCGGAACAGTTGTCTATTCAGTTGTCTGTACGCTAGACTGGTTTCGACATTAAATTTATTGTGTTGCTTTAATCCCAGAGGAAGGAAGACACAAAATAGCTGTAATTAAGACAAATGCGGAAAATTCAAGAGAATCTTTCGCCAGCTAGCCGTGTAACTGATCGATGGTCGATTTCAGAACGTACAACCCCGCGACCCCGCTTAATGTTGGTTTCACATTTGATAGCGTTTATTTATTACAGTTCGCTTGTTTTCTCTCAGTCTCTCTTTTATTTCGTTGCAGACCTAAAAGGATCTAACTTATTTCGGCGCATATTCGGTTTGCCAGATCGTAAAAATTTAATGAAGATTCGGGCAGGTGTTTTGTCTTCCAATAATGTTTATGCCAATATGAATGATAATTTGTGCTACATCGTAGAGCGACACTTTTCTGCGACATAAATTTTCGTGTAGCTTCCTCGATAGAGCATTAAATGGTGATCTTTACGAATTACGATAGCTATCAAGTTTTACGGGAATTCTACGGTTTCAAAAGAAACAATTCGCAGCTTGCGATCGCCATCGAGTAACTTGTGTCTCCGATGTCTTGCTGATAAAGTTTTCTCATTTCAGCGGCAACTATATCTCCGCAATAAATTATTTATGGCCTTTAAATTTGCAGCTTCGGCAAATTTTCGAGCGGTTATTTAGAACCCGTTTTATCCAATTGAACGAGAATCTATTGTATGGGTCAAAACGTGTTTTCGAACGTTATATTCTCACGAGTGAGCATTATATTTGTGCGTTGCAAGAGAGGCGTTCGATTTGCTTCGATTAAAGTTAAATCGGAGAAATGCCACTCATTTTTCGATCCTTATAATAGTTAATTGCAATTTGATAAATGCGCTATTCCATCGGGTCTGTAATTTTTCTTGCAATGGTTAAAATGCGGGTCTATATCTTATGCCCGGTGTGAAAATATTAAGAGAAGTTCTAAAATAAACATCTGAACGAACACAAACCGAGCTCATGTCGGTAGATCTGTTTGACATCTCAGTATAGTCTATTAAAAATTCAGGCGATCACGTTCGTTATCCAAACTCATTTGTACTCGGAGGGGAAACCATTTCTAACGGAGTATTTTAAACTGAAAGACTCTTTTTCTATTATACTTCCTTTGTTTTCAAATCGACTTTTTTACACAAATTTTAATATATTCAAATTTTTATTTATGGTTGCAGTTTATTTCGATCAAGTTATTGAAAAACAAAAACAAAATATTACAAGAGGAGTGAAACAACAAAAAAATCACTCAAAATACATTTGAGCTATCTTGGTGGCCAATTCAAAAAAGAAATAAAAGCTTTTCACCATGTTGATTAAAAATGTTTATTTATTTTGGTGTTCTCCTATTTTGCATATATATGTGTGCAAGAGCAGCTGTCTTTAGTATTCTAAAAGGTTAAACAGCCACTGAAATCATCTTATTCTCCAACTATTAGATATAATTTACACAATTTAATATTCTCCATGATAGTCTTCTTGTTTTGAATTTGCAAATTTCCTAAGGATTTTTTAATATAATTGAAAATGTTTGAATTTTCACACATATCCCTTTCTGGCCAAATTTACACAAGCACAGGTCTGACAGAAATTTGTATGTATTTATTTTTCCCAAAACACATGTATGTTTTCTGAAGATGAGTGTCTAACTTGAAAGTTGGAAAGTAGCCTTGAAAGTAGTACAGAACATTTGTCTGTTTATTATTCATTTTGGTCTCAATCCTAACAGTGTTTCTTGGTTAGTAACCAGTTACGATATTCTATCTTTTGTATTCTTTGTATTCTAACATAATCAACACAGCCAAGATGCATAAAATTATTTTTAATTTTATTTTTATAATAATTTAAAATGTTACTTTTTGAGACTTGGTCCTGAAGAGTCACACTGATCAGTACAAATTTGTAACTGCTACTTATTCATAAAAAATTCAATTCTATAGATTAGGAATATAGGAAACCTGTTCACAAATCGTGAACTGATGGATGAAACTTTATCTGCCAGCGCAGATCCAGGAAAAAACTTGACCGGTTTCCTAGAGTCTGAGCACCAAATCTAGGGATGTCCGGAGGCATGCCTCTGTAAAATATTTTAAATTTTCACTCTCTGAAATGACATATTTCCCCGCAATTTTGAGTTGTTCGGAAAATGTGACAGATTTCTGTAAAATGGTGGAAACCGATTTGGATCCGTGCCTGATCTGTAGAGAAGTTCTTATGAAGAGCTGGCAACCACTAAAAAAGCTACTTACGTACATGTACTTTCTGAACCGCTTTCTATTAAAAAAAACAGACATGTGATGTGAACGTGGCACGAGCTAACTCAGTCATTAAATCATTAAATCCAGCTGTCTATTCAGAAACTTAATGAGAACGTTGCAGTCACTAGGGGATGGTGGTATAATAGAGTAGTCTAAGTGGGAGATGATAAGCTCATACATGTAGGTCCAATATCGTATACATTGTAAAGGGGTTATTCCGTAGACATTAATTAAGCGGGGTCTTTAGGAATATTTTTTTGCTGCTGTAATATCAATAACAAGCAGTTAGGTCTCATTCTTGACCAGATTTTATCGGTACAGAATTTCTGGCCTTCAATCATAGACCTACAGTTGAATCCCGATAACTCGAACCTTCAAGGGGAATCAAAAAAGGTTCGAGTTATCGGGAGGTTCGAGTTATTGAGGGTAAAATTAGTAAGATAATTACCTGAAGGGGAATCGAAAAAGGTTCGAGTTAGCGGGAGGTTCGAGTTATCGAGGGTTCGAGTTATCGAGATTCAATTGTATGTTCTTTTATGTCAACCAACAAGTGATGTGAAATATTTAATTGAGTATTTTCTTGTTGACTGGTAGGTCTGTGGAGGACACGACAGACAGAGGATACTGACTCAGATCCCGAGACCCATGTGAAGACCACCTTGCGGGAACTGTTAATCTATTTGGTTTTCATCACCATCCTCTGCATCTGTGAGTGGAAATTTTTTTTAAATTTCTAAAATACATTTGGGTCTTGGTAGTCATTCAGGGTTACGATTGTGAAGAAAACGTGTGGGAAAACCTACATGCAGATCTGGCAAATGTCTCAAATAATCCAGTTGTTTCCCAGTTACGGACCTTTTCTCCCGATCTCCCAGTCTCCCAGACAGATAATGTCAACTCACCCTAATATGGAAGGTCTCATGCTTATTTTGGCCGATTTTTGGGCGGAATTGGAGGAGCTTTTTTTGGTCATCTGTTTTGGCGAATTTTCAGATTTGGATTTTTTTTAGGAATTTCTGCATGTACATGAGTGTGAATCGTATCACTACGAGATGTTTCTCAGTAGCACACTTGTACATTTCCCTCAGTTACTTGAATGTGTGGTTCCAGAAAATATCCATACCCCCCCCCCACGGAAGACAACTGGAAATTCCGAGGGGGTGGGGGGGTTAAAGTCCCAGGAATTCCGAAGGAGAGGGGGGTTCACGCAGAGCTTGTTTCCAGAGGGTTCCCTTCTGAACAAACACAACAAATTCGTAAGAAATACTTACGTACTTTGTCTCTATTTTCGAGGAATGAAACCAAGCCAAATCAAACATTCTGGCCATTGAAATAAACCCAAACATCTTGTTCTTTCATGTATCTTTTATTTTCTGAGTTTACCGCCTCTCTAAATGAGAAAAAATGTCTCTTGAAGTTGCAAGCACGAACTGAACCAAACGGGATCAAAATGGCCGACCAAAACTCCTTCCCAGTCCCCTGGCCATTGTTTCTTGGAAAAGCCAGGTTGCTCAGCTTTGTTACGAACACGAACGGGATCCCAACACGAACGATTTTCGAATTTTCCTTCGTCGTGCAAGCGCTAAGCAATGGCAAAGTGTCTTGAAAACAAAAACATAATCAGACTTCAAGACAAGTAAGTTAAATTTTTGATTGGAAAGAAAGATATTCTTTCTTTCTTTGGATTAAATTTGTGATTCACGTTCATTGTTTGTTCTTTCTGTAAACTCTGTTAGCCGTGTGCGTGTTGATGAAAGCGATCGGATTGTAACGTATATTTTGCGTAACTGAGTCTTCATTTTTTTAGGTTCAAAACCTTTTGGAATTTCCGAGGGGGGGAGGGATCCATGTTTAAAAATACTGGAAATTCCTGGGGGGAGGGGGGGTCATCAAAGATCCCCTTGGAACGGAAATTCCTGAGGGGTGGGGGGTGAAAACCAAAATGTCTTCCGTGGGGGGTATGGATATTTTCTGGAACCACACAATAGACCTTTCTCTAAAATGGCCGCCGTAAATTCAAAATGATTAAAATTAAACTGAGTGGAAATCAGTGCTAGCACCTGAAAGAACACCTCTTGTTTGGTAATCGTACTAAGTTTTGTTAGGTTAGGTTCTACCTGAGTCAAGAAAACAGAAGTTGAAAACTGGAAAATTTAGAGTCCGACATTTGTATGACTGATACCCCCAGTCATAAAAACGTCCTCTAACGTATGATTACCAAACAAGAGGTGGTCTTTCAGGTGCTGGTATTGATTTTCCGCTCAGTTTAAAATGAATTTGCGGCGACCATGTTGGAGAAAGGTCTATTGAGTGTTTGGAAAGTCCCCTTTCTTTTATAATACCCAACTAGAACTCAGTCAGGCTCTTGCAGTATTTAGCAGGCAGATCCTCTGTACCAAAAACAAGTCAATAACACGGGCTACAGAATGGCTTACAAACAAAGTTTATATGCTGTCGTGTGACTCCAGAATGCCTTTTGACAGCAAAATGTTGTTTTCTTTCAGTGACGTTTGGAATGACAAACTCCACCATGTACTATTACACCAAAGTCATGAGAGGTGAGCAATATTTGTGTGCTGTATACATGTAGGCATGGATCCATATTCGCAGTCGTCTGGTCGTCCGTGACGACCAAAACGTCGTACGGACGACCAAAATAACTTGAATACTCGTCCTTTGGACGAGTAAAATCTGAGTCCTTAATTTGCATATGAGTACCTGCCTTCTATTGATTCCTAGTCCAACTGGAACTTCAGAAAACAGAGACAAATTTGCAGCTTTCTTTCGCGATCGAATCATAATTTTGGGCACCATGTTTGATAATGCGGTATTTTCATGAGTCACATGATTGCAGGCTCAATTTTCATGTTGTCAAACCGCTGTTATTTCTCTGATGTACTGCAGCATTCAAATGTGAAAAACGTGGCTTGACAGCTGATCGTGTAAACAAAATGTGGCGATATTTGGATGGCGTTATCGCTGCCTCCAGCCAAGAAAAAAAGAAGGTGAAAGTGAAGCTGGCGAAAAACAAGCGAAATATGAAAAGGAGGAACGACAGTGTGCCTTTCCCACCTTTGTGGCAGAAAAACAGGCCCTGGCTGAAATTTGTGCCTGCATTGCTATCATCGTCTGCCACATCGCAAACTGCTTCGGCTGGAGGCAATATGTTTTGCAAAATTTACCAGTCAGCGTCCCAGTTAGACAGATCACTGGCCCAGAAAAAAAAATGTTTTTGTAGATGCCGGCTGCACTGTGACATCGCTTCGCCTGGAGTCTTCTATAAAGATCCACAAAGCGTCTTTCAAATCACTTAATAACGATCGTGGCCGCCAAACGTCTACATGTACATTGTAGCGCGATGCATTATACGATGTTAATAAAAAAACGCAAACGTTTTTAACATGTAGCCATTCTGTCGCCTTTTTTTTACCAATAATTCTCTACTTTTGAAAGGGCAACCAAAATTTTGCCAGGGCAAGTATGTTTTTTGGAATACTTGCCCGGCTGACGACTTTGAGAAAAAACGAATATGGATCCCTGTGTAGTGTGGTGGACTAATGGTAGCTCGTTGGATGCCGGATCGAGCGGTCCAGGTTCGAGCCCTGGCCTGGTTCATTGTGTTGTGTTCTTGGGCAAGACACTTTACTCTCACATTGCCTCTCTCCACCCAGGAGTACAAATGGGCACTGGCAAACTGTTAGCCAGGGCAACCAAACAAAATGCTGAGGGGGAGGTTGGGGGGGGGGGGGGGGAGAGAGGGGGTAATCTGGCATTGGACTAGCATCCCACCCAGGGGGAGTAGCAATACTCCTAGTCAGCTTCATGCTATGGAAACTGGGATAAGCTCCAGCAGTGTGGGCCAGTTTGACCCCGAACGGCTTTACTGTACATGTAAGGTACCTGTACTTTGATTTCGTAATGTAGCTTTCAACTTGTTTGTTCCAGTTTGTTGAATTTTATCATGCATGTTTTTACTTTGTAAAGATTTGTTTGTGGAGACAACAATGGAAAACCGAAACACTTTCAAGGATATTACCACAATGAAGGAGTTCTGGATGGTAAGTTCAATTTGAACAATTTTTAATGGTATAATTCTTTGCAGAACCAAAAATCCCCCAAAATTATGAATAAGTGGTTCCAGAATATATCCATACCCATCCCAAAGAAGGTCATTGGAAATTCCGAGGGCGAGGGGGGTCTTAAAAGCCAAAATGGTTAAAGGAAACTATGAGTATGAAGTTAAACTGGAATTTTTCTGGGGGTGGGTGTTCAAACCAAAAAAAACACTTTTGTGTGGGGGGAGGGGTATGGATATTTTCTGGAACCACACAATAAGATTAAGGTAAACATACTAGTAAAATCAGTGGTCTATAAACATTCATCAAGGATATTGTACTACTCAACAATACAAATTAAAGCACATTACGGTAAAACAAACATGTTTTTTAATTTATTAATAATAAATTTCTACATGTACATTTTACGGTGAAAATTTTGCAATGTTTTGAGGGTCTTGGTCAAAACCAGGGAACTTGACAAGTAACAAATTATTATTTTTTCCTAATGAGCTGATCTCTTTACTTTGCTGATTTTTATAGTACACAAATGGGCCGTTGGCTGACGGCTTGTATTGGGAACAATACTACAATGACAAGAACGTATCCGACGAAGATCTCGGCTTCATCTATTTTGAAAACAAAATCCTTGGACGACCACGCATCAGACAACTGCGAGTCAAGAATGATTCCTGCGAGTAAGTGAATGTCGATATTGTTGTCCATCGCTTTTGTGGGTGTGTGTGTGTGTGTGTGTGTGTGTGTGGGGGGGGGGGGGGGGGGGTTGAAACTTCCCACTTCCCGTACCTTGCAATGTTGCCTATTTCTCCAGGTTCCCTTAACTTTGGAATCCCACCTCCCACGGGGGGAACTCGCATATGAAAGTGACGGGGATGCTCGTCGGAAATTCAAATTACACCCATAAAAAGGGACCAATCTGGTGTGGCTCAGCCGTTTTTACCCCTAAAAGATACCATTACACACAGTATGACAGTGTTTTTTATTATTATTTATTCGCGTGCAACCCTAAAAGATACCTTGATGGCTAAAAATATTGGCGTTCTGTCCTGAACACCCCAAGGAGGACACCCTTAAAAGGGACAACGAACATCTCCGTCACTTTCGTATGCGGAGCTCCCTCCCCCCCTCCCCCCGGTCTCTCTTTTCCCACCTCCTATAGACTTCCTTCCCCCTTTACTCTTGGGTCCCCCACCCACCCCCACCCCACCCCCCAGTCTACACTTCCACATTTTGAATCACTTGAAATGCCTCTGGAATTTTATAGAGAAACCAGATTTATTCGCTGTTATGTGTGTAAGACTGAAGATTGACGCACACAAGCATGACACTTGCACATGTGGCAGGGTTGGCAGATACCTTATTTTCACGATTAAACGCCCTGCTCCAAATAAATGCCGGGTTCAAATAAACGCCGGGTCTATCCAGTCAAGTTTTAAAGAATCACTCCAGCATTTAATTGAGGTCCCAGCATTTATTTGGAAATTGTTGGAACATCTTCAGAAATCCAGGTACATGTAGTTTGAAGATGAAAATGTCAATATGTACATGTATTTCACTCAGGAAAAGTTGGCAGGTATTATATAGGAATGTCAACGTTAATTGTGTTATAATTATTTATTCTTTTCAGTGTTCATGATGACTTCAAGACTGTTATCAAAGAGTGCTATGCACCCTACTCTCCAACTGCTGAAGACAAAGATCCATTGGCTTAAAAAATGGATCAGCGTGAGTGTTAATCCTTAAAATCTGGTTTACATAATGCTGCGTACTGTCTCATGTAGTTAAAGGACACTGTCCTCATTTTAGCATGATTTTGGAAGCTCAGGCAGACAGAAACATATCTACAGATCATAGGAAGTTGATCAATAATGATTTGATTCTGTAGAATAACACTCGACAAATGACAGGAACCATTAGGAAGTGAGGATGACGAACGACAGCGAGGATGGAAATGGATTGCAATATGGATTTTGAAAAAAACGTCAGGATGTCAGTTTTTCAAAGTTTCAAATTTTGCTCGGAAATCTTTGAAATTTTGCAAAAATTTGTTTGCAGTATGGAATTTCTTGAAGAAATTGCTTTTATCATTTAGTTATTTCATATTTTCATTTCATAACAGTTTTGAGCAAATACTCCAGGACAGTGTCCCTTTAATACATGTAGGTCATTAAGGTTAGAGAAAGATACTACCCTCACAGTGCCTCTCTCTCGAGTCCAGCCACGAGTATAAATGGTACTGGTGAATTGTCAGGGCCACCTGACGACAAATGCCCCAGTAAGGGATGGACCATTTTATTTCGGGGGGGGGGGGGGGGGGGGGGGGGGTGTTGGGTAATTACCCCCAAAAAATTCCTGCACAGCAAAATTAGAGAGAAAAAAATCGTGCAAAGCGAGTTCACTTACTCTCACTCACAAGCAAGAGGTGAATAAAAATTCTTGCAAGACGGAAAAAAAAATTTGAGCTCAAAAAAATTGCCCCCCCCCCCCCCCAAAAAAAAAATATATAAAAAAAAAAAAATAATAATAAAATGGTCCATCCGTAAAGATCTGGTATAGTGTCGATCATCGTGCTGGACTCCAATTTCTGTACATTGGAGCAACATGTTGCAGGGATGTCTGCAGCATGCAAGAACCAGCGACATTATGCTGTGGGTATCTGCAATAGACAAGTATACAATCGAGGAGAAGTAGCAATATTCCTAGTCACATTATGCTACAGAAACCAGCATTACGTTTGCTTGTACGTGGCTTTTTGAGCAATAATTTATTTTACAAACTAACTTAGTTGAAGCTAACTGTTTTCTGACACAGATGGACTTACAAGTCTGAAAAGGAGCTCAAAGGCAAGTCGCACTGGGGAAGAATTACATCATACACTGGCGGCGGGTTTACACTGCTTCTTAAACCCAAAAAGGAGGAAACTAAGGCGTTGATTGATGAATTGAAGGTAAGTATTGTAATACTGGGACAGAGACAGATGTGCAAGAAATACACTCGCTGGTTGGTCTATTTAACATATCAATAACAATTTTCACGGTCTACACTTTTATTTATTGTGAGACGCGGCGGCCTAATGGTTTAAGGTCATTCCTTAGTATTGCACTGCGCATCCTTTCTGCGCATAATTTCGTGCGTAATTAGCGCGCGCACATTAAAAACATGGCGGCTTTTTCATTGTGGCTATGCTCGCCAGATAGGTAAATGATCGTTTTCTCGTAAACGAGCGTGGTGACCTATCATTTTTTTCGCATATTAAGTCTAGTAATCATCTTCTTTCTATACAAGGAATATAGACCAATTCTCAGTGCAGAAACATTAATTATCACTGAGAACGTGAAAAAATACGTGTTTTTGGTTGATCATGTAAGGAATTATGAGGTATTTTTAGTCGATTATATCTCTTTCGCGGGGCTGGTGACCTATTCTTTTTATTCTATATTTTGAAACATTACATCACAATGTTCAACTAGGGAAAGTTTCAGAAACTTCCCAGTGTAACTTCTATTTCGATGGAATAACCTTAGTGCAATGGACTCTGGACCAAGTGGTCCGGGTTCAAGCCCTGGCTGGGGTCAGTGTGTTGTGTTCTTGGTCAAGACACTTTACTCTCACAGTGCCTCTCCACCAGGAGTATAAATGGGTACTGGCGACAAAATGCTGGGTTAAGGTTTTGAACTCTGGAGCAGACACCTAAGGTGTTCATCTCTCTTAGGCAGACACCTCTCAGACAGTTTGGTTACATAGCTTTTTAAAAGTTATTTGTGAAGTTCAGTGCTCAAAGGTTTCATTAGATTTTTAAAGACTATTTGAGTGACACAACTAATATCAGAATCTCTCTCTCAGCAAAAACCTGTGGCTGGACCGTGGATCAAGAATTGTGCTCATCGACTTCACAGTCTACAATGCCAACATCAACTTGTTCTGCATCATAAAGTAAGTCAGATCTTTGCACATGTGTTTCATGTGTTTTATATGGCCTAAGCTCCCAAGAGTCTCCATTAGTTCAGTGATAGAATATCCGCCGTCCGGTGTGCGGAAGGTCATAGGTTCGAGTCCTGTTGGGAGAACTCTGAGTGGCTTGTGTCACTGACTGATAAACATCTTCTCACATGTGTTTCATGTTGGTATGTTGAACTATGTTCAGAGACTTTTGTTGTTCATTTGCCAGAGTTTCAGACGTTTACAGTACAGTCGAAACCCTATTAAGCGGCCACCCTCGGGGAATGGCAAGTGGCCTGCTTAATAGGGGTTGGCCGCTTAATCGGGGTTTTATTTACAGTATTATACTGATATTGGGACTTTGATAGCTGACCGCTTAATCGGGGTTGGCCGCTTAATCGGGGTTCGACTGTAGTTTCTTTTTAAAAAACGTGTTTTTAACACCTGCATCGCGGATATCCAGGCTTTAAAAATGAATTGAATATCTGAGCGCAATGTCATTTTCTCTCTATCTCTCTCCAGGCTCGTTTTTGAGTATCCAGCCACAGGTGGTTGTATCCCGTCATTCCAATTTCGCACGGTGAAACTGATACGTTATGTCACCTCGTTCGACCACTTTGTGATGGCCTGCGAGGGCATCTTCATCCTCTTCATCATCTACTACACCATCGAAGAGATCCTGGAGATCAAGAAACACAAGCTGAAGTACTTCAAGAGTTTCTGGAATGTACTCGACATCATTGTCATCTTCCTGGGCTATGTGGCAGTTATATTCAATGTCTACCGTACACTGGCCGTGGGAGACTTGCTCAAGGGGCTCTTGGAAGACAACAAGCAGTATGCAAACTTCGATTCTCTGGGCTTCTGGCAGACGCAGTTCAACAACATGGTGGCCGTGGCCGTGTTTTTCGCCTGGATCAAGGTGAAACACTTTTTCTGTCACTAATTAATCCTGGTTTTTGATGACTTTAGAAAGTCACTATTAGTTTGCTTAGGTTCAGTTCCTAATTTTCCTTTTTCAGACTTTTTCCACGCTTGCGTCTTACGTGTTTTCCCGCGCTTGCGTCTGGTTACGTGTTTTCCCGCGCTTTCCTCTGTTTACGTGTTTTCCCGCGCTTGGCTCTGGTTACGTGTTTTCCCGCGCTTTCCTCTGGTTACGTGTTTTTCCCGCGCTTGGCTCTGGTTACGTGCTTTCCCGCGCTTTCCGCTGGTTACGTGTTTCCCGCGCTTGGCTCTGGTTACGTGTTTTCCCGCCCTTGTCGCCGGTGTACCGGTTATGTGTTTTCCCGCCCTTGTCGCTGGCTACGTGTTTTCTCACGTTAAGGCGGGGGTACACGTGAATTTCAATGAAATTTTAAGAGGTTTAAAGAAGGGATAGAAGGAAAAAAAAATTTGGACACCACGCGGGTGCTCTTGCGTGGTTATCAACTGTCGTCAATGTCAATCTACTAATTTTAACTTCAAATTCTAATTTTAAAACTACATTAAATCTTCAATATTTCTTATTTCCCTAAATTTTACAACTCCTTTGAGAAAAACTATTTCCTCCCCAAAATACCCAAAAATCACCCAAAAATTTACAAAACACCCCATAACATAGATTCATGAGATGAGCTAAGAGTTTTTGGATTGCTTGAAACGCGAACGAGATATTTCCATTAAACCCATGTTAAGTGGCGGGAAAATGGCATTCAGGTGGACCCCTGCCTTAAGTGTCGATTACAACAGACTACCTAATAGCAGTGTGCAGAAAATTTATTGAGTAATCAGTTGCTATATATCATTGTCATATTATGTGTAACTCTGTTTAATGTGACTGTTATTCTTTCTTGATAGGTGTTCAAGTATATCAGCTTCAACAAGACCATGACCCAGCTGTCGGCCACCCTCAGCAATGTATAGTTACACTTTCTTATTTAGTACATTATTTATTGTTTATTGACTGCAGTGAAACTTGTCGTAGATTTGCGTGATGTGTGAACTGGGCAGTAACATTTTTCCCTCTCCTCTCTCCTCTCTCTCCTTCGTTTCTAGTGCGCCAAAGACGTCGGTGGTTTCGCAGTCATGTTCTTCATCATCTTTCTCGCGTATGCACAGCTGGGTTACCTTGTCTTTGGTACTCAAGTGCGGGACTTCAGCACATTCGAGGACGCTATGTAAGTATCATGAAGGGTTTACCAAAATCCTCTCATGCTCTCGCGAATACGCGCGTGGATTGTAACAGGCACGATAATTCACGCGCGGATGCACGCGTGAACTGCTTCTGTGTGGCAAGCAGAATAAGTTCCACTATTAAATAAAGCACTGTTTGACCATTTACGGACACAAAAATCTGCGGGTACAATACAATACAGTACAATGCGCCGGGCTACCGCACTCCCACAAGCAGCGGATATTGCGCGCACAAGCGCCTTAGTTTTGATATGTTGGCGTTTTCTTGTGAGCTCATCCTCGGAGACCCAGGGTCAGTCAGTGGGGGCGAGTTAAAAAAAAAAATCTGCTTCACGTTCTCTCCTACTTTTCTTTGCCGATATTTTTTCCCTCGCCCCACTAACTGCCCCTGGGTCTCCGAGGATGTGAGCCTGGAATTAAATTTTTTTTTTTTTTTTTTTGCTTTCAGCTTCACACTGTTCCGTATTATCCTGGGTGATTTCGACTTCCACGCCCTCGAGGCCGCCAACCGCGTCCTTGGTCCTATCTTCTTTATAACCTACGTGTTCTTCGTGTTCTTTGTGCTGCTCAACATGTTCCTGGCCATCATTAACGACACGTACGCTGAAGTCAAGTCCAACATCGCCTCCCAGAAGAGCGAGTTTGAGATCGGCGACTACTTCAAGAAGGTATTAAAGGAATTTTAAGGGAGCTATGTCACGATATTTCAAGTCATTTTGCGAAGTGCAAAATCACCTTCAAATTGAAGAAGGCCTCGAAATAGTTGTTTACTAAGGTAGAAAAACATCAAAGAGGTGATAATAAACCAAACTGGAACAAGGATGGTTAAGGATGGACAAGATTAAGACGGATTGCGAACGGCGAACTTGAAAAAAATTGCCAATTTTTTCAAGATGCGCCAACCGTGACGTAGCCCCTTTAAGTCATTTTTCTGATGAACAAAATTACTTTCTAATTGAAGGAAACCTCGCAATAATAGTTTACTAAGGTAGAAAAACACCAAAGAAGTGATAATAAACCAAACAGGAACAAGGATGGTTAAGACTGAGGAAGATTAAGACGGATTACGAACTTGCCAATTTTTTTCAAGATGCGCTATCGTGACGTACAATCAAGAGAGATCAGTCTGACTCAACATCGATTTTCTCCACACAGTATCGATACATAAGCTAGCAGACAGGTGAGGAGAATATAGAAAATCATCAACCAGGGGTATTGTCTTGATGTACCTCCAAATTCTCCGAACTCTATCATTAGCTTTTAACTTTGCTGACCTTCCGATCACTTTCGAAAATCTTCGGAGGACCTCGGGTGATTTTCGGCAATCTTCGGCTCATCTTCGGAAGGGTTCGTGTCATCTTCGGAAAATCGTCGGAAGTCTTCGAGTCAACTTTTGAGTTGACATCATTTACCTGACATCCAAACGAGCAAAAACACTCATCTACTCTCTTGAAAATTTGAGCAGGTTCAAATTCGATGAGAGCGCATAAGGGTTGGCGGTCATTCGGTCAAACGAAGCGAGAGTTTGAACTCTTGTCCCCTCTCGCTCTCGATTATAGTTTGATTTTCGTTATTTCTACTCCCTTTAGTTGTCGGCTTCATGGCAAAGGTTGTTTTTCTTTTGAAAGATTTGCCAAAAGTAATTTAAAGGTGAAACTGTACGCCTTGTTTACAGTTCGTTTTAATTTGAAATTTGAAATTTTCTTCTTTTATAACTAAAACTGCCGGGAAACCTTTCGAATGTCTCGGGATAGTTTACGAATCAGAAAAACCTTTTGTTGGTTTCATTTCTATTTGCGTTAAGTTGGCTTCCCGATGAAACTTTGAGGAACAAATTTTTGGCGTTTATGCGAACAGAGCGGATAGATGCAATAATTCACAAAATAGAAGTTTTCTTGTTAAATTATAATTTACCCTGTTTTTGAAGTTTGCCGTTGGCGATGGTCTTGCAGACAGCTTGTTGTTAATAATAAATAAACGTGTCTAATTTCTGTCGAATTCTACATTTTAAAAGGAAATTTATCCTACACACTCATTGTGTTTTCCCCGTCTTTGTTTTTGGCGCCGTAAGGTATTTCTCCGGCGCGCAATAATTTCTGTACCGGCTTATCAATAAAGTAATTTAGTTTTTTAATTGCAACTGGAGGAAAAATTCTCGGAAATTTTAAATGAGTTTTTTGTTTTCTGTGTCACATTTAAGTTGATCTCATATATAAATTGCGCCGTTATGTCTGAAGCAGAAGTAATTTTACAATCACTATACTCGGCAAGTGGCCCAGGAAATAAACCAGGTGTTTTGGAATATAACTTTCTGTAGGCTAGGATATTATTATTATTATTTTTTATGCATATATCCTCTCAGCAGCGTATTGAACTGTGAAGTGTTGCCTAGCAACCGTTGAAATTGCCATTTTATTGGCTTTTTTTAAATAAATGGTTAAATGTCCCAGCTCTGTTATTGGTCGTGAATTTGGCTCCGCCCAACGCACACACCAGGTCGTTCCCTATTAAAAACTATTTAACAGACCGGTGGCCTGTTTTCGTCTGAAATTATGCAAGTCTAGAATCGTGAACCACTTGCCTATCTAGAATTTCTGTGGGCTTTTGCTTCTTCTTCTGACGAGCCATGTTTTGATATATCCGCGTGCGAGAAGACAGCGGTATAATGGTGTACTTTGCCTCGTAGGGATACCAGAAGATGTTGGACAAGCTCTCTTTCAAACGCGAGAAGATTCTCGACATCCAGAAGGCGCTGAAGTCGGCCGACGTCAACCAAGACAACAAGCTGGACTTCGAGGAATGGCGAGCAAACTTAAAATCGTAAGTTTGAAATTTGTAATTTTTACAGTGAACTCAAGCTAGAAATTTCTTTAGAAAGCCCTCTCCGTTTCCTCCACTCCCGTTTTCCAAAGTGAAGACATAAGACTAATAATTCGTGTCAAAAGTTTATCAGTATTTACAATCCCACATGCATATTCAAATATTGCTCTCAAATCTCCATGTAAGTGGGGATCTCCGGCTTAATAAATGATAAGCAAATCAGATAGGGGTGCCTTTTTCTCCGTGGTAACTTTCTACGTTCCGCCGCCAATGTCACGAAAACCTTTTAAGTCGATTTAACTCAATTGGGCCGCCCAACTCTGAAAGATTCCTTCAAAACAATTTTTCTCGGCGTAACTAATGCACAGCAAGATGTCCTTTCAACATACTAATCGTTCAACGCGACAATACGACCTTCATTCGATCGAAAATCCCCAAGCAATTGAGATCTTACGATAGCTTCGTAACTATTTCTGCCATTATGTTTTGATCTCGGGATCGATTTTTGATGGATCTGTTTTTTATTTTCTATTTTTGTTTTGTTTTGTTTTGTTTTGTTTTATCCTCGGTGACGGCTCTAGAAATCAATTCTGTTGAAATCCGCTGTAAACGAGATAAAACTAACTGTAAAGCCCCTTCCACACGAGCAAGTTTTCCTTGACAAGTTTTCACTTGACAATTTTTCCTTGACAAGTGTCCTTGTTCCCTTTCCACACGAGCAAGGAAAAATTGTCAAGTGAAAACTTGTCAAGGAAAACTTGCTCGTGTGGAAGGGGCTTAAAGCTAAAGCAACTGTGTATGCCGGTGACTTTACTTGGCGAATCAAAAAAGCGTGAACACTTTGATTTAAGCTTGGATTTTCTTTGCTTTTTCCCTGTATTTATTTTATTGCTATTTTCGCAAAGTTTTTCTGCTAAAACAAAGTGTAAAATTTGAGTTTCCTGTCTATCCCTCTCGCAGTTTGATCATGTCAAAGTTAAATCAATGTGTTCACGCTTTTTTTATTCGCACAGTAAGCTTTTTTTTTTTTACAGCTCGGTATGAATTTTTAACTCTTTTAAAATTTGCTGTTTTGTTAGGCGTGGCCATGCTGATGCGGAAATCGAAGCGGTGTTTGCCAAGTACGACTTAGATGGCGACAGAATCCTGGACGAGGACGAACAGAAAAGGATGCAAGAAGATTTGGAAGGACAGAAGGTATGATGTTGTCTTGAATCGAGAAATTGAAATAATTTGGTGTGCAGAGCGGCAGTACTTACCTTCGGTAGTTCTAATCGTTCGCGGCCCATATCAGTCGGAGCAAGTGCCGTTTTTGGCAAATCTTCGTTGAAGCACTCGAAGAGTTTCCGAATCATTTTATCCAATCAAAAACTAGCGCGAGCACTCCCGAGTTCTCCGAAAGCAATCACGTCGGTATAGCGCAATAAGGATACGTCATGTTGCTAAGCAACTTCGGGGACAGAAACCGCGGGCTCAGTCCCGTCTCGGAGGCGGAATTTTTCCATCAACTATTACTTGTTCCCCCGAATTATATTTCCTTTCCTTTCCCCTCCCTTTTCTTTTGTTTTGTTCGGAAGTTGAAAGTTCTACCGAACTTGGTCTTCTTCGTAGCCGTTATTTGGAACGTCACGCAACATTCTAACGTGATTTGGATCGTCCACGCAACACTTCTCCCCAAATAACAACCTCGTTCCCAGGGTCCCTCCTCTTCGAGGTTTCCCAAATAACGGCCTCGGAAGATTGTGCAATAACTTCTGTCTATGTTTCTTACTCGCGTGCTGTGCTTACTTCATATAGGCTGAACTGAACGATGAAATCGATGAAATGGAGCGAAACAAGGAAAACCAAGAACGCACGCCCCAAGAGCGCCAGCAATGTTAGCAGTGACGACAGCGATGAGGACGAGGAATCCACTGGCGGGCTGAGTGCGCGCGCGGGCTCAGCTATCGCTCGACCCAGTGCTGGCGGAGGAGGAGTCTCCTATGAGGAATTCAATGTGTAAGTTCACCTATGTATTGAAGCAAAATTACACCACCCCTCCCTTGCAAGGCAACCCTTTGGTGTGATCGGAACTGAATGTCGAGATCGAGATATATTTACATAACACGTCTCTATCATTTGTGTTTTAGTCTCAGCCGTTCGCGTGGATCGCATGGAACACTCCATCGGCAGCATCGTGTCCAAGATTGACGCAGTTCTCGTCAAAACTGGAGGCCATGGAGAAGGCCAAGCTGAAACGACGAGAGACCATGGCAAAACTGCTCGACTCTATCGCTGATGTAAGTATATGGCAAGAAAAACGTTTTCACCACGTAACGGGGCGTAAATTAACGCAAACGCAACATAACGAAAACGTAACGTAACGTAGCGCAACTCAACGTAACGAAATGCAACGCAAACGTAACGTAGCGCAACGTAACACAACGTAACGTAACGTAGCACAACGTAACGCAACACACAACGTAACGTAACTCAATGTAACGTAACTCAACGTAACGCAACACAATAACGTAACTCAATGTTACGAAATGCAACGCAACATAACGTAGCGCACCGTAACAGAACGTAACGTAACACAACGTAGCGTCGCGGGACGGATTTTCCGCGCGTGGGTAACACTTTCTTTTCCTTCCACAGAGCGACCGAGGTGAAACGCAGCGACCGTGACGTGAAGCGAGATCAGATGGAGAGACTGGTGCGAGAGGAGTTGGAACGCTGGGATAGCGAGGCGTCCATGAACCGCGGAGAGACCAGCCCCACTGGTTCCCGGGCTCCCACTGCTAAATCCAGCCGCGGATCCCCGTCACGAGCTTCCCAGGCCTCTGCTGGCTCAAATAGGATGCAAGTAAGTATAAGGAGACACGGAATGGCAACCATTTTTTGATGAAATTACATTTATTCAACGAATTTCCTTTATACCCCTTGAACTTTATTGTTTACTAAAAACGAAGAAAAAAAAACTAAGCCACAAAATTAACTACTTTGGTATTCATCAAATCATAGTTAATAGAGGGAAATGGTTATGAAGCCGGCAAACTTCAAAGGAGCAAACAAAGACGCGAAGATTTATGTTGGAAGGTCCACGACCCTGCACAATCTTTTGTTTTGCTCTCATACACTATGCATGAAACGTTTCTATTGGTTAGTTGCTTGAACACACGTAAACACCTATTGTATTTTGTCAGGTTTGTGCAGGGTCAAGGCCAAAAAAAGCGAACAAAAACATATAACAAAGACTTTTGTCGGGCTTCATAACCATTCCTTTTATTAACTATGATCAAATTATTGATACTTCAAACTTTTATATTGGGGCGGGGAGGGGGGGGGGGGATGGACAGGGGGAGTTGAGGTCCCGATCCTTCCTTAGTGGCTCCCGCGTCTTTGGGCTCTCAAATCTTAAACAGGGTAGGAAAATCAGAGATTTGTGTCATAAACAGGGTCAGGGTTTGAGCGTCCCGGCCGTACCTCCCTACCCGAGCGTCTATCGAGCTCTCCCCCCCCCCCCCCCCGGGGATTTTCGTTATTCTCCTCTGTTTGCGTGACAGCGTATTGATATTGTTAGGTGAAATTAGATGTGGATCACCACTGAATTTTATTATTTTCTTTCCTTGCAGGATCGCGATCGTGATGGAGTTCCCGCCGTGTTCAACGAACACACAAATGTTTAGTTCTCATGGAATCGTCCACTGACGGCTGAGGAAAGCTTGCAAAGGATTTCTTTAAAAAAAATCAAGATAGTCGAGATATAGATTTAATTTATTTGCTCCACTTATATTCGTCCACTATTCAAGCATAGATTATTTGCTTCCACTTTGGAGAGGTTCGTTTCCCCTCATTGAATACCGGCTGTTTTTAGAGTTTATTGCTTTCATTAACCCTTTCACTCCCAAGAGTGTCGAAGCTCAAAAGTGAAAAAAAAAAAATCCCAAATTTCATTTTGCAAGATATTGAAAAACAAACAGCACCACATGAAAGCACTGATCATCAGCTTTCATTTGAATGGTCACCACACTGGGGTTTCATTCACAGACTTGAAAGTTAAAATACAACAATTGACTTGATGCTTGATTCTGGCAGTGAAAGGGTTAAATGATCAGTGCGTAGTCATATGAGTCATATTTTCACACGGTTTCCAAAAGAGAATCTTTTCCCAGATCTGGCCGATATGGAATTTAAGAAGAAGAAAAAAAAAGGTTGATCGGGTATTATTTATTTATCTCTCGTTAGCAGGGCTTCATTTCTGAATTTCGTGATACTTGGAATTCCCCAAACCTGAATAAAAAAAGATGTGTGAAATTATGACTTTAATAGTATATATTCATGTACGCGTTACGGTCTGTAGTGTTGCGTTAGAGGGTAATTTATTGCAGTAGATTTGTACATAGGTAATTCAGAAGAAGAGAGTCACGCGGGTCTTAAATTTACATCACGTGGGTCTTATATGGTTGTCACGCGGTTTGCACGTGTTAAAAAGGTTCCGTAGACAAACTTCTTTGAAAAGAAGTGATTTGTGAATACTCGTATAAATTTGATAATCAAGTTGATTCTTCACCAATCAAGTTTTTAAAGGTTCGGTGTACTGTATATTACATGCAGGGCTGTGGCTTTGGGGAGCAAGGGGTTGAAATTTTCAGTTCATTATACGTACGAGCAGGTGTTTGTATAAAAGCAAGCGTGGTTAACGTTTTAGAGAAACGCGGGGTTGTTCAAAATCTTCTAGTGTCTGTTCAGAAAAGGATTTTCCATGCGAAAGGAAAAATGACTTATTGGTTTTGGCTTTGGAGCCGTTGTAGATCGGTTCATTGATCCGTTATTAATGTGATATTAATTATTAATGACGGCACTTAATTGCACCCAACTGCTGGCAGTATAGGAGTAGCCTGTCTTTCCACCGCTTTGATAATAATATTTATAGTAGGTTGGACGTCCTTGTTTACTTGAACGCATGTTACTACATTGCTCATTAAAGGAGCTTTTAACGTTGCTGTTTGTTGTTTGATTTGTTAATTATACAGTAGAACCTCCCGTAAGCGACCACCTCGCGTAAGCGACCATCTCCGAAGCCACCACTTTTCCAAAATACCAAATTTCCCCAGTGAAATCTCTATATTTGGAACCTCTCGTAAGCGACCGCGACCACTTATGGGACCGATGGTTCGAAATGTTCTATTGTTTTTAACCTCCGGTAAGCGACCACTTCACTTGATAGTGCGCAAAATTGGATAATGGAAGACCGTATAACCCTGAAATGACGATAACATTTGTTCTTCCATAGAACTTTTTTTATTTCTGAACGAGTCACCATTGGTTCAGTATGACACCGTTTTATTGAAATTGCACTGAACGAACTGAAATCCATTCGAACTAACAAATGTGTTGAAGGATATTTTACAGAATTTGGATGGTGTTTATGGATGGATGCATTTGCCCATTAAGCCTCTGAAACTACTTCAGGGCATCACTCAAAATTTAGACCCCTGTGGTCTAACTTTTCGTAAGCGACCACCTACAAGTTCGATTGTAGTTTGTCACGCAAGATTGTGCGATGCGCCAGTCATCTTATCAACGTTACCACAGGCATCTCCATGGCTTAGTCGTAACTCACATTTGCCACTTTAGAAAGGAGGAGCAATCTGGGGCGAGTCGCATCTCGCAGTCGCCTGTGGGACCGTTACTGGGACAAAATGGCGGCCAGTCCAGTAACAATCCCACAAGCGACTGCGAGATGCGACTCGCCCAGATTGCTTCTCGTTTCTGAAGTGGCGAAGGAAATGGGCTTGAGTCGGTAGAATATCGTTCTAATAAAGAACATGCACACACAATTCGTTGTTTCTCTTGTTCTAACGTTTTTATTTACAGCGGCATCTAAATACCTCTACATAATTTTCCTGTTAGGAAAAAGCTCAAATATACATGATCAGCTTCTAATAAAACTACTCTACTGCAACATCTACTTTTTACGGATACTTCCTTCAGAACGTCTGCTTTTTTGTTGTTTTTGTTCAACAAACACAATTTCGTCAATGATAAGCTATGTACAATTTGACAAAAATATTAACTGACTTTAAAAAAATACCTTTCTCTGTTTCTGCGTTTCTAATAATATACTTCAAATACTTCTGCAAGTCCCCTTTCTCACGACGAACCGAACCGTTTTTACCTTTTTATCATCTTATCAACACAAATTACGCCTATTTTTCAAGGGAATACAATGATGACTCGATACTTAATCTTAGATTTTGCCAAAACGTAAAACAACGTAACGCATTGTCAAAAAAAATCTCATTAAAAAAAGTCCGCAAACTATTTGCTTGTTGTTGATTACAACCTCTCACAATTATTTAATTATTAATTACTGTACTAATCTTGTTTTTAAGGGACTATGCAAATTTGGGCCTTCTTTTATTAACAAACTGAGCCGGCGGCCAACGCCCGCTTTCGGCAAATCGTCGTGGAGAATCCGAAGAGTTTCCGATTCTAATTGGCCAATCGGAAATCGCACGAGCACTCTGAGAGTGGCACGTCAGCTTGCATGTTGTCATCAGGATACGCCACGTTGCTTAGCAACATCCTGCCAGTCACTGAAAATAATTTGTTGCTCGACTGTTTCCACTCTAAGGAATGGGGATCATACACGCCAAATAAGGAGATGATTTGTGCTGTCATCTCGTCCAGCGGATTCGCTAGCGGAGCTTGCTCTGAAGTCCTCATAACCATCGCCGCCGCTAATAATCAACACGTCCCGGCCAGCGGTTGTGCCCGGCGCAAGAGGCGCGGTTGTAGTTGTAGGAGAAGTGTTTATGGTAGTGCTGGAGCCTTTATCGTTGGTGCTGTCTTGCGCTCCTTCTTTTGGAACCTCGACAGCAGTGAGAAAACGCACATGTCCCGTATGCCCGTGGAACGAAGCTGTGGCTGATGGGCAGTTGCGCAGAGAAGCAGTGCTGGCGGTGATTGTTGGCAGCGGTAATGTTAACACTACGCCTGCGCTAGTGCCAATCCACAGGAGATCCTTGCAGGCGAGCAGAGCGGTGACACGCAAACAAGCTGCTTTGTGTTGGCGGATGATTGCATCAGAACCTAAACAAGAACAACAACATCAGTAATCTGAAGAAATGCGTTTGAATTAGGAACCGAGTTTTAAAGAACAATCTGGAACAGCACATGTTGTTATCATGATAAAGATACAGTGTTCCACAGCTAAGAAAAAAGTAAATATCCACTAACTTTAGTAGCCTTGTGGAGACGCGATGGCCTAATTGTTAGCACGTTGGACTCCGGATCGAGCGGTCTGGGTTCGAGCGTTAACCGGGTCGGTCACTATTGTGTTCTTTGGCAAGACACTTTACTCTCACAGTACCTCTCTCCACCCAGGAGTAAATGGGAACGGGCGAACTGTCAGGGAAACCTGACAAAATGCAAGGGGGCTACCTGCGACATGGAGGGGGGAAGCGATACTCCTAGTCGCTTCATACTATGCAAACCGGAGTTAAGCGCCGACCTGATAAGCTACCTGGGAGCATTTTGATCAGCTTCCATCATAAGCCAACACAAGTACGCATTGCGGACCTATTTTAGTTACCTTGGAGCATTTTGTGTACGGGAGGTGCTACGTCAACATCTGCCAGACACTCGTACCGCGTGGCGTGAAAAAGCCTCACAACGGATGAACTTTGGAGCGTAATCCACACACCCATGTCAGAGCTTGCCATGCGGTACACAGCGCGGTCCTTGTCCAAGCTGCAGCTGAACGACGTCTAAGTAAAAAGGAAAAATACGCGAGCGTCAGCATGACAAATTCTGGGATCGTTTGGCTAAAGCACGCGAGCTATTACTGGCCGATGGTTGCTATGGAAACCATCAGCCAATCACTGTTGGGACAAGACAATCAGAGAGTAGGAGTCTTACCTCGACTGCTAAAGTGGTTGTATTGACAATGACAGCACTACAACCCAGGCCACACCACAGCCGACCGTGAATAGCTGTCATGCAGGAGACTGCTGCCGACTCTCCGATGTGAAGCATCACGGGACTGCCTACTTCCCACGCGCAACCTGTTCGAATAAAAAGTATCATTCACTTCACATTGCAGAGTTAGTTTGCGTTGCGTTACATCGGTTTCGTTCTTTCTCCAACATAATTAATTTTGTCCCTCCCTACTGAAAGGTTATTGAAAGTCAAGTTCACATTGAAAACTTGCAAATGAAGCGTAAAATGATGGTTTTAAATGGAAGAAAAACGAAAGAAATGCGGAATCTCACTCGAAACGTGACATCTAATCACGAAATTAATGATTATTCTTTGTTTGTTGCGTAGTTTAAGACACTTCATAAATGTCTGCTTTGGTTTTGTAGTGTGCTCTGACCAATCAGAACATACATGCTGTGTGTCCAGGGGTAAACTGCGATCAGGCCTCCTCTAACTACTTGGGTCGATGAGAGGAGGGCCTGATACAATTACTTACCGGATCGCATGTACAACATTCAGATTCTGAATGTTTTCCTGATTGGTCGAAAAACAATACTTCCGTCAATCATGCGTACCTAATATGGCTTTTGTCAATCGGCGTGCACGCTCGATTAAAGTACAAGAAAGGCCTTCTACTTCCCACTCCGCTACCGCCTTTTGCGAAGGGAAGGACTCTTCTGAATCATTACAAGGCCAATATAAAGATCTTACATTTAAAATGGCTGAAGCTTTCCGCTTAAAAAATGGTTATTTGATTCAAATTTCTA
The DNA here is from genome assembly GCA_029204205.1 of Desmophyllum pertusum. Classification (NCBI taxonomy): domain Eukaryota; kingdom Metazoa; phylum Cnidaria; class Anthozoa; order Scleractinia; family Caryophylliidae; genus Desmophyllum; species Desmophyllum pertusum. Next base: position 2,791,450 of record MU827306.1, on the reverse strand, counting down.
AACGGAATCATGGAATCATTCGACCATAAACGACTGACTAGACATGTCTAGGATCCACGTTATTATGCAAATTTGTGTCGTGTAACGCAATCGTAGTCAGTGCTGTTTTCGGAATGAAATTGATGGCAAAAACACAGTTCGAAGGCTCTATTCTACTTCAAAATGCTCCTCATAATACAACATATCTTGCCCGTTAGAAATGCACTTGAAGCAAAGAAGGTCAGAAGACCGAATTCAAGAGAACGGCAAGTGTACAAATGTCACGAACTGTGACGTAGATTTTGAAAATTGACAGCTTGACAGATCATTGACAAGTGGGTGGAAAGCGAATCGGCAAATAATTGTATCAGGCGTTCCTTTTCCTCTCTCTCTCTCCGCGCTCCAGAAAGAAAAGGAAAAGAACGCCTGATCGCAGGTTAGTCCAGGGGGGGCAGAAGACTTCTGAAATTTTTCGTATCTGAATCATCCAACAAAATATGACGTCACATCCGGTAAAAAATCCCGCAATGCTCGTTCGGCGAACTACAGAAATCAGTTTCGAGTAGGCATGATTTCTTCGTTTTTTGGAACCTATGGTTTGGTTGCATTTTATACTGTGGAAATAAAGAAGTTGCAGAGATATTGCTTCGGACTTCTCAGTAAATATTTCGGCAAGAGAGAAAGGTTTAGTATTGTTTTGAAGGCAAATAACACACAACGCGAAGTGCCGTGTCATGGCGGATATTTCACGCTCACAAAACAAGTTCGTTCCATATTTAGCTATAGCAGTTCCTGATTCAGTAGTTACATCGATTTCTATAGCCTACGAGATTTACAACATCATGGATGAAAACATTGCTGGTCGTAGTTTGCACTGTTCACTTCGGGAAGGTAATTATCTCTCGCCGTAAAGTGTTAGAAGTCGCTGTTGTTGCTCTTGGTCCTTATGTTTTCAGTTGAAGACACAAGCGAAATCTTTATATTCTACTGAAGGTTGGTATTTTTTTTTACATCTCCTTGTTGATTATTGTTGTTTCCAGTAATACACAATACATGTATATTTTTATTATTCTAGTTTTGGGGTAATCGGTTGGTTTTGTTCCGTGAATTGATCTTAATTTATTGCATGAAATTTAATAATTAGCTTATCACACAATTCCGAATCATTTCTAGTTTCTTGTTCGTTTCTTCTGTACAAAACATTTTTTTGAATCATCACATCCCTTAGGGTAAATATTATGTAATTAAATTTATGGCAAAACGGTCAGTATAAAATGCAGATTGCATATAAAAATATGCAGATTATATATAATTTTAATTAATAGGTATATAAAATGCCCGGCCAGGGTATTTATATTTATAAGGGTTTTGGCATGGGTTTCAAATTAAAAGTGTGTGGAACATTTAATTTGGTGAATGATCGCAGTCTTTGGCATTTACCCCCGGGCACTTACCAGCGCATAAATATCAAATTATAGGCAGTGGCGGATCCAGACCTGTTCAAATTAATTAAGGTGGGGGCCCGAAAAAATGTTGCCACAAATGGGAAGGGGAGGGCCCCCCCGTAACTTTTATTACGGCAGTCCCTAATTATGAATTGGATTATAATTACTTCAAACAATCTTAAGGGGTTGTTTGAAGTTATTACAGTGTGTGATTGAACAAAATGGGGTGGCATGAAGAGACCAAACTTCTCATCACTTTATGTCACCCTATTCCAAAAATGGCCGTCAATTTAAAATTATTTTGTAGTTGTATTTATATTTCAATAATTTGCCTCACTAACCTCATTTTTGAGTTGATAATTCAAAATAATTTTTACTCTAGAAACGAGGTTAGTGAGGCAAATTTAAATGTATACAAAACAATTTTAAATTGGCAGCCATTTTGGAATAGGGTCTATATAGTGAAGAGGCAAATTTTCTTCTTCTGGCTAGCCTTTCTTCTTCCTCAGATTGTGAGGTTACCCAGCCTATTTCTATTATATTGTTTTTATATTTCCACAGATGTGAACTGAAATATAATTGAACAACATTGAAGAATGATAGGATTGATTATACTTCAGTTGAATATAATTAAGGTTTAGTGTGAACAGACTAAGCAATATTTGTACATGCAATAAAATATTGGAATGCATCCTGTAAAATGCTAGCCTGCGAGAGCAGCCGGTTTTCTCGGGATCTTGTTTTGAAACTTGAGCCGGAATTACGTCTGCGTTCAGTGCGTTCGCAGGCTAGTAAAATGCAAATTGGGTAGAAAATGCCAGACCGAGACCAAACCTGTCACTGTCGACTGATATAATATTTTCAATTTTGAACCTACCCCAGTGTCATGCAATCACCTTTCCAGATTGATTCATCAATGGTCTTTAAAAAATGTCAACATTAAAATGCTATATGCTAAATTAATAAGTTGCTTGTAAATACCAGAATGTCAATAGCCCACTTTCGATATATTAAAAATTATTTTATTCAGCTTGATAGTGAGGATTAGAGGACACAAACAAAATAAATTAATTAAACATGCTTGTTTAATTATCCTTTGTTTGTGTCCTCTCAGCCTTGCTAACAAGTGGAAGTTTAATATATCGAAAGTAGGCTATTCAATGAGTGTGAATAATATGAGACTGGTGTGAACCCAGCTCATTCTGTCGGTTTGACTAACTCAACACTAACCTGAGTATCCGAGGCCTTCCTTATTAGCTAAAGGGGACAAGGGTGGGGAGACGAGGGAGTGGAGAGGTTTTTGAACTTCAGAATTTGTGTTATTCAGAAAGGCACAGTATAACATCCATTCTTTGATCTTTGTACATGTTAGTTTGATCATTGAGTACCAGAAATATAACTACTATTTTTGCATTTGTTTTCTGCATTCTAGACACACCAAATAATAATTATTACAGTTTATTGGATTGGCCTTCATCTACTGATGTACTGCAGATAATAAGGCGGTGAAGTGAAATTGACAAAAAAACCTACCTGTACTTTCAACATCACTCTCACATCACGAGTACAAATGAAACAAAAGATACTATAATATAGTGACCTACATGTATATAGTCTATAATATTATCAAGCAACAAAACATAACCATTATAGCATGTAAGTGCAAGAACCCTTTCACTCTCACAGTCAAATCTTGAGTCAATAAGATTCTAATTTTATGTCTGCATGTGGGTGAAACCCCAGTGTGAGACCATTCAAACAGATGTGATTGAACAGAAAATTTTGCAAAATGAATTTTAAGATTTTTTTACTTAGTTTTCAGCTAAGCACTCTTGGGAGTGAAAGGGTTAATACTGTCCGTGTTCATTTTTACTTGACTGTCTAGTGTGTGAGAGACAAACTAGACTACAGTAGGGGACACTGATACTTTAAGGGAACAGTGTCAACCATTAATTTTGTCCTGGCAAAACGCTCATAATACTCTTTGTATTTATGATCTATATTAAATTAATAAATTAAAGTGGCACCTCTATTAAGGGGATGGGAAACAGTTTTTGTGTAACGAATGCCATTTCAACCTGCTACAAATATGATTGATAAGATTTTGTTGTACAACTGATGACAACTTTCAAAGCTTATTCTAAATGAACAGTCCATTAGATAGCTGTTGCAAGTTAAAATCATGCATTTTATTGCTGCATTCCAAGTCAAGAAAACATGCATTTTGAATTGGCTACATGCAGACCTTTTTGATGATTTATTAACATATATATTATATAATTTATATGACTAATATCAACTTTATTGTCCTATGTTTTTGGCACAACCATGCCACCAGGCTTCTTGGGGATTCGGTGGGGGCAATTAGACCAATTTGTATGTATTAACTAGCTGATATGATCATTATAAATGTTCTCGTAAGCTGTACAAATAATGTATTATTCTGTCCAGACAAGATGGAAAATAACCCTTCTATATAAAGATTATGACTTCTCTGGAATCAATTTTCTTTTTTCAAATCCTATCATTTTTTCTTGAGATGTCATCTGCTAATCAGTTAGCGAAACAGGAAACTCTGAAATGAAAAGAAAATAATTCAACTTTTACCTTTAGTTTACCCTATCCTTACAAATCCCTCAAATTGCTCACCCTTCTTCCTCTAAAATTTCCCCCTCCCCCTTCTCCCTCCCACTGTTTATAAGAATACAGTCGAAGCTCTCTGAGCGGACTCTCTCGTAAGCAGACAGCTCTACTTATGGCCGCCATGACAAAACCCTGTTTGAAATATAGCTCATACAAGCTCTGTATTTACACATATTGTAGTCATAAGCGGCCAGCTCCAGCTAGTTGCAGACACTTTTTCTGCTTCCCGAGGGTGTAAAGGCTTACAGGAGCTTCGGCTGTACTGTATATATTATTTAAGTTATTTTTTGTTTCTTTGCTGATATGTAGCCTCCTACGCAGACTTTCTTTGGGCTTGTCACACAATCTTTCCTCCCCCAAAAGATTGAGTGACGAGCCCAAAGAAAGTATGCGTAGGAGGCTAGCTGATATGCAGATTACTCTTCTTTCACTAATCTAAATAAAAAAAGCATCAATTTTTCTTTTTTCAAAAATAAGGTATACATAATCATATGCATTTTAACCAAAATACACCCTGGGCATTTTATAACTAATTTTAAATTATCTGCATATTTTTATGCCTAGCCTGCATTTTATACTGACCGTTTTGCCATAAATTAATTACATAATATTTACCCTAAGGGATGTGATGATTAAAAAAATGTTAAACTTAAGGATCTACTTTGTGTAGAACAAACGAACAAGAAACTAGAAATGATTCGAATTATAAAAATAATAGAATTGTGATTATTATTCAATTTCATGCAATAATTAAGATTAATTCACGGAACAAAACAACTGCGATTACCCCAAAACTAGAATAATAAAATATACATGTATTGTGTATTACTGGAAACAACAATAATCAACAAGGAGATGTAAAAAATACCAACCTTCAGTAGAATATAAGATTTCGCTTGTGTCTTCAAACTGAACACATAAGGACCAAGAGCAACAACAGCGACTTCTAACACTTTACGGCGAGAGATAATTACCTTCCCGAAGGAACAGTGCAAACTTACGACCAGCAATGTTTCATCCATGATGTTGTAAATCTCGTAGGCTATAGAAATCGATGTAACTACTGAATCAGGAACTGCTATAGCTAAAATATGGAACGAACTTGTTTTGTGAGCGTGAAATATCCGCCATGACACGGCACTTCGCGTTGTGTTATTTGCCTTCAAAACAATACTAAACCTTTCTCTCTTGCCGAAATATTTGCTGAGAAGTCGAAGCAATATCTCTGCAACTTCTTTATATCCACAGTATAAAATGCAACCAAAAACAAAGGTTAAAAAAACGAAGAAATCATGCCTACTCGAAACTGGATTTCTGTAGTTCGTTCGAACGAGCATTGCGGGGATTTTTTACCGGATATGACGTCATATTTTGTTGGATGATTCATATACAAAAATGTGCCAGGCGTCGCGGAGTGTTCTGCCCCGCCCCTGTGTGTGTCCAACCAACCGTGATTACGCACGTTTTCCCGCGCTACGTTTTTCCGCCGCTTGGCTCTTCTCAGTTCTCACCAAGTTTTCCCGCGCTTAGCACCGGTTTACAAGTTTTCCCGCGCTTGGCACTGGTTACAAGTTTTCCCGCGCTTTGCACTGGTTACAAGTTTTCCCGCGCTTGGCACCTGTTTCACGTTTTTGCTTCAAGTTCTTGTTGTTTCATTGCAATCATCGGGTTATTTTATAGCCAGATGCGAGTTTTTACAACAGTCACCTCTTTACGTCTATAAGAAGAATTACCTGGATGTCTTCTGTAAATATACAAGTGACCAGTTGATAGTGACATGAAGACTTGATTATCAACATACCTGAAAGAGACATTCAACAAGTTGTAAGAATACATTCAGGAACATAAACTTCTTGTAGCTACAGCCACATGGTTATTGAATGATGAGAACATGGCGATACTTACAAAATGCACTGAATTGATCCAGAATGCTGAAGCTTTAACTTTGATTTCTTATTTTGGGCTTCCTTCGCCGGGTATACGAAAATACTAGAACAGCAAAAAAACACATGCATTAGAATCAACAATAAAAAAAATTACTGTGTGAATCAAAAAAGTGTGAACACTTTTATTTAACTTTGACATGATCAAACCGCAAGAAGAATAGTCAGGAAACTCAAGAAAAGCTTTGCAAAATAGCAATAAATAAATACAGGGGGGAAAAATTAACCAATTTTGGCAAAGGAAAATCCAAGCATTAAATCAAAGTGTTCACGCTTTTCTGATTCACACAGTAAATGGCTTTGAAAGAGTTTTATTTTATTGATCATGGACTGTTGGGTTACAACCTTCTCAGCCAATCAGCACGTGGTTAATTATTTGACTTCTCCGCCTCGGCGCCTCCTAAAGTTTGCGTGCTTTTTGATTGGCTAAGCAGCGGCGGGAAACCCAACATAAAGATGGCGTAAACACTTACGAGTGTCAACTGTACGATAACGGCAAAAAAAAACGCTGTTTGCGTGACATCCTAGAGAGCATCAGCTTCACGCAAGCTAATGCCTAACTTTGAGTTTAAAGCCATTAAATGACATGGAATACAAAGCCATTAATACAATGTAAACGAAGCAACAAGAACATACCATCCATCTTCTGTACCCAACCACACTGTACATGCCTCATCAGTATCAAAATTCACAATATCCGACAGGCTGTCTTTGAGATCTTCCCTACTGGTGCGAGATCTACGCTTGCCGGAATGCTTGCGGGATCCTTTAGCTTTCATCTCATCGCAGCTTGAGTCATTTTCCTCGAATTCAAACACATTTTCGTCTTGACTGCTGTCCATGCCGTCAGCACTTCCGGTGGTTCCCAGGCTGCTGCCTTCAGGACTGAGGCGGCCGTCGACGTCGAACGGCGAGCTTCCGTCGTTGAATTTCCCGCCAAGAAAACTCTCTTGACCCAGTCCCTCCTCGTCTTCGGAGCTGCTGTCGAAAGCCATGATGCTCTGTGGTCCAGTGACATCTTCGTCGCTGGCGTAACCTGAGCGTGAGATTTTGGGGTTTGTATTCGTTTTGCTGCTCTTTTCGCTTCCCAGTGAGATGGAATGAGTGTCGGATTTGGTTTCGCTTTCAGACTGGAGTGCTTCCAAGCCGCTGAATTTGGTGCCGGGCACAGGAGAGATACAGAGGATTCGTGACATGCAGACTGTAATGGAACTGAACGGCTGCAAAATGCAATAGAACGAAAATAGGTAAGCTTTTAGTTTAAACTTATCGAATGAATGAGACTTTAGCGATACTTAAGAGCCGATAAAGTTTTAAAGTGAAAGAGAAAGCTTACTGTTCAAAAACAGAAGCATATCACAAACCAGTCTGCAGAGGATGTACTCACATGCACGTGCGAGTTTCGTTCGTAAATATTTTGTGTACACGCGAGAATTTCTATGCTGCACGCCAAATGACTTCCACTTTAGGTATTAACTCGAGAGTGGAGAAAAACAGCTGTTTGCTACGGTGGAGCACACGTGTAGTAGCTATAAAGTACAAGAGGGTCACACAGCACGGCAGTAAAAATACCTCTGCACGCGCCAGATCTCATTGAGTTTTGGTACAAAATAATGGGGGGGGGGGGGGGGGGAGAAGGGTCTGAACTTCCCGTTCACATTTCACTCCTGGTTCCCACCCCTTCCTTTTTGGTTTCAGCCTTTTTATGCTTTTCCTATTGCAAAATATGACAAAATGTTTACCTATTTCTCCCCGTTCCTGCCTTCTTGGGATCCCGCTCTCTGCCCGTAGGCTTCCCGCTGGGTTCCCATCCCTTTGCACCCCCTCCCCCCCCCCACACACAAACCCCCCCCCCCCCCCCCCCAAAAAAAAAAAAAAACATTCTCATCCAACAACTACTGTTTAATTCCAGTACATACCAGCAAGTCCCAATACCACATTAATGCCTCACATTGTGTTAAGCCAATCAGAATGCAAGAATTCAATTCTCACCTGAATTTGAGATCCCATTCTGAGAATACACACTTGTCCCACATAACCATCACTGTTACAAACCCAGACATCTCCTGAACCACAATGATTACCTCTGTCCAACATGTGAGGTGCTTGGCAGGGTGATGCACAAGTGAACTAAAACATCAAGCACCAAGGCATATGTTAGTAGCTAATAATGATGGTATGACAGGCACATGATGCAGTACCTCACATTCCCTAGCCTGCTAATCATTAAATAACACTGTTGACAGTAAAGGCTGGGCCAAATGAGAATGAGAGTTGCTGAGATCAACTCTCAGCAACTATCGCCAGCCAGCCAGGGTCAAATGAGAGAACTCTCCAAAAAAAATTGAGCAAGTTCAAATCCTCTGCACTTGCTTTCTCCTGTCAATAAATTATTTTAATGAAGCACTTGATCATACATGTACCAGGAAAGAAGAAAATAAATTCTTACCTGCATTCCACTTCTTGTCTTGTTGATAGGAATACAGTATTGAAACTCAGGAGGAAATGTGTCTTTGGCATAGGCTGAAAAAAAAAAATCATGCTCAATTATATGCAAAAAAAGAAAAAAATTCCTCCAGAATAAATTCCTTACAATAAAATGCTTACCAAGTTTTTGTTTTGCATCTTCAAAGTACGCTTCCCAGGAATTCTTTATTTCTGTTTCCAAGAACAAAAACTGAAAATCTTTTTCCTCAGGGCCATCCTCCCTAAATAACAAGAAACCACATGTCTTGAGCAATCTACAACCTACATACAACCTGTCGCCAATTAACCTCTACATGACAGTGGCCAACTCAAAAGCGAAAGCTACTTTGGTCACTGTGCACATATTCTGTAACAATTTTGATTTTATCTTCTTTTTCTTTATGTATTTTGATTGTACTGTATTTCTGTATTTTCTCTTTTTGACAAACAGTGTATAATAATAAAAAAACTGAAACTGAAACTACAGTGTACAATCTGTACAGCATGGAACAATACAATACACTAAGAAACAATACACTCTAGGAATTAGCATTTGAAGACCGAGGGAGAGGGGGCTATCTCTGCAACAAGCCTCTCTGCAGGATTAACTATGTGTTCATATGGCCAAAGTGGTCCACACCCGGCCACTAGAGCTTAGCCAGTTTCTGTAGTATTAAGCGACTACCATAGGAGTATTGCCACTCCCACTGCAGGTTACCCCCAGGCCCAGCATTTTGTTAGGTTACCCTAACAGTTTGCATTGTGAGAGTGCTAAGTGTCTTACCAAAGAACATCAAGTCCTAGAGTTTAAAATTGCATGGAAAACACAGATGATTAAACATGTTTTATGCAGGCTGTTGGTTGTATAAACCCTTATCTATTCTAACAGTTAGTGTTCTTAACAAGTCCACACATACAACTGTACTTTAATAAGAAATCAACAAAGATTCACTGCTCTACTTACTCTGCTTGTGTAACATGTAGTTCTAACTTTGTCGAAGTAGAAGGCTGTAATGGAATTTGCTTCTCAGTAATCTGCCGATTGACTTCATTCATCAGTTCTCGGATAGCTCCATCTAGGGTCTGTTAAACGAATTACAAAAGCAATGCCTTATTTCAACCTTTCACAACAACACATTCACATCAAACAGCTCTGGCCCTTCTACTTGCATGTATTAGAATTTGCAAGTACTGTATTTACTCAAAAAAAAGTGCCTCCCCCGAATAAGCGCCGCATATGAGAGCAAAAATAGTAATAAGCGCCGCCCTCAAACAAGTGCCGCACCCCTCAACAACAGTGTGGCACTTATTTGAAGCATTTGAGCTCTAGAGCGGTGCTTATTCGAAAAGGCAGCTACTTGATTCCGATGGGGAAGGAGCCAGTGACATTTACATAAAACCTGAGTTTTTTGTTTCTGTCATTGTTGCTGTTATCGTTTTTAGAAAAAAAGAGTAGTTTTGTCTTATTCAAAAATGTTGTTTTTAATAAGTGCCTCCTCCAAATAAAAGTCACTCTCGAATATGCGCCCCATTAAAAAGTCGAAAAATTTAATCAGCGCTGCGGCACTTTTTCGAGTAAATATGGTAGTCTTTTCGAAAATTAACCTGACTGGAAAATAAATTTACAGACATGTATGTGAATAATAGCCTTTGAAAAGCGAAATATTTACCATGTGTGTTATTGTTAGAGTATCAGACAAGATGCTGATCCTACTCAGCAATGACATATCATTGTCAAGTTTCTCTAACTGCTTCTCCAGACTGTTCCGTCTCTGGGCTTCAGGAGATGCTACAGAAAATGCAAAAAAGTCACAAACTTAAAATCAAAATATTTTGAATAATTCTACCAGGCATACTAACTCTAACACTAGTCCAAATGGAACACAGAATCTGCTAGACTGTGAGGGAAAAATTAAAATTGTGTCAACATTTTTATTGTCTGTAAACGTTTCCTCAACATTTCTTTTCTTTTTTATTTCAAGAAAATTGTCCAGGTTGCTCCAACAAATTACCAGTTATATTTCTTTAAATTATCCTGGTGGAGAAAGGTGCTGTGAGAGCAAAGTGCATTGCCCTAGAACTCGAACTCTTGGGCTTTATCAAGGGTCTCGTACACAATGCTCTGACCATTGTTAGGTCACCATATCTCAAATAGATGGGAGACACTACTCTGAGAATATTGGCTATTAATACTCACTTTTGTAGACTTCCACATCATCAAGGTGTAGTCTCCAGAGTAGTTTGTATTTGTTGAATTCTGTGCCAGACCCAGAAAATCTAACAGACAATGGTACTGTTAGTATTGACATACATATGCATATAAAATATCAGAATCTCAGAAAGTACAAAGTATTGTGACAATAATAACAGTTACAACTCTATGTACAGGTATGTACTTCACCTAAGGGACTGTGCAATAATTATCAGGAGGGAGGGTTGGAAAATGGGCTTCATGTAGCCAAATATTAGGTAATACCCCCCCTCCTAAAGGAGTGAATTTAGTTATTGCCCCCCCTCTAATCAGTCAGAAATTATGTACGACCCCCCCCCCCCCCCCACCCTCACAGTATACACACACCTTTATACAAGTACGCTGCTACATTTTCTCTACACGCACTAGTGTGGATATTAAAATCTTATAACAGTTAGAAGAGCTCCTACTGCATGTTTAATTGTTGGACAACCGCGTCTGGAACAAACATCACCTCCGTAGCAATGTTCAACAGAACCATAGCAGAAGGAAAAGGGCATGTGTGTTATTTTCAGGTCTGGTGAAGGCTTGCTAGGCCCGAAGGGCCGGAAAATTTTTCGGCCCCCACCTTATAAATAGGTATGGATTCGCCAATGTAATATGTACTTTAAATAAAATGTTAAGCCCCCCCCTCTTGAGTGACTTATTTTACCTAGAGCCCCCCCCTCTCCTTGCTTTGATTTTACTTTATGCCCCCCCCTCTGGTTTTCCAACCCCCCCCCCCCCCCCCCCCCCCCCTCCTGGTAATTATTGCACAGTCCCTAAGTCCTAGTCCACTCCTATTCTCTGCTAGTAAACTCACTTCTAGATATTCCCTACCATAGACTACATATAGTTGTTCCTCGTGCATACAAGTAAATTACTTTATTATATGGCAAACTGGTCCACGATGAAAAGGAGCATTCTGATTGGTTCCCTGAGCGGTCCGAATTTTGCAATACGGACCGCAAAGATGGACCGCTCACAAACTCATTTCGCCAAATTCCTTTTATGAAACATTGAACAAAAGAAAACAATTTTCTATTAAGTAGAAACATTTTTCCTCATGTCTGGCGGACAATTTTGGTTAAACTTTTCGCAAAGTGGCCTGAAATATGCAAGAATATGCTTTGCTTTGGCGCGCACGCGTTAGCCGAGAATGGTTGCATTAATTTCTCAGCAAATTTTTAAAAAATCCATTATAATAAAAAACTTTATTGAACTAGCTTGTTCGGTCCGTATTGGGAAATATTGGTCTCGTTCTTTTTTTGCAAGTTTATGGACCTCGCCTTCGGCTCGGTCCATAAACTTGCAAAAAAAGAACTCAACCAATATTTTCCCAATACGGACCTCACGCTAGTTCAATAACATCTATTTATTTCTTTATTTACTCTATTATTTTTCAAATGTTGTGTCAACATACATGCTTAGTGAGCCTCTTCTGAGAGCGTTCGCCTTTCGCTTGACAGTTGCACAAACTAGCATGTCGTTAAACAGGAACAGGCATCGGTCTTTCTTGGTCATATTTCCTTTCTGTTATGACAAACATAGATACACGAATTAAAGACCTGTTACATGTATATTAGATTGTATTACATTGTAGTTGCTGTGCTTGACTGTCCATGACAATTTCATCAGTCTACTAATGTTTAAAACAGGGCAAATGTACTGAATGTTATGATACAATTCATCATCAATATAGTTTTACGTACCACTTCAGCTACCAAGTCTTGACGTATTAATCGTCGAGTGGGAGTCACCAACTGTTAAAACAAAATCTCTCATTTTAATAAACATATTTTCTAAAATTAATTAACTGATATTCAAACTTGTAAATTTACTTAGAGAGGGTTAGGGCACACATAACAACTGATAAAGCAAAGTAGCCTGCAAATGCAACATTTGCCTGTTGTTTGGTGGCTTGAAAAACAGGCAAAAAGGTATCTGCGTTCACATTTTGTATAATTATGTGTCCCATATTTAACTGCTTGGTTTGCTAGCTTTGAGCAAAATTAAATTGGCATAAAAATTACAGAAAAACAGAAATAATAATTACATTTGCCATCCCCTCAATAGTTGCTTCAAGATCACGCAGCCTCTCGGCCTCTCTTTCTGCTTGATCGACCTCCTTCTCTCCTCGGTTCATTCTATCTGCTAACGTCTTTATCTCTCCCAGTGCGAGCTGAAGACTGCCGTGATCAGGGTGATCATGAGGAGTGTGTTTTATCATGTCCTGAAATGGGAGATGAAAAAAAACTTTCTTGAGCCTGATTTAGAGAAATTTAGACATCATTGTTTACGTATGTGTACCAGTGGCGGATTCAGAGGTGCTTGAAAAAGGGGGAAGTGGGGGGGGGGGGGGGGGGGGTGGGGGAGGGGGGAGAGTGGGTGGAGGAGGGCATTTTTTTTGCTTAAAAAAAGGAGGGTGGCCAGGAGTGAAGGTGGGCCTTTTCTTGTTCAAAAAAGAGGAGGGGGGGGGGGGGGGGGGCAGAAAAGGGGTCTCTCCCCGAGATATGCCACTTGTACATAGTACAAGACAGTATAAATCCCCAATGTAATGTACTTTATCATCAATAGGATAACAAAGCTGTACACTTCAGACACTTACCTTTAGTATCAGTTCATATCGTGGAATTCTTTGCACTGGCATGATCATCAAGTCTTGAAGGGTCAGTTTTTCTTTGTGATCTCGGGAACATTGCTAAAACAGACACACACTTGTGAGATTCTTCACCCATATGAGGTAGTTGTAAACTATAAAGTGCAACAAGACAATAGAAAAGCTATTTGCACAGTACCTCCATATATCGCACAAAAGCTGGTCTGGTCACTGTGGCCACCCTTACTGCAGCTCTGGCTTGCAGAAAGTGATTTATGAAGGCACTATAGGCATCCACTAGAAAACACTTGGTAAACTAGAGGGAGACAAACGAGAGTAAAAAATAAGTGCTCAGTTACAAAGAAGAGCTGTTGATCATGCACCAGTTCAGCCTAAGCTGTAACAGGTTAGCTTACAAGAAGAAGTAGTTTTTCTCGCCTTAGGTCACATGACAGGTCGACTTGTGTTGACCACCGTGTTGTAATGTTTGTATTTTTGTAGCCTGCAGTAAAATGAAGCACGAAATGGAAAACGTGCGAGGCGACCGACCTCCCCACCCCAGACTCTCGCAGCTGTGCCACTTGCTTTCGCGGCTTCGCCACTAAAAATTTACTTTGCACGTCAACAAAACCGCCAGCTACACAGGCTAGTATTTTTGTTTCTTGGTAATTAAACCCATTTGTTTAAGACTTTGGTTGTCTGTTCACATCTTACATACAGTGTACAATGTAAGTCTACCTGCCAACTCTCACACATAGGCACAAGTCTCATGCCTGCAGATTGAAAACATCAATCTCGCACATACAGGCCAATTTCTCATGCCTGACTCATTGGATTTTAAAGCATACATATAACATTTATTGCTTGTTCGAGCAAGGTCTTACGATGATACAAAGATATCCCCAATCTTTTGCTTGTCGTGCCATTCATTAACTCTGGCCTGCAGTTGCTGAAGGAAAAACTCGTGACACAGGAGAATTTCAGGGATTTGATAAAACATTTCATCCACTTGTGCAGCCTCCACAATCCCAGCATTTTCTTGCTTCTTCAATGCCTTGAAATAACTCTATTAGAATAATTAGACAACATTGATAGAAGTCAATATAGAACTTCCACTTAAGGTCATTATTTAAATAATATTATTACATAGTCAGTAGCAGGTGCGATGACCTAATCAGTCGGGGGAACAAGTACCAGTTGATGGCGAAATCCCGCCTCCAAGACGGGACTGAGCCCGCGGTGTTCCTCCCTGAAGTTGCTAAGCAACATGACGTATTTATTGGCGGCATTGCTGTCGGAGTATTCATGAATGCTCGCGCTAGTTTCTCATTGGATAAAAATATTCGGAAACTCTTTGAGTGCCTCCACGAAGATTTGCCAAAACCGGCACTTGTTGCCCCGGCTGTAATGGTTAGCGCATAACTTGGACTCTGGATCAAACTGTCCATTTTCAAGCCCTGGCCGGGGTCATTGTGTTGTGCTCTTGGACCAAGACACTTAAACACGAAGACGCACTATAAAAGGCTAAGCTCCTCCTACTTTCCTCATACTTTCCATCTAATTTGCATTTTAGTATCCATGTTCTTGTATTCCTTTACAATTTTTGTATCCACTATGAACATAAAACCTTATAATGTCTCAAATTTCCTCGTTTGTTCTCGGTAAGATGTGAATTAAAACTTTTAGAACAGATAATTCAAAATTATGTACTTCAAATATGAAACTTTCATGACCGAGTTTGAATTTCGCGGGTTGTGTCAGCGTAAACACACGCACGTTAGTTATGATAATATTCTATGTTCTTTTGCTATTTCTTGCACACAGAAATATTTCAAGAAACTAGTCATTATTCTGTGGGATTTAGAATGATTTATAGAAAGAAAAACGAAACATTATTTATTCTCTACTGACGACTAATTTTCAGCTATTGTCTCGTTCGCTGTTGATTGACAAATGAACTTGAGGTACCTTAGGTACCTCTCCTTTTATAGTGCGTCTTCGTGTTTAACTCTACATAAAATGTACACTAGCTGCACTTTCATGTAGTAAAATGTCCATGTTATGAAATTTTCAACCCAAAGCTTGTGCCTTTAAGATTATTCATGATCCCCCCACCCTCCCCCTTGTTTCAGCCTCTTTGAATGTTGACTAAAAACTACTGAGAACCATGATGTATGTGCTTCCTGACTCTGTGCCATTTTACATCCTCAAACAAAATAACGTCAGAAAACATCAGTATATAATTTATTCACTCCCTCAATCGTCTTCGTACATGTCTGCACATAAAGCCATTACCAGGGAAATAAATATTTATTCATTGATCAATATTGATATTTATTCATTTGATCCTGTCTAGATAAAAGCTGTTCAGACATACACGTAGTCCATTGCTAGTGCTCCTTGCACGTACATGTAGGAGCTCTAAAACCAGATTATTTAACGAGTACAGCTGTATGGTTTTTGACTTTGTCAGTTATTAAAGCTAGTACATCTATAGCATGTTGTTGAAAACAAATTTGGCACCTGGTTAAAGTGTGAAAAATGCTGATTACAAACTAGAAAAGAGTCAGTTGTAATTTGTAACAGGATGTTTTCACTGATCACGTTTTAATGTAGCATCAATGCCACAAGAATTCAAAGCATGCAGTCGACAATGTGCATTTTGCATTAACGGCTCTCGCTGAATATACACATCAAACAACAGTTCAATCAATGCAACATAAAATAATGGTAACAGTCGCAGAGTTCAACATTCTTGGCTTGATTGGTAACAGTCGTTGACTTAGCCATTTCCCGGCTCTTAAGTCTGTTTTGACTTGGATAATGCAAAAACAATACAAAACAAATTTACACCACAATATCAACAGGAAATGAAAACATGCGCCAAACAAACAGACAAAGGTCTCTTTCTACAAACGGAAACAAAATAACTGGAACATTTGCAGGAGCAGACAATAACTGCTGATTGTATGAAAACATTCAAGCTAAAGGAATATCAGGCAATTTGGATGTAAACAACACCAGTGTAAAGGTTGATCAGCAAATTAATAAAGTTTCCGCTACAAGTAGCATTCTTTAGGGAGATTGCATGACCACTTAATATGTAAAGAGAGCTTGAACTAATTGCCCAACACATTATCAATCTTTTCAATTAATTATACTCATCCCATTTGCAATACAATACTCTTTTGCTTTCACATTCTGAAGTGTTTTTACAATGAACGGAATTCTTGGTATTTCAGCCTTGTTGCAATCAATGAGTCAACAGTTTTTGTGAAAGACTAATTTTTATGTAAAATCATGTACTTTAGATGTGCCTCTTTCGTTAGGGTCAATTCCTAATATCAATACCTCGACAAAATTTCAGGTTAATCAAAAATGCCAATCAAAAGTTCAATATGGTACATAACAGTCGTGTATATTTAGATCTTGGAAAAATTACAAGAATTAGAATTTCTGACTGTTATCTAAAAATAGGCTTATACACTTAAAACCCATTATGACCTTCTTAGGAAAATTGTTTGAATAACCTATCCTGTAAGATAAGCCTCATTAGCTTTTTCATGATAGGAAGATAATCCTCGGAATAAAACATATCGCATTAACAAAAACACAAAATATTCAAATCGGAGTTCCAAGGTTCCAACGGCATGACATCTTCCTTTATACACAGCTTCCTGTAGTGGTAACCTAAATTGCGTTAAGTAATTAAAATGATCCTAGGCCAAAGTCAAGGGAAAAATCTTTTAATTAGTTGTTATGACTATTACTATTAATTAATATGATCTTTACTTCAAGTGAAGAGCTATTCCTATAATTGGATCATTGATACTCTAACTTAAAAACAAACCCAACTTCCTTTCTTGTGACTGTATAGTAATAATAATTATTTAAAAGTTCCATACTATTGCATAAATTAATTACTAATTAAAATTAATACAATTTAAAAAACTGTTTGAATACCGGCAAACTGTTAGGGCAACCTAACAAAATGCTGGGGGGAACCTGGCGTTGGACTAGAATCCCATCCAGGGGGAGTAGAAATACTCCTAGTCGGCTTCATGCTACGGAAAACGGGATAAGCTCCGGCAGTGTTGGCCAGTTTGGCCCGAACGGCTTTACCTTACAGGTCTGTTTGAGCTGGTCGGGTCATTGTGTTGTGTTCTTGGGTGAGACACTTTACTCTCACTGTGCCTCTCTCAACCTAAGCCCTGGATTAAGCTAATTCAGGATCAATCCAGGATTCCTAGTCGCTCCATGCTACAGAAACCAGGATAAGCTCCGGCAGTTCCAGCAGTTGTGGGCCACTAGGCTCATGGAGACTTAACCCTTGTATGTCTTTGATAGAAGCAGCTGAAACTTACCAAAACAAGAAACTGAAGGTTCTGCACATAAGACATCTCTGTGTCCAGTAAATTCTTCAGTACATGAGCTCTAAGATCCTAGAGGGAAAATAAAGCATTGAAAAGATGTTTCCTGTTTACCACATATTTATACAGATATTTACATGTAGCTACGTGTATAGAAAAATATTTATTTCCCATAGACCCAATCAGAAAAATAGCATCCAACTATTGTTTAAGACTTGCAAGCATCATATTATACATACATGTACGCCTTCAAATCACCTTTATGTGGAAACATGTATTGTCCAGATCCTTTGGCAAAACACGTTTCACAATCCCAAAACATCAGCATTGGGTATACAATATACCAGTACAGGGCAGGATTGATACTATTTTTATGCTAAATTGTGGGTACATGTATTTAGTATATTTTGGAAATAACACAACAAAAGATATAAGTTTAAAGTACGTAGTCAACTTTCTCTATGGTGGACACCCTCGGGACCAGCTCTAGCTGTCTGCCTTAGACAGGTGTCTAACAATGCTGGCAGCAAAGAGTTGGTTTCCTGTTAAATTAAGGGACACTGTCCCGACGTATTTGCTCAAAACTGTTATAAATGCACGAAATGGTCCCCAAATCTATGAAATAAGGACTTAATAAACTATAACTAAATGATAAAAAGCAATTTCTTCAAGAAATTCCATACTGCAACACAATGTTTGCAAAATTTCAAAGATTTCCGAGCCAAACTTGAAACTTTGAAAAACTGACATCCTGACGTTTTTTCAAAAATCCATATTGCAATCCATTTCCATCCTCACTGTCGTTAGTCATCCTCACTTCCTAATGGGTTCCTGTCATTTCTCGAGTGCTATTCTACAGAATCAAACCATTATTGTTCAACTTCCTATGATCTAGATATGTTTCTGAGCTTCCCAAAATCATGCTAAAATGAGGACAGTGTCCCTTTAATTAAATGTCAAGCGTCCCCAACAGAACAGAGATCCTGAAGTTTATTCTTCCAGTTGTTAGAATTAAATCAACAGTGATTTCCCAACAAAATATTTTTTGGCTTCCAAATGTGGTGATCATGCCTTATCAACCTTGACCTGAGATGTGGCATGATACAATTACAGCCTCTTGACTGCTTGGTAAGGATTTTTTTGTTAATTTTACTGGCCAGTGCACACAAACAGATATTACATGTATGCCATATTTGCACTATTTTCCCTTCAAAACTATATAAAGGTAGTGATACTACTAAGATGTCTCGTGAAAATATGCAATTACTTGAATATTCAAAATAGTCTCTTTCTTTTATCTTTCAAATCGAAAGCTAACTCTCTTGATAATTAAATGTGTTTGTGCTAAAGATCCAATTAAATCTATATATATCTACATGTGCATTTAAATTGCTTTAATATTTACATACTGATAGTCTAAGATATGGACCAAATGACAACAAAATCTCCCAGAACTTGGGTTTAAACATCATTTTAATTGCAAAGGATCATTAATAAAGCAATCCACTTAATTATGAAGTGTACAGTGTCTGATATGATTCTCAAAACCACAGCATCATTTCTAACAATATTGTTCACTGATAACAAAGGCACAAATCACAGACAGGAAATATTATGGAAATCAGTATCAATGTCATCAATCAAAAGACTTGTATTTGGTACAACGAATCAGCAGGACTTCACAAACAAGCTAACATGTGCCTTATCACCTTCAGTTAACAATCTACTCAGTACATAAATTGCCCAAACCCTCCCATCATTTAAGATCCATTTTAAAATTTGTCTCTCCTTCTCGCAGCCAATAATATCTTAATTTGAGCTATTAAGCTCTTAATTGAAGTTTTGTTCTAAATTTAGAAAGCCTTTTGCTCTATTCCTTTGCCATTTTTATGAACTGTCTTTATTACACGCACGGGTGATTGTTTGCTAATTCCTACCCCTGGATTGTATTGAAACATGGACTACAAAACAGGCAACTAAAGTCATGAAATAGCTAACATTTTTAGGTGTACACATACTGTACAACTTTTATTGATCAGCAGAATAATTAAATTGATTGCAGAAAAATTCCTGTTTAGGTAAGGAACCAGCTACTTCAATACAAAGTAACTTTTACTAGAACTACATAGACTAAATGACTTAAAGTGTTGTCAACAAATAAATAAATGTTATATTAACAAATTATTCTTCCCTACACAGATGACAAAATTAATGCTGTAATCTGCAATGTCATCCAGATATTAAAACTGCTTCCTTTCTTTCTTGCCTCTAATCAGCTTTTGGTAAGCTTTTCCCTTTGAGAGTTAACACTTGTACATTGTGCAAAGTGCACATTTAATAAGCAACAGCAAATGTGTGAGATTTATGCTGACGATCGCGATGACTTCCTTTTGACAATAATTCAGTTTAATTTATGATTTGAACTGTCGCTTTCAATTGATCAGTTGCCATGGAAACAGGCAAACATTCAATCGCACACGCAAACATCAGAAAGGGTTGGGTTGAATACCCAAAACATTTTTCTGAAACAAAGTGCAGTGCAACCCCGTTATAATATACATGTACATTTGCATGCACTGTAATCGGATGTAACAAACATCACCAGCCATTAACTGTACTTGCAGTGAAGACATCGAAGGAGCTTTGCCGCAAAGAGATTAAATATCAGATAACAAAACAAATTTTTGACACCAAATGTCTATTACAGTGTATGTCACCACATGCTCTCTTTCCCCAATGCAGGTACATTGCATTTCTTACACAGGCTGGTATTATAAACGGGTAACCTGTAATGGGTAACAGGTACAGTAATGGGTATCTGTATCGGGTAACCCAAACTTTTACTTAACACTAACCCTAACTGTAAAGCTAACTGTTAACCCTAAGGCTAACCGTACAGTAGCTCTAACATAGCCCTAATCATAACCCTAAATCTACATGTAACCCAAATGTTAAGCCTGTTATCGGTTACCTGTTAGAAAAAAATACTTGCCTATTTTTCTCGGAGAGGAAGAGGCAGATGCACAATGTACACACCAAATAAGTTGTACTATAACAAAAACAAATGCATTACTCACATGTTTGGACTTCTGCACCTTTCCTGGCTCTTTAGATACTGACAACTTTCTCTTCTCTTCTTTTGGAACCAATACTGCTGCTTCCAGTGATGTGCTTCGCTTTTTCTCAACTTTTGGCTTTTCTACTGATGGTTCAGCATGTGGCACTTCAATTATTGTTTCCATTGCTGCCAGCTTGTTGAGTTTAACTTGAGCCTTTTCTACAGCAAAAGAATTAGCTATCCTTTGTGTTCTTGGTGCAGTCGGTGTGGTGGGTGTTGGCGCAGATTTGGCTCGCTGCACTGGCTTTGTGCGACGTTCAGGCTTGTCCAGTTCATAACATCCATCATCTGGACTCAAATCAGCCAAAGAGGTTTCCTTGTCGTAATCATTATCATCGTCGTCATGTTCCGCTATCCCATGGGTTTTTGGCCTGGGCTCTTCTTGGTTAACTCTCTTGGCCAACTGCTCAGCTTCCTCCTTTAATTTTTCAGCCGACAGATTTGGTTCACTGTTACTGTTGCGATGCGCCTGCAACTCTGCCTCTGCGATGGTGTCCTCCAAATCATGAGTGCCGTGACTTGGATCACTCTGGGAGCGCCAAGCATCCAAGGACTTACAGCCATCCATGCTTAAAAGATCGTTGACAACATTCAGATCCCCTGTGCTGACCTGTTCAGAATGGCTTTCACTGAAACCACTGGTAGTTAATGACAGTGCATCAAAACTTATTTGACTAGGACTCGGTGAAGGTACAGACCCGGGCGGAGGGCTGCAGCTCTCGATACTCTTGTCATCTTGAAATGACAAGTCTGTGCATTGAGTGATATCACCACTGTCATACGGAATCACCTTGAGGTGGCGTGGGACCTGATCTAAGCTAAGATCAGTCATAGTTTCTGCTTTCCGTAAAGATGGTGAATCAGGCGGCGCCTCCACGTTATTAGGCACATCTTCAACTATCTTAGCATCTTCTTGGTATATTTCCGTTTTAATCAAAGGAAGGGAAGCCCTCTTCTGCAATCGCCTCCTGGGTGGAAGTTTTTGGTTAAGTTCCTCAAAGACTGGGTCAGGTTTGCTATCATACAAAGAATCAGCTAGCCCCTTGTCCAGCTCAATGCCGCCATTGTAACACAATGAATCGGCTGGTTCATTTTCTTCAGCATCAGATGCTGCCCTGGGCGTACTGTCCTCCTCACTGTCATGAGCAATAATGGTGTCTCTTTTTGATCCATCAAACAGTCCTGAAATATCTGTTAAATATTGATGAACACAATAAAATGAAGAAAGTTGTTGTGGAAAAAAATAAAAATACAATACACTGCAAGGAAATTTAAGGTAATTATTGTAGATAGTAAAGTATGAAAATAACTCCGAAGAACATCCTGCAGTACTCAATATTTGAGGCAACAACAACGAGATAGATTGATAGAAAGGTAATATTTTGGTTTAATTCAAAACCATTTTTTCAAACGATGGACAAAAAAACAACAAGCGTAGCTTATATATATTACAAGAATTACAAACATCACACACATAATTTTGTAAAGAATGAAATAAACAAAGCAAAGCGTCCTAACAAAGATAGATAGGGTTTCATTCATTTGAAGACTAAGAAATAACAGAAAATTTCAAAAACACAATAATAATAATAAATTATGTAACTAACCAGGGCCAATGTAACTCTTTGGGCATAAAAAGCTACATCGTTGGGTTTTCTAGAGGACTACACCTTAAGTTTAAAGATATCAAATGTCATGAGCTTGAAAACAAGAGCATTCTGGCGACAGAATGTAATTAAGACGAGCATACTCAGACAATGAAACTGAATGTTTAATGCAAATCGATTTATAAGTCGTTAATTTTAGCTTATCTTAGTATGCAAAGCAGTGAATCTAATATAAATTGCATGACTTTGGCTGAAGTACTCCAGTAGTTACTGGATCATTTGCAATTAAAAACACATTAGGAATGTAACTATCTTTGTTACAGCAACGTAATTAAAAGGACATTTACCAGTTGAAAAACAAATCGTATACTTTGTGTAAATAGACGTATTGCCTAAGGCATGTAACTCAAATGAATTTTAAATAAGTTGTAAATGTTTTGTAGGGAAACAACAAAAAGCCATTAATGAAATTAAATATAACAATTGTTTTACAATTTTGGAAACAGTTAATAGGATCTTAATGTCAAAAGCACTTGGTACATTGTTTAGACAGACACATCTTGTTTGGATAGTCTGTATTTTTCAGAACTAAAGCCTGGTTTTCAATAGCGACACAAGTACAAGCGCAAGCAACATATGCAGACGCAGTAACGCGTTAATCATCAGGGCCTTTTGTTTAGGACAAATCAACATGTTACTGTGTCTGCGTATGTTGCTTGCGCTTGTGCTTGCGTCGCTAGTGAAAACCAGGCTTAAAGCTATCCTCTCTTATTATAATAACCAAATTTTTATTTGTGCCACTATTATCTTTTTTTCCTGTTACTTTATTTAATTATAATAATAATAATTTAATTATTATAACTATATAAAGTAAAACAAATTATGGAAAATGAATAGAAAACAAACACCATCCACTCCTTATAACCACAGAGGACACATAAACGTACAAAACATTACATGTACGCCTTGTTTTACAACAAGGAGTCCAAAAGTGTGACCACTTAAATTAATTAATTCACATTCTTTCGTTCACACATACTATCCAATCAGAAGCCGAATATAGCTACATACATTGTATGTACATGTATCTTCGGCTTCTAATAATTATTGGATAGTCTAAAAAAAGAATGTGAATTAATTAAAAGTGGTCACACTTTTGGGCTCCTTGCTGCAAGACTGAAAGTAAGCTAATGAAGAACTGTAACATCAAACATGAAGTTTTTGAAAAATCTCACATGACTTTTTCCAACTTTCTCATCAGACACAAATTGTCATTTATAATTTTTCCCCCCACTGTACTGGAATAAAAACCTGATTCTCATGTAAACATCCAAGTAGTGTGTACATGTACATGTTCCAAAAAAATATCCATACCACCCCAAGGAAGGTCATTGGAAATTCCGAGGGGCAGGGGTGTCTCGAAAGTATGAAGCTAACCTGGAAATTCCAGGGGGTAGGGGGGTTCAAACCAAAAAAACCTTCCGTGGGAGTGTGGATATATTCTGGAACCACACAATGTGCATGAAAAGTGCTGTATAAGACAACACCAAAATATTGCAGTGTGTATGTACATGTAATGGCCGTTTAATTTCTAAGAGTGATCAACATCTCCTTGCAAAATCAATACATTGCAGCGGCAGATCCAAAGGTGCTCAAGGGAAGGGGGGGGGGGGGGAGACAGGCCTTTTCCTGCTTCAAGATGGAGAGGGACAGGAGTGAAGGCGACCCCAGACCTTTCCTCTAGATCTGCCACTGCATTGTCAAGCAGATAGTTGATTAGAATATAAAAGACTATCAAATAACATGGATTTGCAAACTATGAACTTGAAAAATTCAGGCTAAATTTTTCAAGTTTTCAAGTTGCACAAACCATGATGTAGCAACTTTTTATGCGACACTTGCAGAAAATTACGGTAATATTTTAGACTTACCTTTATTGTAAGAAACATCACTGTCCTCAACCATACCCCTGGAAGTTTCAAAATGTCCCGCATTACAAGCACGGTCCACCTCTTCACTGCTTAGAATTGTTGGTATTTTAGGTCGAGAAATCCTTTTTGTTCTCTTTTTAACCGGCTCCTTTACCTCGCCATTTTCATCGTCAAAACTAATCAAGTCACCCTCTGCTACCACACGAGGCACCACAGTCCTCGTTAATTCGCGTGAGTCAATTGGATCAAACTCTTTCAGTAATCTTTTTGTATTATTATTCGCTTCTGGGGAACTGTACCTCCTCGAAGGTGGAGTCTCCACAAAAGCTGGCGAAAAGGACGGCGACGAATCGGAATTGGAATCAATGTTCAGTGACTGCATTTCTGGTGAGTGAATAGGTAGATCTGCAGAGTTTTTCTGAGCTTTAACATAGGATAATCTGCGAAGCGTAGAGCTACTGTTGTTCCTGTTGTCCTCAACAGATGGCGATGACGTTCTATGATCTTGCGATGTCCTAATAGGGGAGCTCCTTGTTACATGTGATTTTTTGGAAATTTTTTCGACATTTCCCATGTCGTAACTAGCATTCTCTTGTACATCCACAAACTCGTCTGTTTCTCGGACAATAGAAAGAGGTCGATTGCCATGCCGCGCCACAGGCTGTAACAAAACATCTGCCGCCAAAGTTGAAACACCTTCTCTGGCCTGGAGTCGGCAAATGTTACAGGCGCCACTATGGGAGGGTTTGGTTCATGGTCGGTAATAGTTCTCTTATTGGGTTTTACAGGAACAAATGCACTCCGTGACGAAACTAGCCCACTATCAGACAGATTAGGATGCAATCTGGATTCCCTCGTGTCAATTGGCGAAGGCACAGGGGGTGCCGAATTGCACCGCGCCACCTGCTCCCGCGGCGAAACAGGAACATCGAACACAGTAGTGCTTGCATGTCCTTTGTCAGAAGGGGTATTATTACATTCACTGTCACTGAAAAGTGATTCTTTACTTGATCTCCGCCCAAAAGGCTTTGATTTGAGACTAAACGGGCTCCTGGATAGCGATGGTGACTCTGATCCTTGCCTCGTCACTGGGAGTTTGTCTCTGGACGAATCTGAACCTTGTCTAGTCAATGGGGGTCTGTCCCTGGACAGTTCTCTGGCCGATGATTCAGTCTGAGCTCTACCCCTGATCTTAAACGGTTCCCTCTCTTCAGAGGATCTCCTTCTTTGAGGCTGGTTCTCTTTATTGTTAAGGTTACTATCGGCAAACGAAGTAAACGAGCGGATTTGGATTTTTTTCACTGTAGATATACTAGTCCCTCTAGGAGACACCAACGGTGACTGGATTCCAGAAGGATCGCCAGCAGAAACTCCTGCTCCTTCTAACGAGCTAACAGAAGTCAAACTACTTGACCTGATTTTGTTGGCAAGACTTCGATGATCCTTGTAGCTAACAAAAGACGTTGGAATGGCTTCTTCAGATGCAAATTGCGACCTCCGTTTGTTCCTGAGCGAGCCGTATATTGCACTGCTCGTATCGGACGCTTCACTGATGCTCTGGTTTTCGGACTCGCTTGTGTTGTCTTCTCCGTACACACTTGAGCCAATCGACTTATTGGACGGCTTTCGCCTAATACGACGTCTGCGTTTTAGCGATGTGTCGGGGGATGAGCTGATATCGCTTTCCGATTCTGTCGATGAACCCTGGCTATCTGTCGGAGACTCGGAATACGAACTGGTAGTCGAACGGCGCGCAACAGCATTTTGTCGGCTCGATCCCGAAAATTTCACGTCGTTGTAAACAACGTTGCTGCCGCCATCTTTAGTGCGCCTTCCCCGCGTTCTCGAATAGTGCAATTCGTTCGTCATCACGGGTCTGTTTCTCGGATCGTCTCGAAGGCGATAGCTATTTTCTTGGGTCGCATTCCATTGCATTTCTGTTTCTGCTTGACTCTTACCACGCACTGTTTTCGGGTGTCTGTTCGTTGGAGCTTTGCAGAAAACCAAGTCGCTGGTGTTATTGGGGTCTCTAGACAAACCTTTCACGTCAGATAAAAGGACAGCAGGATAGGCCACATTTTGTCCATAGTTTGAAGCTGAAGGGGGCGGAAATAGCGTGCGCCCGGCCCGGTCGCCTACTCGCTGAGTCAACTGTTCATTTGCTGGTATCCCTGGAATGTTATCCATAAACTTAGTTCTTTCTGAGTCTGCTGTCGTGTAGAGACTCGAGCTCGTTTTAGGAGAATAATCCTGAGTGTTTCTCCCAGACAAGTGCGGTGAAACATAGTCCAGCGTGGGCTGCGAGCTCTCGCTTACCGCAGAGCTAGAGACATGACTACCATGAGTGCGCGCTTTAGAGATTTTTAATTGAGTCTTTTCACTCGTCTTCCCGTACGCTTTTTTGTGCGAAATGCCCACTTCCGTTGGTTCCACTTCAGCAGTTCCCATACGAGCTCTGTGAGTCCCTCGCCCTTCTCTGATGCTTTCGTGCCGTCCTTCGTTTCTCGAACGCGCCTGTGTCGAGCTTCGTGGAGCTGATCTCCCTGTTTCGGCGTCAAATTGTACTGGGCGAGTGGACATAATCGTTTACAGTACGTAGGAATTCAGTTGCACCTTCAGATGTTCGTACCCCTTCGTCGAATCCACTGCACACAAATGCGAAACACTGCAATATTTACCAACAAAAACAGATCTGCGGAACAACACGCGCTGATTGTACGAACAATGCTGCTCTAAATTCCAAGACATCACACTTCCTTCCCTCGCATATTAAATCAAACACAAGGTCGAAACGCTTTGATGGGTAAACCAACACAACGTGTTTAAAGATCGAGCCTCGGCACACACTTGTGTCATGTAAATCGCACTCGCGACGTCAGGAACCTTGGAGGGAAAACAAAAAAATATCTGTCACAACGTTTTATGGACAGGATGCACTCACGCATACACAAATTTACCCTTCATACAGTGAAGTTATCTCTACGCTAAATTTAGCCACGGGGTAGTAATGTGACACCCAACCTCGCGCACAATTTGATTGACAACCGTGGGCATATAGACTGTATCCGATCACACAGGCTAGGTCTGCTGAACCTAAAGACTTTTATACAACTCAACAGATTTACCGAGTTAATTCTGCAAGTTTAATTACGCGCGGGCGAATCATGAGCGCAAAAAGCCACCGGAAATGCACACGTAAAGGGCTTCCGAACGTTTCAGCCTGCTAAGCTAGATTTCAGGCGCCCAATTGCAAACAAATGGCAAGAGTTATTCACCCAACCAAACAATGTTTTGACTGCAGTATTTTAGCAGTTCACTAGCAGCATTCAAGTAAGGTGTCAAAGCTATTCTTCTGGCAAAACAATGGCATTTTGTTTTCATTGGGTCTCGCTTTAAGCACAGAGCATTGTTTTCAGGAAACCAATCGCGGACGAGGTTCCAATCAGCGATAAATGTTGAGAAAAACCAAATTCGCATCATCGCACCACAATTAAACCTCTATGCTGCATTATGACTTAATTAAAGAGCCATTCTTCACTTTGATTGGCCAGTTGTGCCAAAGCTGAGCTAATTAGTCGATTATTATTTCTCAATCACTTTTCATTGAAAAGTTTTCACTCGCCGGAAATTCTTGGCGGTTCTTTTCGCGGGCTCTTTAACTAAGTGGCTTAGACTAGACTCGACTTCTGGGCAAAAATGACCCAAATTCTCAACAATAACAAAGACGAGACATATACGTGGGGCGAACATGAAAATCGAGTCTAATCGACACCGGCGAAACAGAAGTGACCAAAATTAGGGCTAAAGCGTTAAATCAATTATTTTCTACGAGGACTCGTTTAACAAAATATTGGTTAAGTAAAAAAATGGTTATTGGTTAAGTACACTACTTCCGAGTGGTTATTACAGAAAGAAGCAAATTCTTCGGCTCGTGTTACCACGTTGGAAATTATAGCGGTTTATCTGCATTCTTTCAACGTATTCACTGTAGAAATTGAGACTCAACGTGTGAATATCTCATTGTTGCTCTCCCATTCTGCTATGGTACAGATCTGTAGTCAGCTGGCGGAAACTTGTATGCGGTTATATATTAACTCGTTGATTAATTAAGCGACTTTAGTAGCTCATATTTCATTCTTGATTTGGCGCGTTTGAGATTACGTTTCGCATTGTTGCCCTGCGTTGGTGCAGATCTGAAATATGCATGCATAATTCCGGCTTCTGTTGCAAATGCGCCACGAAGCAGGAAAAAACGCGCATGAAACCGCCAACATGGATACGTTTATAGCGTGACAGTGAGTTTACAAAATCACCTGATCAGTCTGCACACGCTCTCTCTGTCACTGTTTTATTTGTTTTCCAATGTTTGTTTTCTTTAAACTTGCTCCCTGTGGCTTTCCTTTGTTAATTTATTAACAAGAGCTCGCATAATTACATCCCAGTGTGACCTTGTTCATTTGACTTATCCGTGACTTTAGCGATGGTTTTGCCAGCACGACAGTGCGCCATTGAAAACGGAAACATTTCAAAAACATTGCCAGGCATAACTAAAATTCTTCTCGACTCGCGCGCGGACGCGCGCGAACTCGTCAGGTCACGCGCGCTCGTCAAATACATATCAACGACAGACATGCTTTGCTTTCTTCAACACGACAAAGAGATTGATGGATGAATAAAATTTCGTTCATCAGCGAGAAAGAAAATTATGCCTTGAACCCTGATGCGTTGAGTGAACGTGGAAGTCCGCGTAAGTACAGGTATTTATAATCTTTCCGTTCCGTTTCGTTCCACATGTTTTTTTCGCCCCTCCACTTGGAAAAGAGAGGTTAACCGCAAGTTAGATTTAGAACATAAGTATTTGTGAAAACGTTTCAAAATCTGCATCGATCAGCTAAAAAAAACCCAATCATTTCTTGATAACGACAGCTTTCATATCCATTCGTTTTCGTGTTCCCGGCATCAGCTAAACTTCCTGTGTTTTTTTTTCTTGGCGCTCTTCGCCAAGTAAAACAAAACACGGTAAAAAAAATAGCCCAGTATCAAACACTTATCGAGATAACACTGACGATAAAGTATTGAACTCAAACCGATTATTTTAAAATAAACCTGCGAAATGAGTGCAAACAGCACCGCGGCCGATAAATGGTTTAGCGGCAAACGGGGTACTGATGATATAGAGGGTTTTGTACCCACGGGATTTCGTACCTGTCAAGATGTACATGGATCGAGATTTTTATCATGAATAACGAGCTCTCTGTATGTATATCGAGGAAGGGTTTGCACGAATTCTGTTCTCTATGATGGAGGAAGTGGGCTGTTTGTAATCACATGGTGCCCGTATTTAGACTATATTTAGACTAAAGGTGTCCGTAATAACGAGGGTTCTTGGGTTTTCGTATTATGGAGGTGTCAAAAATAACGAGCTCGAGGTGTTTATAACGAGGTGTTCGGCTCATTAACAGCAATATTTGACTGTAGACTAGACTGCACATAGTTAGATTAGTAAGTAAGTATAAAGGTTACAATATTGGTGTTTTTCAAACAAAGGGTAGTATTATCCTACCGAGCTCTCAAATGCCTGAACTTGGCTAAAGTCATGTTAAATCTCACCGCAGGAACGAGTGAAGAAAGGTGAGAAAATACATTGTCACAAATTAAACACCCTTCGGTACAATATCCTCCAGAGAACGTTCTAGTTTGTCTTTTTCAAGTATCACGCAGATTCATAACATACCTCGGTTAAATATGGTTTAACATCAGAGTTCTTTAGGTCAATGAATCATTGGCTAGGACCCAAAATAGCCTCTGATGATCACTTCGGGACTTCGCGATAAACACTAAGAATAAACTACACACTGCGACATCTACTGTTACCAATCATTAAGAATTCCACTGATTGCTGTCAGAATCCTTGGATTGAACGCTTGGTGAGTGAATCTGGTACAGAGAACGCGGTCGAGTCTAACACCAGAAACCAGCTTTTCCACGGGCAGCTACAAAACCTCAGTTTAAACTTGAAATGAAGAGCCGGACGCTGCGACACGTTTCATTCATTCTGTGGTGTGACATGGTGTCAGCAGCGGGTCAAAGCACGCGTATGGCTGCCTCGCATGCGACTATTCAAGTATCAAGACGTTGATTGAAACAAGATCAAATGCTGATAGCCCGGAAAGTGCACTGGCACTTAAAATAGCAACGAATAATTGCAAACGTGTGTTCTCAGTGACGAGGTGAAGATAATGAACTAATAATAGGAAAATTGTGATGATTATAGAGTAGTCACAGCAGGCTGAAGCTCTGTTCAACCGGAAGTAATGGAAGTATTTTTAAAAGACAAACTATGATTATTAGTGTCTTGTATGCTTCGATATATTGCTCATTTTCGTCGTGTTTCGGTAACTTCGCTAAACACTTCGGGCGAACATATCTTTGACCAGTTTTCAAAACAAGCCACTTACAACCAACAAAATGATCCATTCCGAATCACTTTTACTTCTGTGGATGGCAACGAGTTTTTCGCCAGCATAGCGAAGTTTGGCTCCGCAGAGTTCTATTTAGTTCTGCAATGGAATGGCAGTCGGCCAATCAGATAAAAGATGACCGAGGATTAATAAGTCGCGGGCAGCATTTTGAGGAGTTCGGCCTGCTTGTATTGATGCCTGTGGGTATTTGCATAAAAAAATTGTCGGTGACCATTAACGTCTGAACGACATACGGTAAAGTACTTTGCCCATCGTTATGACATTAAATAGCGCTAACGAAACCTTTCTTGCGCTGCTTTGATGTCAGTACACTCAAACGTTAATCGTGTTATCTGTTCGCGTTTGGTACAAGAAATCAGTTCAAAGGGACATTACAGTCATCTATTTTTAGAATGATTTGACTGAAAAAAGCTCAAACAACTTTGATCACAAGCCAAAGGGAGATCATTAAGGACCGTTTGGTTTTGTAAAACAGTACGACAGGAACTCATTGGTCACGTGACGAGGACGCCGGGAACAGATTACCATTTGGACACTGATACTTGAAAACTTGAGACTCGTGGGTTTTATGAACAGTTTGGCTTGAATTCTTTAGAAATCCAGAAGGGAAAAAAAATTACTTTCTCTTGTTTATGTAGAGCTATTTTAAGCATCCCGTGTGCCTTGAGGGAGGGCCCTACGAGGTCACTTCCTAAGCCAGATATCTATCACACTGAGAACCTTCCGAAACTGAGTTCAGGCCAAGAAAGCTATTTCTGGTGCTGATACAGAAAAAGCTGTGGCCGAGAAGGATGATGGGAAACAGACGTTCCATACCAGACGAGCAAATTCCATGGAAGGAGTGGTCATATTAGATCCACATTGTACAACCTCAGACAGTAGTCGCGAGTGACGGTCAAGGCCAAAACAGCGAACATAAACATACCCTTTAATGGCCTTTATCAATTGTGTTCACAATTAGAGCGGTTTTCAATTGAACACTGGCCAATAACAACGAATAAAACAAACCAAAGGACCAATCAGAACTCGAAGCAAATACATGTAACCGGCAACAGTAAGAGCGGGAAAACGCGTGCGACCAAGTCACAACTGGTTTTAGTTTGGCTTCTGATTGGTTAAGAAAGTGGCGCGAGTTTTTCGAACCAATCAGAGAGCGTAGTAAAGCAAAACCAAAGCAAACTTTGACGCTCACTTGAAAACCACTCTAAATAAGGTTGTTGACCATCACAATCCATCCATTGTATCTGCGTTGACAAGAGACTGGCGAGGGAAAGCACTGAATTCTTGTCGTTTCCCGACAGTTATTGTCTGAAACTGTAGGTCTGTCTGACTCTCAAAACATTTTTGTTTTTAAAATAACACGTAAACCTGTAACCCATCCGTTTTCAAGCATAACTTGAGCTTAACAATAATTCTTTTAAGTAGAAAGAATATCGTCAAGTTTCCGGTTAAAAAAATTAATTACAAAGTGACGTCATTCATATTCACCACCCGTGAACATTTTCGACTCGATTCAGTGCTCAAAGGTATAAAATTATTCCTTAAGGTTCATGCAGTACATCTATTACAATTTAGAACCAATTACAAGTCGCATTTTAATTCAGGCCGCAGAAATCTCGCTTGTATTACCTGTTCTAACTTTGCTATTTGTGAGGGCATTGCGCTCTCAGTTTTCAGCTGTCTTTTAAAGGAGCTACGTCACGGATGGCGCATCTTGAGAAAATTGTCCAATTATTTCAAGTTCGCTGTTCGCAATCCGTCTTAATCTTCTCCATCCTCAACCATCCTTGTTCCTGTTTGGTTTATTAACACCTCTTTGGTGTTTCTCTACCTTAGTAAACTATTATTTGGGGGCTTTCTTCCATTTGAAGGTAATTTTGCAGTTTAAAAAAATGACTTAAATTATCTTTAAAGCGATTTGAGAGAGTGTTCTGGGATTTGGATTACATTTGGCGCCACTGAAATGCGCCATATAAATTGGGCCTTATAAAGCTTTCTCTCTGTCATGTTTCTTCTATGACGAGACGTATAAGAAACTGTGCTAACTTAAAGGAGCTGTGTCACGATATATTCAGTCATTTTTGCGACGTGCAACATCACCTTCAAATTGAAGAAAGCCTCAAAATAATAGTTTACTAAGGTAGAAAAACACCAAAGAGGTGATAATAAACCAAACAGGAACAAGGATGGTTGAGGATGGAGAAGATTAAGACGGATGGCGAACTTGAAAAAATTGGCTAATTTTTTCAAGATGCGCCAACCGTGACGTGGTTCCTTTAAAAGAAGACAAATTTCCCATACTTCTTGGTGCCCCTCGAAACATTACTTTATTATCAACCAGAAATGTTTTCATAGATTTTCTACATCAACTTTTTCTCTTCCGCCGGAGGGAATCACCTTAGCTGTAGACAAATTAAACTGGATAAAAATTCTTCTCTGTAATCCCTTTACATATCAGACCTTCTACATACCATAGAGTAATCAAATTAGTCTCTGATTTCATTCGCAGGAAAAAGAGGACAAATATTCGGAATTTAGTGGAATTTTGACGTATCGTACTGTCTCGATCGGAATTCTACCCATGTGAGGAGATTCTTATCTTTGGGACAGCTTGACGAAATGTTAACATTAGAGATTTGAAGTAAATACTTTTCTAATGACTGGAGTTGACTGCAGTTTAACGAACCTTATCGTACGTAATTTACCAACAATTTCAAAGTCATCATACGCCTGAAATTGACTTGCCATCCAGTCCAGATATTAAAACTCCGAGAACTCTCTAGATCTTGCTCAGAATTGTTGACAAGGTTAACTAATCTTTTGAAGCTATGTTTAAAAAATATGTTGTAAGTGCCATACATAATTGAGAAGCTTTACCAACAATGTAAAGAATATAACTGGAATTTCAACTGATTATTATTTCAGGGACCGTATCCAATTCTTGCAAACTGTCTACTGGTGTTATAAGAACGTCAATATTTGGAGTTCAGGCTGAGCCGGAACTCAATGTCCTTATTTTTTGGCCACTGGAAGCTACTGGAGCCTGAAAACGTTCTTTTAACCCTTTCACTCCCAAGAGTGCCAAGTTCAAAACTGAGGGAAAAATCTTGAATTTAATTTAATTTTACAAAATTGTCAAAAACAACTCGCACCACTTGCATTGAAAGTACAGCTCAATATTTAGCTTTCATTTGAATGGTCACACACTAGGGTTTCATCCACAGACTCAAAAGTAACAACCACATTTATTGTTCTTAGTATGCTCTTAAAATATTGGCCAGTCTCAGCCTCAACGTTCTTATAAAAAAATTCTTATAAAACAAACGGAGTATGTAGGTTCGCCGGACAGGGCATACCGTAAAAGCTCTATTTAGCCCTCCCTCTCTTTTATAAGCCCCCCCTATCTAATAAGCCCCCCCTTTGGAAGTCAGATTTTGTAATAAGCCCCCCCTCTCTATTAAGCCCCCCCTCCTTCCGTCAGGCTGATGTAAATGACTTTTCAGCAATATTAAAATATTGTCTGGCGTTTCAGTCACTTTGTATTGAAACGGGGTCTTTAATTTCCAGAACTATCGTCGAGTTCGGGTATAAATGACGTTTCCTTTGTAAGACGGTCATACATAAGCCATTTCTCGTTCTGTTTTAGTTAGTGGTGTAATAGTAAAGTTTGAAAAATTAATGTGAATTTTCTTGAAAATTTATGATTTGAAATAAGCCCCCCCTCTCTATTAAGCCCCCCTCTCTAATAAGCCCCCCTTCTTGAGGCCTGAAATTAAATAAGCCCCCCGGGGGCTTAATAGAGCTTTTACGGTAGTCGTCCTATACGGTTCGTTGAGGAATAACTGTTTAAATGAAAAGTCTTTAACGGCTAGAATTAGTAGGACTTTGATTGGAATTTTGTCTAAAATGTGAAGCTTTAGAAAAGGCTAAATGCACTAGAAACTTCAGTTATGCCATTTTAGCGTGCCTACAAAACCGGCAATTTAAATTTAATGTAATATATCAAACATTCGAGACAGTGTTTCATCACATTTCCAAACACTGAGAAGAGGGTTGAAAATACGACGCACAGCGGAGTAATTTTTGACGAAATTCAGGGCTTATTTAATTTTATGCCTCAAGAAGGGGGGCTTATTAGAGAGGGGGGCAGGGGGGGCTTATTTCAAATCATAAATTTTCGAGAAAATGCACTTTTCCAAAACAGAACAAGGAATGGGTTATGTATGACCGTCAGGCGTCTTACAAATGCAACGTCATTTATACCTTAAATCCGTCAACGATAGTTCTGGAAATTAAAGACCACGTTTCAATACAAAGTGGCTGAAACGCCAGAAAATGTTGCTGAAATGCCATTTACATCAGCTTGACGGAAGGGGGCGGGGGGGGGGGCTTCAAAGAGAGGGGGGACTTCCAAAGGGGAGCTTATTAGAAAAGGGGGCTTAATAGAGAGTGTGTGGGGGGGGGGGGGGGGGGGGGGGGGGGGGGGGGGGGGGGGGGGGGGGGGGGGGGGGGCTAATGGAAACAAAAAACTAAGGAGTAAACAGAGAAAGTGAAATCGTAAAAATCTATGCTAATTGAGACTGGGTATCCAAACCTCCGACACGGTTATGATTTCCATTGTTTAACTTGATGAATTATTAATGAGTTTGAGAAGCTTTTGAAAAGGTTAAATGCACAAGGATCGGAACTAGAAACTTCCAGGGGGGGGGGGGGGGGGGGGCACCCAACGAATCTGTTCCTCGCTTTATCTGTTCCCCATCGGAATTCTTGCTGGCTGCCAAAATATTTCGGTCTATTTTTTCTCCTGGAAATTTTCACTGAATAATTACTATTTTTGCGCTGGCTGACTTGAGTAGTTCGGATTATTTATTTTCATTTATCTGGGTAAAATAATGCATTTTACCAAAAAATGTTCGTTGGGTGCCCCTGAACTTCAGTTAGGCCATTAGCGTGTCTACAGAACCGGCAAATGAAATATTTGACTTCTCTTTCTAAACAAGTAATGTTATCCTCTCTTAGTTTTTCTTAACTGGAATAATTGAAATTTTAGAACAGTAATAATGAACAATCGTTAATTGAAACGTTGTCTCATGTTGGTAGACTGCAAAATTGTTAAGGATTTTTGGATCACAGTTATTAGCTGGTGGAATCACCAGAGTGGTGACTGCCACACAGCAGATGAGTTAAGTATACTATATGGTTACAAGCCTGAAGACAAAAGCACCCGCATTTTCAACTACTATATTCTCCTTGACAAAAGACACATCTTTCTACAAAGGTTTGAGCTAAAAACTCCTAACCTCGTTCAATTTTTTGACTTTGTCAAGAACAAGATCATTGCACAAAGATCCATATTTCATTCCAAGGGTCAAATGAACCAGTTCTATACTATATGGAAACCTCTCCTCTGCTTATTATAAGAGTTGTAAATAGGTTAATCAAATTGAAAGTAGCTGCAAGTTTGTGTGTGTGTGTGTGTGTATGTACTTTCAGTGTATGGAATAAAGTCTATTAAAAAATATATAAAAATTAATAAATAATAATAAACAATCCATTATTCCTCTTCGGGCCCCGATTCTTTCGATTAATTTCAGTGTAGTTTCCATTCACGAATACACCTATTTCAATTAACGTTATCGGATAGAAAGCGTAAAGTCTACAAGACAAGACCGATTGGTAGTCTGGGTATTCATTAGAATTTGCATATCGGTGGAAAAGAAATCTACAAGTTTTTATTTTCGGACGTGATGTATTTGGTTTGCCCCGAGTTAGATAATTTGTTTTTCCATGTTTTTTTCACTAGCTGATTCTGCTAAAATTGACTTTGGCTAAAAGTAGCTTACTTCTACAGGTTTAAAACAAAAAGGAAACTTTATAAATAATGTTTTTCATGTTACTTCTCATTAGTATTCGGTGCGTGCAGACGTTTTCTACTTTTAACCATGCTACCTTTCGGTCTTGTCTTGCGGGCTTTTAAAAACATTTCTATCCGACAACGTTATAATTAATTGAAATAGGTGTATACAGTTTTGGCAAACGTCTTTATAAATGAAAATCAAGAAAGGATAGTCAGTAGTACTCAGTCCTGCTTATAATCCTGGTTTCAGAGGTAGATAGGGCGGTTTTCAATCGAGTGTCAGTTTTGGTTTTACAACAGTCAATTGAAAACCGCATTAAAAGAACTAAATCATAAATCACGAGAAGACGGTTCAATTTTGTACCTGACAAACTCAGAAAATATCAAATGTTTTTCCCCGGAATGTCATTAACGAAGAGATTAAAAAGGATTTAAACTTTAATTAATAAAGGGGGTCATTATTTTTTATAGGTTTCAGTCAGTGTTACAAAGTGCTCTTAATCAGGAGCCCCCCCCCCCCCCCCCAAAAAAAAAAAAATAAATAAAAATAATGGGTTCCTGCCTTAATCGAATAAGACTGGCTCTAATATTGATTTAAAACTAAACACAAAAGAAATACTACTACGAAGCCAAAAAACTGTCAAATAGTCAAAACTGCACAAGATAAAACAGATAGCGTTCAGCTAAATTAACTGGTGATTTGTGTCATGCCGATAGCCTAAGATGCAAAGAAATCACGTTCTCGACCTCATTAATAATTCATCAAGTTATAATAAAGGAAATCACAATCGTGATGGAGGAGTGGATACCTGGTCTTAATTAGCAGATATTTTTACGATTTTATTTCGCCTTTTGTTTTGATTGAGAAGATATATCAAACATTCGAGACAGTGTTTCATCCGATTTCCAAACACCTCGAATTTCGTCAAAACTGAATACTGCGTTACGCGTCGTATTTTCAACTCTCTTCTCGGTGTTTGGAAATGCGATGAAACAGAGCGTTTTTCGTGTTTGATATACCGTAAATCATCTATGAAGCCCCCGGGGCTTATTTATTTCAAGCACGTTTGAGGGAAGGGCTTATTAGAGATGGGGGCTTAGTCAATTTGTATGAAAGTGTGTCATTCGATAATGCTAACAAATTATCTTTGTTCTTTATGAATATTTCATTGTGATTTTTAAATTTGCAGCTCATTATTAATTAAAGAAGATAGGTATAAAAATCACCCAAATTGCAGAAATTGGCGTGACCTAGACACTTTGAACTGCACCCTTGTTTTCAAAAGGAGATTAACATTGAATGCCGGTAAGTTCACAGCAGAATTAACAGATGAATGTTCATTCTTACACACTTGAAACTAACTACGGGAGTCCATCATTATTGCGGCGAGCGTGTGTGTGGGTTTTTTTTTAAAGAACCTAGCGCTATTTTTAGAATCATTTCGATTTCATGAAGGTTTCTAAGCTCCCTCGTAGCTGTTAATTGCAAAATGTTCAATCAGAGGACCATTAGAAAACTTGCTAATTTGTTTGATGATTTCTGTTACACTACTAACAAGGGAACAGCTATTCTGTTCCTAAATATAGCTAAGCTGTTAACCATGTGGTATCAGACTTAATATGAAAATATATCAGTGGTATCGGACTTAAAGACCTGGGCTTAACTACTTTGCTACGTACTACGGAAACCGTCTTAACTTGATCAATAAAACATCATTTTTCCAAACTATTTCTCATTGCTCAACCAAATAGGGGTCGATATTTTTATGCATAGGAATCGATCGGTGTTAAGACGTGATCGGACGTTCCACTGGCTCATAGCCTTTGCAAAATCCTCTCTGATGCAGATTCAAAAGATTATTCTCTTCAAGAAAGCCGCTAATACGATTAGCGCAGAACTAATAACCAAATAACTCGCATTTGTACCAATCGGGCGAAGGATTCCTTTCTACAAGTTCAGGTACGAGATATTTCGACGCGTAGCAGGAATTGTTTCAATGTGTGCCATATTTCCTCGAATAAGCAGCCCTCCCCTCACTTTTCCTCGCTCTCTCTTCAACGGGCCATTTTCGAGGTGCTGTTTGCATCCGTTTCAATATGAGGACTGGTTTTACAAGCATGAGCTCACTGACTTCTTTTCATGTATTATAATCAAACTCATTTTCATACAAAAGGTTTTGCAGCAGTCCTCGTTTTGAAACAGAGGCTACGTAGTCAACTTGGAAATGGCCTATTCGACTCAAATCTCCGTCTCTACTTTAGTGAAGAACTGGGCTGCGGAAATAGCGGCCTATCAACCCTTTCACTCCCACAGTCAAACAAATGTGGGTGTACCTTTTGCTGTGGATGAAACCCTAGTGTGTGACCATTCAAATGAAAGCTATTGAGCAATACTTTTATGTGGTACTGTTTGGTTTTGACAATTTGGCAAAATGAAATTCACTGAGATTTTTCTTCAGTTTTGAACTTAGCACTCTTGGGGTGAAAGGATAAACCACCACCCCCCAAACTCTCCCGGATTAAACACCCCTTAGAATCATGACAAAGCAGTCGGAAAGAATGTAGGAATTAACGGGAACGTGACTGGCTACTCTAGATTTATTGCCAAGAATAACTGTAAAAAAATAAAAACCATTTAAAAAGACGGAAAACATAAAATTTGTAAACAGCTTATCTCCTGTTAACCATCTAATTCCCAAGATTGATCAACAATAATTTTCTTAGACTACGAGCAGTCCCTCATTTTTCTCCTCCAGGTGATTCTCGCGCCCGCTCACGTGCTCTCCAACTCGACTATCCCTGAGAAAAATGAAGGACTGCTCGTAGTCTAAAATTTTCTCAATATATTGTCACAAAGGAAGGTGTAGAGAATAAAGAAAATAATCAACTACAGCTTATGCCTTCGTCAGTGTACCTTTTACTATCATCATGTAATGTTTGGAAAATCGTCCACACCGGACTAGGGAATGTTTTCTTTGTG
Organism: Desmophyllum pertusum; assembly: GCA_029204205.1. NCBI lineage: Eukaryota > Metazoa > Cnidaria > Anthozoa > Scleractinia > Caryophylliidae > Desmophyllum > Desmophyllum pertusum. Next base: position 2,751,800 of record MU827306.1, on the reverse strand, counting down.
TCGGCAACTTTTAAAATTTAGTGATTGTAATCCTCCGAGTAATTAGGATAATTATAGTCGAAGCCCTCCGAGCGGACACTCTCGTAAGCGGACAACTCTTTACAGCCGCCTTGACAAAACCACGTTTGAACTCCAGCTCATACAAACTCTGTATTTACACATTCCCGTAAGCGGCCAGCTCCAGTTGCGGACACTTTTTCTGCTTCCTGGGGTTGTCCGCTTACGGGAGCTTCCACTGTATTTTCTTTGTGTCGGCAACTTAAATGTTATAGTTTGCAATCAATCAGTAAGGAAAATTAGCACTGAAAGGGAAGAAATTATTATCACATTTTCGGATCTTCAATTGTTTTCTTTACTCAAGCTCGGCATACAATTTCAAAACACAGTTTACTCACATGTCTGAGTACAATAGCTTGTGTCACTGACTGATTAAAACATCTTTTTCAGAGTTGTTTTTGTAGGATATTGCTCTTCGCGTTGGATCACGTAGGCTCGATTCCAGCCGTTTTGTGAGCCCGCGTTCCTCGCCCCACACCACTCGTTGGGTGGAGGAGGCAAACCGGACTCCCAAAACGGCTGGAAATAGAGCCTAAGGTGGATTGTTTCAATGTGTTAACAGTAAAATCCTCTCAAAGTTAAGGGATTTTAGGCTAGATGGAGTCCACGTCACTCTTCAGATTTAAGCCTCTTAATCCCATTTGACAAACTATTGATTCATCCAACAGACAAAAGAAGGCTAACAGACAAGCGTCTAGGAGGACAATAGTTGTAAGGCTTGAGTATGGTAAACAAACAGTTTTACACACGGAACATCGCGGGCCAAAGTATATAATACTTAGCACTAAGCTAAATTAAATTGGCTACGCTTTTATACGACACGTTTTTTTTAGGCCACTACCTCCGTTGCAGTTCTTGCTGTTACTGATAGCGTGAGCGTTTCTAATCATTTTGTGAAGATTGAACTCTCGGATTTTTTCTTGAAAGCTACTAAAAGTACCAAAACAAGTTGTTACGGCAAATGGCCCTTCATGAAATTCCACCGAGTGGGACCGCTCGTGAACTGAAAGCTATTATTTTATGCACAGTATATGATCATGTACAAGGTGTTTCTAACTTTTAACATGAATCCCTAGCGGGTGATCGCTCTAATGAAAGCTATTGAGCAGTATTATCATGTGGTACTGTTTATTATGCTGTAACGTTTGAGACTGTGGATGAAAACCCTGTGAATGAAAGCTATTGAGTAGTACTTTAATGTGGTACTGTTTGATTATGCTGTACAAGGTGGTTCTAACTTTTACGGAATCTGTGGATCGGAGACCCTAATAGGTGTCCCTTATTCTGCTTATGAACACAAAACCCGTTCTCTAAATGTCGAGCTCCGGCCGGATCGATGACTGCGGTGGTTCGGTGAAGAATATTGTGAGATTATTTCGTAAGCAGGATTGTCACTGGATTGTAAGCTGTGTATTTTACTCAGTGACCTTTTTGACTCTGATAAACTGTACTTTCCATGAATAAAATAATTCAGTGTTGCCTCTACTTTTATGGCTGATGCAACTCGTCTACGCCGGTAAGAATACATGTGAGCACGTACTAATGACTGGACCCAGCCTCCCAAATTATCAAAATCTATATGGTCTTCCTTGCATGACCACTTACCAATAAGTAGCGTTTAGTCTGTATTGTTCAAATCGTGGCTAAAATTTGGTCCGCGTCTGTCTTCTCGGCCTCCTAGTCGTGGCGTACAATACAGGTCAAAATTAGACTGCTGAAAGCTCTCTTGTTTTGATTATGATATTGGACTGCGCTATTTCAGAAAAGGAACAGTAAACCGGGCTATTTTTAAAATATGACGTCATACGACGCAAGGAGCACGTTCGATACGTGGCTCCGAGGCTTTATTTCAAGACAAACCTCTATCGGTGCTGTTTTCTTTTAAAGACTGGATAAAAGGAAAGAAACCGTGGACCTGCTGTTCGAACGTTGGATCCAAATTGAGGATCCGATCAGCTAAAAGGTACACAATGTAAACAAGTCTCGAGAGACTACTGCAAAGCTGAGCAACAACGTCACTTGTTGCATCAGCTTTGCAGAAGTCTCTGGACTTTTTATCTACGTTGTTTTCTTTGCATCCCAGTCTCTTTTGGGAATTGAGAGACAAAATTTGCAAGTTTGTCCAGAAAACCTCGGCGCCAGGTTGTTGAGTCTGGACATAATTGCAGCCTCGATTCCAGGCTCTTCTTTTCTGAGAGAGCTTGGGATCGAGATTGATTTAATTAGTGTCGGGGTCCATGCGCTCGTTCGTTTTTCTTCGCGTTCGAAAAAAAGAGCGCCCCATAAATGCCTGTGGAGGGGGCAGTTGGCCCCCAAGAGATTTAGGTTCTGGCCGAATAAAGCGGGGCTCGAATCGTAACTGAAAATTTTGCTCCATGCCAGAACACATCAGGAGCTCCAGGGCACACTTACAAATATCGAGGCTCCGCGCGCTCCATCATATCACTTCGGGAGTGCCTGCCAGCTCTCAGTTGCCTGTTAAAAGGTCGGCCATTTTGTCAGCTATTAGTTAACACATTCAGCCAAAATTTCACTATATCTACCAAGAGTCACTTGCACAGTCAGGGGAATATCCCGGGGGTGGGGGGGGTGGGGGATTCCCATATAAAAGTGACGGGGATGCTCGTCGTCTCGTTTAGGGTCTAAATTACGGATTTTGGTATTACTTAGGGTGTTCAGGACGAAACGCCGATATTTTTAGCCATCAAGGTATCGTTTAGGGTTGCACGCGAAGAAATAAAAAAAAACCCACCGCCATACTGTGTTGGTGGCCTCATTATTACCGGAGATGAACTTAATTAAAGTCACTATAACTCTTGTTTGTCTGTCTTTTTTAGAATGGTATCTTTTAGAGGTCAAATGGTATCTTTTAGGGGTCAAATAAAGCTTGAGCCACGCCCAGATTGGTCTCCTTTAGGGGTTTAATTCAAAATGTCCGACGAGCATCCCCGTCTCTTTCATAAGGGAGTCCCCCCCGGGGGGAACAGGTGCTAGTTGATGGCGCCATCCCGCCTCCGAGACGGGACTAATCCCGCGGTTTACGTCCCTGAAGTTGCTAAGCAACATGACGTATCCTCATTGCCCAAGCTGACGTGGCAGTTTTCGAAGTACTCGTGAGTGCTCGCGCTAATTTTGATTGGATAATAACAATCGGATAGTGCTTCTTGAACGAAGATTTTCCGTAAATGGCACTTGTATCCCCACTGTGCATTTCTCAGCAATCAGTTTAAAAGCCCTCGTTTCTCAGACGACAGTGAAAATTTCAGCCAAAATTTCACGATCTCAGCTAACAGGCACTCCCATTTTTCAGTAACGTTCCCAGGGTCTGATGAGAGATCCTGGGAACGAGGTTGATTTTTCAGCAAAGTCTGTGGATGAAACCTTTGTGTGTGACCATTCAAATGAAAGCTATTGAGCAGTACTTTCATGTGGTACTGTTTATTATGCTGTACAAGGTGGTTCTAACTTTTGAGTCAGTGGATGAAACCCAAATGTGTGACCATTCAAATGAAAGCTATTGAGCAGTACTTTCATGTGTTACTGTTTATTATGCTGTACAAGGTGGTTCTAACTTTTAAGTCTGTGGATGAAACCCTAGTGTGTGACCATTCAAATGAAAGCTATTGAGCAGTACTTTCGTGTGGTACTGTTTATTATGCTGTACAAGGTGGTTCTAACTGTTAAGTCTGTGGATGAAACCCAAGTGTGTGACCATTTAAATGAAAGCTATTGAGCAGTACTTTCGTGTGGTACTGTTTGCTTATTACGCAGTACACGGTGGCTCTAACTGTTATTAATAATATAAAGTCTGTGGATGAAACCCTAGGGTGTGACCACTCAAACGAAAGCTACTGACCCAAGACTACTGCATGGATTACCCTTTCACTACCAAGGCTAGCCGGTTGAAGCCGATTATAGGAAAGCTTAATAAGGTCAACTATGGACCTTAGTCGTATATACCAATGTGCATTGTACTGATATCGATCTTAAATGAACTCATCACCCGGCGCGCTTCAATGTTATTTTTTTTAGCTGTCTTTAGCTTGTGATTGCTTTTCCATGTATGTTAAAACAGCTATAAATTATTTTATTAGAAATGTTTCCATGCCAGGCTTCAATCAAGTGTCTACTCAGATATTGTGGGAATGTGAAGCCTGGTAAAACGACTTTAAACTCAGTTTCCGATTTCTTTCTTCGAGTACTAAAATAAACAATCGTTGAGTTATTATGACTGATGAGACCTACATTGTAAGATGTATCGACTAAATATTAACACAAACAAACAGCTTGTAAACTCACATACCTGAAGGAAACATTACAATCAACTGGAAACGTTATACACCATCGGAGCCGAGCGACTCGATCGGGCGTTGTAACTCGTCGTTTAGCAGAACTGTGTTCAGTTTCTTACATTGGACAAGCGCAATTGTGGGTTCCGCGCACAACTCGGTTCCCGGCAATTTAAGCGGATAGTGAGCGCGCGAAAGGAGTTTATAGCTTCACTAATTAGATTGGAAGTTTACAGACACTTGACTTAATGACCGCATTCTGATGGCAAACTAATCGCGTCACACGAATTGGATCGTCAAGGCTAACCAGCCTATGAATTGGTTCATTAACACGTATAAGACTAGCGGTTTGTTGCGAGCGTCGTCGATACTTCATCGTGATTAAGCTGGACCGGTTATTCGCATGCATTCTTCCGGCTCAAATACCATAAATCTTGCTGTATATCTCGGTGCTATATGTTGTACGCTTTGCATCGTCTGCACTAATCGCATAACAGCGAGGGAAAATCCGCTTTTAATTGAGCCATTTCCGTCTGTACAAGACGATTACCGTTGTATCCGGCTTTGGTCGTGGCAACCGCGCTTTATTTGGGCAGCTAATACCCGGTAAAAATGGTTTTAAAGTGTTTGTCGTCCCAAAAGTGATTTGCATCTGATTTCTCCTTACCAAATCAATACATTTGTGAAGTGGGACGGTAATGAGAATAAACAAGATGGTCAGCTATGGGATACTCTAACCACCACTCAGAGCCGTAACTGAATGGGCTACCCACTGTTTAATTACCACTAACTTACGACATGTGCGCCAATAAGTAGGGAGAATTAAGGTTATGAGCTCAGGACGCGTTTTCAGACCAAAATACGCTATCTTCCCTACTCAATTTCAGGCCTGACTCTTAAAGATTTCCCCCTTTTAAAGCCAAAATGGAACAAATATATAAATATAAATATATACACCTTATTCGATGGTTTAACATATAATACGCGCGGCTATTTTGCGAGTTGCGAGCAATGAGCAAACTGTCCGCTCGTATTATATGTTAAACCATCGAATAAGGGATTTATTATTCTACTGCAAAATTTCCCGACTATTATGCTATTTTCCGTATTGGCTCTGTTCAAGTAGTCAATACCGTCTCATATTTTACGTGTTCTCTTGAACCTTATATGGTGAAATGACGTAATAGTAGAATAATAAAGTTAAATATAAATATAGTTAAATATAGTTAAATATATTTAAATATAGTTATTCTCATACCGTTATTATCAGCCTTGCGTTTTTTCGTCTATTAACAAATATATACCCTATTTCAGACAGGCAGACAAAACGTACCTAATTTGAGATCAAAATCTATACCCGTTGTAACACCAAAACGGCTCAAAAACCATACCCTCGGCACATACCTTTATATCTTATATAGGAGAATACCCTCTCCCCCCCCCCCCCCCCCCCCCCCCCCCCTCCGGGCAGCGAGGGTTACAACTAGAATCCGTGCCTCTGAAGGGAGCCTTGATTCAACAAACTTCAATCACTCTTTGATAACAAAACTTTAAATCGTCTTAACTTGCAGACTTTAAACCGGATATTTAACAATTATCCTACAAAATCGCGCGGAATATCGCCTGATATCAAATCAGGCGATATTCCGCAAGATTGAGCAGGATAATTGTTTTATTATTCAACAAATTCATAACATAACTAAAAAAAATACTCTTCCACTTTTATTTCAAGAACTGACTTGAACATTTTACCGCGCGCATACGAAATTACATATATCGCAGGATATCTGTTGAGTACGGTCGACAGATATTGAGTGCATCATGACCATATTTGGACAGTGTTACGATTTGTTGAATAATAAATAGAAATATGTAGCAGAATATATAGTATACAAGTGTGTGGTATCTTCATGTCAAATATTTTTATGGAGGAATATTGGATATAAGAAGCTCTTTGTGAAGTAATATCTTGTAGATCACTAATCGATGCTTCAATTACGATATTAGGCGCTGGACATGGGTTTTGAGTTAACAGGATTTAGTAGCTATTGATACCGTTATAGGATCTTTATCTTAAAGGGGCTCTGTCACGATATTTTAAGTCATTTTTGCGAAGTGCAAAATTGCCTTCAAATTGAAGAAAGCCTCAAAATAACCGTTTACCAAGGTAGAAAAACACCCGGGGGGGGGGGGGGGGTACTCCCTTATATAAGCTATATAGGTATGTGCGGCGCCAAAGGGTATGGTTTTTGAGCCGTTTTTGTCTGAAATAGGGTATCGATTTTGACCATTTTGGTCTGAACTCTGGCCTGAAATTTGGTTTGGCTTTTCGATGAACTGACTACTTTTTTCCATTAACATTGAGGAATTTGAAGCAGTTGTCAAATTTGTACGTACGCAAACGGAACCCATTCCTGTGAGCTTAAGTCATGTATTAGACAAGTGTACTAATTTTGTAGGTCTGAAATAGGGTATCAATTTTTGGGTCAGGTCTGAAATAGCGTGGGAAAATCACATATTTTGGTCTGAAATAGGGTCAGGGTTTCATGAGGTGGGTCGCACACCCTCACCAAAAAGTTCAGGAAGTACCTTCCCCGGGGAAGAACGTCAAAGAGGTGATAATAAACCAAACGGGAACAAGGATGGTTGAGGATTGTGAATGGCGAACTTGAAACATAGTCTCTTGCTTGAAAAGATTGGCCAATTCTTTCAAGATGCGCCGTTCGTGACGTAGCTCCTTTAAGGCGGGACTTAACCTGAATTTCAATTAAATGAGTAAGAGGTTTAAAGAAGGGATAGCCGTGAGAAAGAAAATGATTTTTGTAACACCAACAGACAGTTGATACCCATGCGGGTGCTCTTGCGTGGTTATCAACTGTCTATTGGTGTCAATCTACTAATTTTTAACTTCAAATTCTAATTTTAAAATCTACAATATTTCTCATTTCCCTAAATTTTACAATTCCTTTGAGAAAAACTTTTTCCTCCCAAACATACCCAAAAATCACCCAAAAATTTACAAAACACCCCATAACATAGATTCATGGGATGAGCATAGAGTTTTTGGATTGCTTGAAACGTGAACGAGATATTTCCATTTAACCCATGTTAAGTCGCGGAAAAATGGCATTCAGGTTAAGTCCCGCCTTAAACATGCTAATGTCCTGTAATAGACTCAACTACTAAAATAGACTCCTTGCGTTGAATTGATTCATTCAACAAACAAATGTGTGATGTTTGATAGCTTTTCGTGATGTACAAAGGTCGCGCCAAATGCGCTGTTATAAGGATTTATCTCAATTGTTATCTAGCTATGGCAAAACCTGATAACAAGGCTGGGTATCGCTGCTACCACCTAGGGCGGGGTGCAAGGGTTGGGAAAGTACTTCGAAACACTTTATAATGAAAACAATCTATAAAGACTGAATAAAAGTTAATTAAACTTAGCTCATTTTTAGAAGGTTCTAAAATTATCAAATAAATAAAATATATAAATGGGATGATTTCAGAAGAAATCCACAAAGTGGTTCTTCTCGTCCACTGTTTCCAGATCGAATTCGGAGTTTAGAAATGTTGGTTTTCGTGTGAGAGAGGAAAACCGGAGTACCCGCGGCGAAAAACCCTCGGAGCAAGGATGAGAACCAACAACAAACTCAACCCACATATGACGCCGGGTCCGAGGTTCGAACCAGGGCCACATTGGTGGGAGGCGAGAACTCTCACCACTGTGCCATCCCTGCTCCCCTAAATATATATATACAAAGCAAATATCGAGAAGAAACCATAGCTAAAAATAGATGAAGCAAACAGTGCGGAAAATAGAACACTTGCTACTGCATGGCGAAAACTGAAATCACGCGATTTCCCAACCAAGAAAGAACAACATGAAATAAACTCAGTAAACAGGTAGCATGAGTTTAACATTATTGTTTTCAGTTCTTTGTAGAGAAGGCTTTCTGCATTAATTGATCTTTCACAGAAAAATATTGACGTATCTTTTACCAAAGTGAAGTATAACAAATTAATAAAACCAAATTGTTTGCATCACGAATTTCATTGTTTGGTGAAATAGCCAAGAGGAACTAACTGTGCTCAATAGACCCCATCTCCAACTGGTTACACAGAACCAGCTATTAAAAGCACACGATATGATATGAGAGAACATGCCTTCACGCTCACCTTTTCACAAATCCCACCCGGGTAGTTGTCGGCCATTTTGTTTCCTTCGCGCTGTGGAAAGACTGGAAATGCCTCTGCCGTTTTTTACTACCTTATATGGAAGAATTCTCGAACGAAACACTTTACTGCTAAGGCAATGAGTGTGTATTATAGTATTTTTTAATAATTATAAACAAAAAAGGTAAATCATGCTACAAGAAAACTTGGATGATTTCAGGAATCCTTCCCAAACCCTCTCGTGTACATACCGACCGGCCTTCGCTGTCAGTGGAAATGCTGGCGGACGGTGTTTACTAACACAGACGGAAGAATTCTCGAACAGAATAGTTTACTGCTAAGATATGATTAGTAAGTCTTAATAGCTATCTAAGTAACACAGACCAAACTGAAACATGTTGTGAAAATACGCTGATGATGTATCCCACCAGAACACGCATGTCGGCCATTTTGTTTCCTTCGCTGTGAAACTGCCTCTCCAGTTTTTGACTAACAGAAATGAACAAATTATCAATCAAAACAGCGTATCATTATACTGCTATCAAAGGCGATGAAAAAAAGTCTTAATAGTTTCCTACGTTTCACATAACAAACAAAAAATATCTCGCGAAGAAGTCATTCTTGATTTCCGAAGAATCGGTCCACCTTGGGAAGTATATGTTTCCTTCGTGTGGAAATGCGTTCTTTTGGAAGCACTCTCGATCTGCAAAATACTTTAGTACTGAAGAGGTAAGTAAGCCAAACTAAATATTTGTTGCAAGATAACATTGATGATTTTACGATTCAAACCTGGCGGAATATTTCGGCCATTTTGTTACCTTGTCGAAATGTTAATTTCAATCTCCTGTTTTTGACTGGTCCCTAGCAAGAGAGGATTATGTCCCTAGATGATAGCTCATACGGGTTCAATCATAAAGACGAGGCTTCCGAGAGTTGGAAGGATCATGGAGAGTTGCATGATAGCTCTCTTCAACTCTCATCAGTCCAAGCCAAACGAGAGAAAACTCTCAAGAGGAGGGAGGCGGCGTGGCCGAGTGGTTTAGGGCGCTTGATTTGAAATCAAGAGGTCCCTGGTTCAAATCCTCCACCCTGCCACTAGCTGGATTTGTTCCGTCGGTAGTCCCGAGTTCAACTCCTCGGCCACGCTTTGTAAATAGCCAACTGGACAGCCTCCAACCAGTTGGGATTCTTAACAAGTTTATGTTATATTTACAATATTTGTTTGTTCATTTACAGTGTCCACAATGAGTACAGTAGTGTTAAATCCTCTGACACTTAAATAAAGTTGTTTATTTATTATTATTTATAAGAAAATTTAAATTCGACGAGAGCGTAGGAGAGTCATACGAAAGTCTCGAGAGTTTCAGGCCAAACGAGAGCTAGTAGAGTTTGAACTCTTGTTAACTCTCGTTCTTGTTTGGACCGGGCTTAATGACTTATTACATCTGCAACCTCGTTCCACCCTGGGAACGAGGTTGTTACATCTGTTCTTCTCATTACATATGTTGTTGTATTTTTTTCTTGTTGTCTGACGGTTTATATTTATTATGATTCTATGTCGTCTCACTAATCGGTCCATAAACGAGCAAGAAACCTTCATCAGTATATCATGGATAAACAATTAAGCACATAAGCACAGAATCCTTTTTTATTTCAATAAATTATAGAAGAGTTGCATGGTTTTCGAATCTCTTCCCTTCACTGATATCTTCGGCAACTAACACAAGTCGATACTGCCGATAAAAAATAATAAATTAAATAAATGAACCACTTTATGACGACGATGGACAGATAAGCGAAGGTAGTTCATTACATATTCACACTGTAATGTGCTGATGGTTTTGTTCGATTGAGATTCTAATTATATATAAGTGAATATGTGCCCTGAGTGAAGATCTGGCAATGATATTGACATCAGCGAACTCGCGATTAAGAAGTTAAGGGGGGATTCTACCTGAATTTCAATGAAATTTTAAGAGGTTTAAAGAAGGGATAGAATAAAGAAAATGATTTTTGGAACACCAACAGACAGTTGATACTCTTGCGTGGGTATCAACTGTCTGTTGGTGTCCATCTACTAATTTTTAACTTCAAATTCTAATTTTAAAACTACATTGAATCTTCAATATTTCTTATTTCCCTAAATTTTACAAATCCTTTGAGAAAAACTATTTCCTCCCAAACATATCCAAAAATCACCCAAAAATTTACAAAACACCCCATAACATAGATTCATGGGATGAGTGGAGCGTTTTTGGATTGCTTGAAACCTGAACGAGATATTTTCATTAAAAGTGGCGGGAAAATGGCATTCAGGTAAAATCCCGCCTTAATATGACGAGACAGTGTTTCATCCGATTTCCAAACACCGAGAAGAGAGTTGAAAATACGACGCGTAGGCAGCGGAGTATTTTTGACAAAATTCGAGGTATTTGGAAATCGGATGAAACACGGTATCGAGTGTTTGATATGATCTTCTCAATCGAAACAAAAACTAAGGAGTAAACGGAGATGTAAAATCATAAAAGCTATGCTAAGACCAGGTATCCAAACCTCCTTTTCGTTTGTTGATGAATTATTAATGAGTTTGAGAAAGATTTTCGAAAGGACGATGCAGGCTGAGCGTCTGACTTTGAATAATTGTTTTACGACACTTTTCCTTCATTTTGCTTGTATTCTGACATAATTAATATATAGTCTGTATAGTGAATCTGCACGGTATTAAACGAGCACCCAAGAGGGAGTCAAGGGTGTGCTTAATACCAAGATGTCTGCTAAGAAGATACTCTTTCGTTTTATTTTTAAACAGCATATGGTTCCTTCTCCACTATTCATTTCTAAGTGGACACCTGCTTTCAATCCGAGATCCCGAAATGACATGTAGTTTTACAAGTTAGTTCAAATATACTTAAATCATAAAGTATGTTGCATTTTAACTCAACAATTTTAACCCGTTGTCCGCTGAATACACGAGTTTTAAAAAGCAATTGCAACTGCACTTTTTTGACCCCATTTAGGCAGTTCACAAACTGAGCAACCACCTCTGTTAACAACATATGTTATTTTTACAGTTTAAGTTTGGTATTTGCTAAAGAGCTAGAGAGGATGTTAGTTAAATATAGAGCCGTCTAATACTAATCCGACTGTATAAAAATGCCGCAAACAGTGCGAAACAAGAATCGCACGGAGTCCGCAAGGCCGCGCCTTAAGCTTGAAACACAACGTCATTTAAAAACGAACTTGATCAAAGATTTCTGGACTTCTATTTTTAATCCATTTTAAGAATAATTTCATTATGATTTCACATACTACAGTAGAAACGTAACTTAATTTTAGGCTTATTCATATACAGTTAGGAGTTTGCTTACATTTTATCTTGTTTTTCAGATACACCAGAAAATCCATGTACTATTTTTGTTTCATTTTCACATACTTTTAGTCCGTTACTTATGGCAGTTTTAGTGGTGTTGCAAAATTGCCCATTTTGAACCACGTTCTCTATAACTAAATTCGCTGTCTTGCTTATACCTCTTTTCAGAGACTTCGAAGTTTACCATTTTCTTTCTTAATTTAAGTCGATTTCGCATACTAAAATTTTCACTGCCAAATCGTAAATACAAAACCTATGAAATTCGTATTTGTGTTCAATAGGTATAAGAACCTAATGCAATATGTTAGCCTGCGTCGCAGACGGACTTGACCGCCGGTAATGTCCGTCTGCGAATTAGTGCACAAATCCTTGTTCTAGACCCCCAACGACGTAACGAAATACCGGAAGGGCCTTTCGAAATCCCCTTTATTCTGATTGGCTATGGTAAAAGGGGTGACAGGCCTGTTCGAAGTTCGTGACATTTGCCGTTCTCTATTGAATTCGGTCTTCTGACCTACTTTGCCCTTCAAGAGTGTTTCTAACGGGCAAGATATGTTGTATTATGAGGAGGATTTTGAAGTAGAATAGCTATAGAGCCATCGACTGTGTTCACTCTAGCAAATTTTAAGAGGTCACGTTTGGTCTCCTGTCGGGCAAACGGATATTTACAACGCGTTAGTTTAGACAACAAACACTCGGCAAACCGAACAAGGTAGTTCCCATTTAAAACCTGCTGAATAGTTTCTGGGTCTTCCGCAAGTCCGTGATACCCATATTGTTGAAATATATAAACTTGGTCCTCCATCAGCGATCGTAAAGGTGAAATCACAACAATAACACTCGATCATATATCAGCGACTGCGACAATCGGGAGACACTGAAAGATCAACGACTTTCCAAAACCTGTGGATAAATTGATAAACACGTTTTCCCCTGGAAGAAAGATTTGATCGCTTCTCGTTGTTCTGGGAGTAGCTCCGTTAATTCAAACTGAGCTTTCTCTAACCGCTTCGAAAGCTGCATTATATCTTCAGTGATTTTTTTTAATACTGTACTATTTTTAGGCTCGCTTTCCGCTAGCTTCCGGTCCTAGCTCGCGTGAAATTCCCTTAGCCAATCACAACCAAATCATAGCTAATTGAACAATAGCTTTATGTAAAGGCCAATCACAGCAGATCCTGGTACGTCGTTGGGGGTCTAGAACAAGGATTTGTGCACTAATTCGCAGACGGACATTACCGGAGGTCAAGTCCGTCTGCGACGCAGGCTAGCAATATGTCCACCACTTAAAACGTGCTCAAAATGGTACACGGAAACGAAGGTTTAGGAGACCGGGCACAGATGACAAAACTTTGGTATGGATATTATACCTAGATCTGAGGTATGGATGTTATATACCACAGATCTGAGGTATGGATGTTATACCTCAGATCTAATGTATGGATGTTATACCACATATCTGAGGTATGGATGTTATACCACAGATCTGAGGTATGGATGTTATATCACAGATCTGAGGTATGGATGTTATACCACAGATCTGAGGTATGGATGTTATACCTCAGATCTGATGTATGGATGTTATACCACAGATCTGAGGTATGGATGTTATGCCACATATCTGAGGTATGGATGTTATACCTGAGATCCAAGGTATGGATGAGGGCTAACTAGAATTCGTAAGAAAAAAGCACTCAAAAGAAAACTATTGAGCAAAGGCATACACGTGTGTAGTCTTGTATTCCTGGGATGCAAAGCGTATAATCACCTGACAACAATAATAGCTTGTATAGCGCTTGTAAACACATCGCTGTTGTTCTAAACGCGTTACATCGCGTAATTAGAAAACTATCAACATGCAAGTATGGAATGAAAGGTAAAAAATACTTAAAACATGCTAAAAAATTATTATTCTACTGGGATAAACATTAATATAAAAAATTAAAAATATCATGATATTCACTGAATCAGTTTAAAATCTAGTGAAACTCAACAAATAAGAACCTTATAAAATATATTAGTGCACCTCTGTTCATTTCACAACTTCTGCAATTGTGAAAAAAATCAAATTATCATTATTAACTCAAGCGGTCAAGATCAACAGCCTAATTTAGAAATTAAAATAACTTATATGAGTTCAACTTTCTGGCTAAAGGCATTTTCAATATTACGTGACGTCCTCCGTCTTCAATCTGTTCTTTCGTCATCCCAGTTGTCCTCCTTTTCCGTGTCAACTTGCATTTCATATGCCTTGATACCCCTTAGGCTCCGGATTCTCTCTCTTTCTCTCAACAGCTGCTTCGCTTCTGAAAAGATGCAGTGCTCCAAATTTTACTGCGGCTTTTATCGCAAAGCCTATAAAAATACGTTATCCAAATTGTATTTAACACGTATAAACATTAAAATATTATCATAATTATGAAAAGGCAGTTGATCAGAAGCCCGGGGGGGGGGGGGGGGGTGCTCCCTATAATGGACTATACGGGGAGGCTCCGCCCGAAAGGGGTACCTTTTCAGACTGGAGGTATATAAAAAGGTAGCGATTTATCCTATTTAACTGTCACTGGAACGCTCAGTCATCAAACATTGCATGTTTATCAGTTTAGTTTGCACTAAAATCCATTAGGATGTTGCATTTGACTCCACTGCTTTTGGATCAATTTCTCTGATCGACCAGCAATTTCTTTTTTTTCTGTGGTAGCTAGTTGGCTAACTGGTACAGAGAAAGAGAACGTCCCTGTGTGAATGAACCGGGCAAAATTTAATTAGGATTTATAATTTTAGGCATAACATGAAGTATCTTGTGATTATTGCGATAACTGTAACTTTTAATTCTAGCCTGCGATCAGGCTCTCTTGTTTTCTTGATCTTTCATTGGCGATATGTAAAGTAAGAAAAGAAAAACCCCGAACAAACAAACAAACAAACAGTGTAACACGCGCCAAACGATATTTCCACCAACAGGAAACTATCCGATTTAGTATAATATGATATATGTCTGCGCAAAGCAGAAAAATAACTAACTCGTCAAAATAACTATCTAAATGATATCGCGGTTTATTTGCATGTAACTCGTTTCGCGTGCGGTTGTTTTATCAGTTACAGATTTATTGGCACATAATTATATGTCCGAGTTGTGGTTTGATAACGAGACTTATTTCCTGAATGACTAAAATTGTTACAGTTCCGCGGCCGATTTTCAAAAACTAAGGCGTAATACGAGAAAGCTGTTTATCAGTCAGTGACACAAGCTAGGCGAAAAAAAATACGACGCGTTACAGACGCATTTTAGTCGAGTCGAATAATACAATTAAAGTATAAGCAAATAGGAACTCGAATCTGCCTGACTCTGTTAGTCTTTTAGGTCATTCACCCCTTGTGTGGTTGTTGGGCTGAAATTGCAATTATTGTCAGTTTTTCTGGTGCTTGAATTGCATTCCACGCGACTGAAATTAATGCGACCTATAAATTGGACCTAACTGAATTTTACAGGAATTTAGCACTAGCGTTGTAGCGGATTGTAGTGCAGTTAAGCCTAGTCTCAGTTAAGCCCGGTTAAGCCGGGATATTTCATGATGCATGAATCATTAAACTTACCAACTTTGCACTCCTCGAATCTCCACTGAAGGCGGGTGAAAGGACATTTTCGCATCCTGGATGATGTTGGCAGGATCCGGCTCATGCAGGCAACCTTCTTTTGCGAATAGTTTTTCGTTTCTTCGAAGTACACGGAGTGTTGGACATCTGGAAACGGCGGCAACTGCTGGTGTTCGACTTGAACTATCTGGAGACAACTCTTTACTGCCGACAAACCTGTCCAGTTGTGCCTTGAAGCTTGCCGGAGTCGTACACTAGGCAAACACCCGAATCGATTTCAGTTTCCGTTGCAAATTTACCCATAGTTATAATTTCTTTGTCTCGTGGCGTCCTTGAGGTCGTTTGAAGTCCAATTTCTCTTTATAGCCGAGGAAAACTTTGTTTGGCCTTCTTGTTGACCTACGTGACTTACGATGTATAGGGCAATAAATGGATGACTGTCTATTTATTTTAGCTTATTGTTTTACACGCATAATAAGGGGTGGTTGTGGGTGAAATGAATGACATTTAGCTGTACTGGATTTTCGCGCCTCTTTGTACTACTTCCGATACAAAAGGCCGTTTTTTTTTTCTGTTTGCCTTTTCTCGTAAGAAAATAACGCAGGGATAATAGAATATAGCCTTCTTTACATAGTTTGATCAACGAAGTCCCGGGATTGAAGCGAATCGTAACCGAGTAACCGAGTAACACTTTGACACACTCGCTTTAGCGTTGGTTACATATGTTTCGTAAAAACCTGTTGTTGGAAAACTTGTGCTTTAGAAATATTTAATTATTCAGTTTTTGGTGTTTTTGGAAGGCTGGTCGGTTGTCATTGAACAGCAAACATTTTTACCACAACGGAATTAAAATAACAACAACAACAAATACTTCTTAGTGTGAGCCGCGGTGAAGGGCATGCGAAATATTTTGCGGTGGTTGAACCGTTGTATCAAACAGTATGCCGCCGTTTTCGACCGTTTGCTTTTACGCGCGCAATTAAGAAAAGCGTGCGAGATACGACTCTTCTCTTGGGCAGTATGCAAGGACTGATGTGATGGATGAGTATTCACTGTTAACAAGCGAAAAGGAGCGTAGTTGCGGCGAGAACGTTGAAAATTCGACCAGTTCTAATAA
The DNA here is from genome assembly GCA_029204205.1 of Desmophyllum pertusum. Classification (NCBI taxonomy): domain Eukaryota; kingdom Metazoa; phylum Cnidaria; class Anthozoa; order Scleractinia; family Caryophylliidae; genus Desmophyllum; species Desmophyllum pertusum. Next base: position 2,735,194 of record MU827306.1, on the reverse strand, counting down.
TAGTGATGAAAACCAATCGTGGGAAGAGCTTTCTCTAATCCAGACCTAATTCCGATGATGACGAATTTTCAGTGTTATCGACGTCGCGGACGTGTGAGATCTGGCACGAAGTGAGATCTGGCACGAAAAGGAAAACACTGCAGAGGTATTAAATAATGTAATAATGATAGCCCCTGCTATTATCTTGTGTCAGACAATAGTAATTTAGAGGAATCACTCAGTGATCATGAAGTCCATGAAGATCAACGGTCTCAAACCAGTCTCGCAACACATGGCAAAGAAAGTGTCAACATGCTGCCAGTCCAATTTAATTCCAGTACTGTGCATCCAACCACAAAAGCTCCTGAAGCTCTCTCAGTGGAAAGTGACAGTGAAAGTGACGATAGCAAAGGCAACTCCAAGAAAACCAAGGAATCAAGAAAGACAAAGGAAGACAAAGGTATTCAATATTATTCAAATAATTATTGTTACTGACGTTAATGCATGGTGTATCACATGGCGTGGGTTTAACTTTGATTTTGCTTGATATTTACAAAATACACCCTTACGAAATTCTGTGGCCCGCCGAATGACAAATTGGTCAAAGTAATATCGGTAAAACATTACTTTTTCTGCTATCAAGCACGTCGTTACGTGGCGTACCGTGAACAAAGAAACGCTGTTGACTCTCGTTTCATTTTAGGCGTGCAAGTTTTTATAAGTGCTTCGATGTTTGGCAATAATAAATATTAATTTTAGTTCGAAAAAGGGTTATTTGTTGAATAAAAATTATGGCCTAAAAAAATAGCTGTTATTAGGATGTTTCAAGTGCTGCTTTATTCGCCCTTCAGACCCGGCGAGCCGATCATGAAGTTAAAGGATTAGCCGCGATAAGCTTATTTCAAAGAACTTTTCTCCGATACAGGGATTCAATTCTGCTATTGCAAAATTAACTTACCACAATGAAATTGAAAGGAATAATGCTCATAACATTAGTATATACCAAGTCAGTGGATAGTGTTTTTATCGGGATAGTATGTGCTATCCACATCTTGCGCGCAAATGTATTTGTGAAATACTTTTTTGCAGTCTTCTGAGAGATAATAAATCAATTATTTTGGGGATTTTATCTCACTGGTTTGGTATATACTAAAACAAACGGCTCGGTAAATATCCACCACTAGCCACCTCCACTGCGGAGGATAATTGTTCATTATTGTGAGCAATGAAGCCGGAATAGGTTGTTTGTAGGCCCGATCAAACGGTCACAACATTCACAACATTTGTTGTGAGCCGATGTTGAGACCGTTTGACCACCCCTCACAACAATTTTGTGAGGTGTTGTGACATGTTGGGACGAGTTTGAATTCATTTCAATTTTGTCTCAACATCGTCACAACATTTATTTTGTTCTTGAAATGTTGTGTGGTTGTTGTCGCCGTTTGACCGGACATGGTCACAACATGTTTTACGCCGCTAATTCAAGTGCGACTTGTTGCGACTTGAAACTGCTGTGTAAAATACCTGCGATTAGAAGCGATTTCACGGTAATTTTTCAATTTTTGGTGCACTTAATCATATATACAAAATAACTTATTTAGGGGTGGCTCTATTTCAGACACAATTTTAAAACATGAAAACAATGGAGTTACTTGAATGAAAGAATGCCGGTTTCTTTTCTAATGAGCGGACGAGCTGAATGTTATATCTCATGATGTTTCTTCTTTATCAAAGATTTACGTTGGACCATACCAGACTGACCCAAGAAGGAATCGACGACGAAACCAACAGCCAGTGGAAGAAGCCAGTGGAAGATGCCAGTGAAAAAGCTGTGGGGAGTAATAACCTCACAAGTAATGCTGGCGACAACAACTTAGCACCTGTCGAGCTCGACAAACTTTCCGTTGGCCAGTATGTGGCATTAGACAAAGCGGAATGGAGCAACCGACCGCTTATCGAACACGTTGAAAACACAGCACCTATACCATGATTACTGTTCGTGACTTGACGGCTCATACAATGGAACTCAGCTTTTCGAGACTGATACGTTGGAGGTGGTGCTAACAAAAGACCATGGACAGAGGATATGGCAAAATCTCAAATTGTCATGATCGGAGTACAGTTTACCAATAGTAGAATAATTTAAAAAAACGAGATTGACGAGCACATGAGATTCTTGATAATGAACATTTGACCAATCCTGACAACAGTGCATAATTAAGGAAATACCTGCTTTAACACGAAAGGAATATAATTTATTCAAATGCAGAAATTAAACAACTTCAGTTCTGAGGTATAACATCCATACCTCAGATCTGTGATATAACATCAATACCTCAGATCTGTGGTATAACATCCATACCTCAGATCTGTGGTATAACATCCATACCTCAGATCTGTGGTATAACATCCATACCTCAGATCTGTGGTATAACATCCATACCTTGGATCGGACATGGTATTCGATGTTATATTCTATTAAAAACTTTATTTCTCCTTGAATATAAATTTAAACGTACAAACTTACCCATCAATACAAAGTTTACACATACTAAACAAATTACTCAAATGTTGTAAATAGGAATACAGTGTTTCTGAGCATCATAATTAAATATGCCAGTTTATTAAAGTGAAAATCACGAAAAACAGCCCATCAGTAAAATTGTCTCATTTTAGTATGTGAAAACTGGTCATTTTGGAAGAGGTGGAAAACAAGTATGTGAAAATCCCTGAAAAATGGACGTTAGGCAGTTCAAAAACATCATGGACTTGATCAAGTTCATTTTTAAATGATCAAATGTTTTGACATATAAGGCGTGCTGTTCAGTCGGCTACTCGCTGTTGAGACGTCGTGACACCCATCGGCTCTTTTCGGAAATATTAACTATAGTGTCTTTAAATGTAGATCAGTTATAAAATATTCTTCTAGTTAGAACTGCAGACAAAGGTGTTACCAAGAAAAACATGCTTATATTCTAAAGTTTTGGTGTCCATTACAATGAAAGAAGTTATTTGTGCAACTGACCTCCGCTCCCGTTGTCGCACATGCTACAGTAAGGTAGAGGTTGCACGAAGGTGTTGTAGCACCATACAGTTTATACTATGCAACTAGCTCGTAAAGAATGTTATAGCGTTGCACAATAATTTTTCTCGTCGTATTTTTTAGTTACACTCGCTGGTGGGTCAGCTTTCGTGGAATAATAAGATTATGACTGTTACTATCTGAGCACTGTTAATTTTACTGATTGCATAGATCCTCCTTTGTGCGCCATCGCCCAAACGAGTGTAACGTATCAGACACAGGTCAGTTTTCATTCAAAAGCCGGTTGCACTCGTACTCGATGAAGAAAGGCCGAGAGATGAGCATTAAATGGTCCAAACATTATTTTCCCACTACAAGTGCCTTAATTAATAAACTAGAAATACGAGCATTTAGGAAGGCTCGACCCTTTGATAGGAGTCATGCTGTGCTAATTGACGATTTCCACTGCATTGCGAACAGTTAGCGACCGTTTGTCAAGGAAAGATTCCAAAATACTCCTACAACTGAAGAAAGATCACAACAATTGTGTGGGATGATAGAGGGTTATGGAATGTTGATGGCAATAAAAGCCGCGGTAGAGCTGGGAGACATTTTCATTTGGTGAACTTCTATTTTACACCTGTGATCTCCTTTTAAAAGAAATCCTCTTACTTTGATCAAATTGCGAATTACTGCTGGAGAATCCGACTAGATGAAGCCGCAACTAAAATAAATAAATAAAATATATAAATACGAGGGTGACACTTCACAGCCTTACAACTGACACAGCATTGGCCATCGGAATTCCAGATCGAATTGGACTTAATACATGTTGGTTTTATGGAGGGAGGAAATCTGTGAGAACTAATTTGCCTCGCAACCATCAACACACAGCTCGTTACAAATTAGCAGCATTAAAGTTGTTTTTCTGTGCTCTATATGTTTCACCATCGTAGTTTTTTCATGGGAATTTATGCTAGACAAATTTATGGTTATTATGATTGCTATCGCCGGACAGGCAAGAGATATGAAATCCAAGTACTGTCTTCTTTAGATGCAAATTAAGATTAGCAACGAATTGCAAGAGTTTCTTTTCAAAGCTTGTTCTTATGCTTGTAATGTAGAATAGAAAACTTGTATTCAAGCCGGGCGAACGGTCATAGACATATATGGACGGATGATTTTCCTTTGCGCGCGAAATCAGGATTAAGTACTCTCTTTTTTTAAACAGTCTGGACAATTTTCCATCGGCAAAAATCGCAAGTGAGTTTCACAAAGTGGGTTCTTGAATTTACCAAGATAAGCGGTTCAGTGCATCGTACTGTTAATGTTCGGAGTACTGAAGAGACTCAATAACTTTGGTACGCAATTCCCGCCGTTAGTTTTGTTACATTTTTCCCCGACTTGGCCACAAATCGCATAGCCTAATGTCGAAAATCTGTGACCTTTGATAAATTCCATGTGATCTATCAACTAAAAGTCCTTACCTTGCCTTAAATGTCTCCAAGCGCTTGTCGCAAAGCTCGCCTTCCAGCTACGCACAGCAAGACCCGGGTGATGGAGAATTTCGAAAGAAAGAATGCAAAACTCTCTGGCCTGGTGTATCCGGCGAATCTCGCGGAAACAAAATCCGCATATTAACAAATATATCCAGAAATTCTTGAGTGCGTTTCCGCCAATTAGAAAAGAGGCCCTTATTAACTAAGGTGTCTGTCACCAATTTACCTTTCGTCTGCGGCTCCGTGGCCTTATTCAGTTCCGTTGAATCCAAACCTTAGCGTATAGCATGCACTCAGCCTAGCAGATAGAGACCGTATGACCCTCCACGGATTGTTACAGAAAGTGACCTGTATGGGGTTATTAGACGTGTTAAATAACTGAAACAACGTCCGCTCAGTAAATAGGATTATCTCCGTTCCAGGTATCGACTGATTCCGTCCCAACAGGTCGCCAAACGGAATTTTTTTGAAAGTGTTTCAGTTTAGTATTTTTGGATATACATTAGCCCACAATTAGTCTAGAAGTAGACGCACAATTATTGGGTGCAAGTCGATTAGCAGCTTTTATAGCTGCAAAGACAGCTAACGTCCATATAAACAGAATATAACATGACTATAACAATAACTAAGGAAAAATGCTCGGCATTTTCAACAAACATTCATTTGAACAGTGATGACAAGAAAGTACAGTATAGTTACAAAAACCTCCCCACCCACCCCACCCACCGTTTAGTTGCTGGGCTATTGAAACAAACGAGCTCTGAATAGCCTGTCGGTGTCCCAGGCGTTCGGTTATTGGGGAGCAGCGCGAAAAATAGCGAGTGTAAAAAAAACGCGAGGGGCTATTTTTGTCGCGCCGCTCCCCACTAACCGAACACGCCTGGAACAGGCTAAGCTCTCCTCAATAAAGTACTAAAGTTATGACGTCGCAAAAATTAAATTTGCGAAATTATGACATTTGATCAGCTATTCGGAGAAAGCATGCCAAAAAACGTCCACTTACCAAAAATTAGCTCTCCATTGCAATTTGCGGCCGAGATATGGGCACTGTAGGTTTTAATTTCTCCATACATACTCTTCTATTTTTGCGTCTGTTCCGGGTTTCATGGGACGGTACCAAACTTTGAACCCCTATATCTTATGTTCTATTCGTGCTAACAAGTTGAAATTTTGTGGCTGATCATACGGCAGCAATCTTTATCTAATGATGGGATTTCGAGGCTTGATAAAGATAGTTTGAAAATTTGTAACGTCGCATTTTACCACTCTATTAACCGAACGCATGGAACAGGCTAAGCTCTGAATTAATCCTGCAATCGCGTAGCCTCCTACGCAGACGCTCTTTGGAAAGATTGCGTGACGAGCCCAAAGAGCGTCTGCGTAGGAGGCTAGCAATCGCGCAAAAAGCGCAATTAAAGTGAATCCTGATAGCACTGATTTCACGGTCCCATGCTCGAATGCGATCGAATGATCAATTCTTTCTACTAATTGCTATACATTTCTTTTGTTGTTAGTTGTGAGAATTAGGTGTTACATCAAGACAAGTATCACTTGTTGATGATTTTCTTTCTTCTCATCACCTGTCTAGTTTTGATCGCTTTTGGGAATTTTACAACGGCTTGCAGGAGCAAGAATTCGTTAAATAATTATGATCAATGCAGTTATGATGTCACGTTTTTGAAACTATCATACCTTGAGAAAGATGTTACTCAGTCAGTGGCACAAGCTATACTCGAAAAACACGTTCCGAGTTCTCCCAACAGGAGTCGAACCTGTATGTTCTGCACACCAGTCGGACGCTCTACCACCGGTTCAAACATACCATAGCATTACCTTGTTTCTCTTCATAGAATGCGATATAATAATAATTAAATACTAATTAATGCAAGCTGTGAGTTTCCTTATGGAAACTTGAAGCTTGTCTGTTGAATGGACGGCTGAAAATGCGGAAGTGTAAGATACGATGCCAAATTTGTTCCGGATGGACTTAATTTTGTGGTTGGGTGAATAACACAATTTAGTGTAATTCGCAGTCTATACAGGTTGTAATTTATCAACTGATTGACCACATACATGTTGTTTTTCCTGTCTCTCTGGCTCGCATTCCAAATTTTGGCTTAGCCTGAGTCGTTTCCTTTTCGACAGAGAGCGCGTGAGGCACTTGAAAGTTTGGTGCGCGAGCAAAAAAACGTCCCCCTCTCAATTTTTTGTTTGCTCCATCTCACGCCCCAAGCTTTCTATGATAGCTAAGCTGATCTGTGATACAATCAACTTTATCTGCGAATAGGACCTTGACACCCAAGACGTGACAGTCGCTTTCGATACACATGAAACTTTTGTACATTAAGTAATCGACTGAAACGGAAAGTCTTAAAATACATTATAGCTTAAACAATACGCCGAACCCAGGGTGAGATGCGGAAGTGTTCCTTGCCAAATAGTTACGATCCTCTGAGGGTTTTTGGCAGCGTGAACAATGATGTCTGTTGACTGACCAGATTTTTTATTGTCTTATCTCCAAAATCAACTGTGTAGGAAGCAGTACAAGTATATCAAACACGAGATACCGGCAGTGTTTCATCCGATTTCCAAACACCGAGAAGAGAGTTGAAAATACGCTGACGCGTCATGGAGTATTTTTGACGAAATTCGAAATGTTTGGAAATCGGATGAAACACTGTCTCGAGTGTTTGATCAGATATCAAAATCCCGTCAAGGTCATCATTTCCCTTATTTTAACTTCACGAATCAGCAATTAAAGGAGCTACGTCACGGATGAAACATCTTGAAAAAATTGGCCAATTTTTTCAAGTTCGTCATTCGCAATCCGTCTTAATTTTCTCCATCCTCAACCATCCTTGTTCCTGTTTGGTTTATTATTACCTCTTTGGTGTTTTTCTACCTTAGTAAACTATTATTTTGAGGCCTTCTTCAATTTGAAGGTGATTTTGCACTTTGCAAAAATGACTTAAAACATCGTGACGTAGCTCCTTTAAGAATGTCCGTTACTTCAACCGCGCGTGTGCGTACAAGTTGTTTTTCCGTATTTCTGTCCGTGGGTCGACTTAAAAAATACCATTAGCTGAGTTAATCTGTGACCTTATTCTAAAAGAATTTTGCAATTTCCGTGTTACTGTGAGTTTGCGTTTTCACGAAAAGTTTTTTTGGTTTCTTGTGCTGAAGGCCGGGTTAGCACTGAACTAAAAAAAACAACTGGTTTACTAACTTACACAGTTTAATTTCATATACAATCCAAACTTCTATCTGTACTGATTAATGACAACAGCGTAGTTACACCTTCGGCTATTTTTAAATCGTTCTCCCGCGAAAAGATTTCCGTGTACGTCCGCGGACAATAGTGATAATTCGTAGTTCTTATTCCACGTTCCTCTCGTCCATTCCTGGTTTATTTTTAGTCTGAAACATCATGGAATGACAACCTCGTCCTCGTGCTCGCAACGGGTGATTTTCGCAGCAAAAGTAATTCTAAAAATAGCTCAAGGTGTAACTACGCTGTGTCATAGGCCCAATAAGGGAGATGGAGGCTCCAGTGTGATATGCTCCTGACCGAGTACATTTCCCCTCGCATTACCATGGCAACCCTCTAGCATCATATTTGCCTAATAATACAAGACTTTAATGAGCAGATTTCGTGAGCTTTATCGCGAGTGGGTAGAGCCCTAAGTAGCTCGATTTACCCAAGATATACTACACAATGGAAAGCGGAGGGCAGCTGTGGCAATTCATATCGTCAAATCAAGGATGGCATGAATTTTTGAAAGCCACGTCAGAAACAATTTCGTTTATGAAGATAAAGACATGCCAGTCAGTACATTTGAAACTACTCTCAGCCGAAAAATCACCCCTGCCTTGCCTTGATATGACAAAAAAAAACTTTGCCACATTTACCCACCACGTCGAGGTGTTATTTTCACTTACTGATAACGTGAAATAATTATTGGCCTTCTCAGGGCCAGGCCAGCGTCTTTATCTCATCGGACTCAGTATAAATAAAAACTGTGTTCAAATTTTCGAACAATTAGTAAAGTTCGCTTTCAATCGATTGCATCTCACGGATATTTTACAGTTACCATACATGACTACACTGAGGTCGAGGCGGATAAAATCTTCAATACGCCATTATAGATATAGCTACTGGAATTTCGTCTTACAAGCAACATGTTCCTTCGGGGTTTATTAAACGTCGATTTTTGTTTGGACGATTAAAACCAAGCAAAATAACTGTATACATTGGGATCTTTCTCTGACGGCCATGACATTTATTTTTTTCGCAACTGAAGGAAATCAGCATTTAACATCTTGATTTTTAGAGGAGAGACAGACTTTTACTGGTATGGAAAGATTTTTCCCAGCTGGAACAAAGCGAGGAAAACGTGCCACAAAAATGTTACGCTTGGACCTAACTCGGCCTAACAATCATCTTAATCAGTTCAGTTGAGTGCTAATGGAGTGTCAATAAGGGAGATAAACTTGAAACAAAAGAGTTCACAAAGCTCATAGCCAATGATAACAACACACAGAGCTCCACATCATAGCAATCTCTTGTGATGTGATAAACTGGTGCTAAGTTACTGACAATAGTGTTTGATAAATCCTCTGCTCTTGTGGTAATATAATCCAAGTTTAAAAAAACACTAAAAGCTATTAATTGTTTATTCCAAAACATGTTGCCCCAACTGATCGTTTCGGGTAGAATATCTGTTCGAAAAGGCCTAAATCGCCTCAGATATTCCAATTAAAGTGTGACTGATAAAAAAACGGAAGTTTTCTTTAGTGAAATGTCATGTCGAACTTGCATAATGCTGATAATGGGACTGTTGTTTTCGGAGAGATAAAAAATGTTGTTTTGGGCATCGGAGAAAACGCCAGCTAGGATTTTCGGAAAGGCAACAGCAGCACGCCTGCCACTTTAATATCCAAACAGTTACCCTGAACGATATCGGAAAACAGATAAACGACGAATCTCACACTCAGAAACTTAGACACGTCTCAGATGATATTAACTACAGTAGAAGCTCTCTGAGCGGACACTCTCGTATAAACTGAGCAGACAGCTCTACTTACGACCGCCTTGACAAAACCCTGTTTGAACTCTAGCTCGCTCTGTACTGTTACACATTCCCGTAAGCGGCCACTGAGCTCCAGTTGCGGGACACTTTTTTAGCTTCCCGAGGGTATCCGCTTACGGGAGCTTCGACTGCCGTGAGTTGCAATGGCTGAATAATATCTCCCTTATCGCTACACATTTTAATAAGGCTTCTCCTAATCCTAGCTAACAATGTGACGCTGAACCTGGTTTTCACGACATGAACCTCATTACAACTTGCTCGGCATGAAATAGGAGGGTTATTCAAGTTATTATTATAATTTTTAATTTTTCAGATTTTTACTTTACCATCCTATTTATACCTCTCATAGTATTTTAAGGTATGACGTACGGAACTTTAACAATGGTGGCTCGCACGAGTCTCATGTAAGCCGGACCATCCGCAAGGCGGGAACTGCTTATGTAATTGGCTGAAGACATCTTTACGTAATTAGCCAGAATGTCAAAACCCTGACTAACAACCCTAGGCCCTCCCACCACGGCCGAACAAAAACATGTCTGATAACGAAACTTTGCATGTTCTCGCTTATTGAAGCCAGAGTTAATTATGGCATTTCAATTTCTATAATTGTCAGTTTTATGTTGAATAGTCAGTGTTTTGCGTGATGTGTATAGTGTAAATTAAAAGACTATAAACCGTGTCCGTGCTTGCGATCCAGCTCGGCGGCGAAAATTACTTCACGTGTAATCTGCTAATCGGATCATTTTATAGTGAGAAGTGTTTTCGCTGTAAATAAGCTCAGGATCAGTTATGAGCTGATATGGTGTGAAATAATATATTTAACCACAGCCTTTCTTTCGATTTTCTCATCAGAAGTATAAATTGGAATGGTTTAAAAATTTGCTTTTGACAAGCGCAGAGCAGAATCTATTAAGGGCGTACCTTATCGACGGATTTCTGTAATGAAAGAAAAAAAGCCATGGCCATTCCGTCGTCCGGTTGAAGGTCTCGACATATAAGTCGAACCTTATCAACGTTTGGAATGTGTTACAGGCCACTGTATTTGGAGCTGCTGCATGAATCAATCTCGGTACATTGAAAAACTAAATTGTGTGTCCGGCGACGTCGTTTATCGTTTCTACAATCACATGGGTTCAGTTTATCATGGCTAATTTCTGTCAGAGCGGAACTAATGTTACTGCTAGTCCTGGGTTGCTAGTAGTCGCTATTTTCCCCGCAACGACTGCACGTCGAGCGAGTGAAACGTGAAAAAAACTGAGGAAGAGGAGACACATTTGACGCGATAAAACATGCATGACTGGAGAGAAGACATAAAAAAAAATCGCGCTGCTGTTTTTCGACTTTTTCTCGCTTCTGTTTTCGCTTCTCGCTAGGCAATCAGGATTATCGTGCATGTTTCTAGTTCATCATTCCTAAGACCGGCCACACAGCGCCCAGAACAGTAAAAGCTGTAAAAGTACTTGTAAAAACTGTCAGCGACTCTACACAGGAGTTTAGTTACTGAGATCTTAGTAGTGTCAGTAACCTATACTAATGAATCGCGTTCAGTTGTTTTACTACATACCTTCAACCGCTAAACTCCGCGTAACTGACGGCAAAACACAGCTGAAGCCTGTTAGCCCATAGCAGGAGCGAAAGACCACTGAAAGCAAACGAGACCACAGTGAAACTGACTATGTCAGTTTCGCTGTTGTGTACCGGAAACCGCTCTTGAGTTTCATACAGTTCTTCAACGGGCTCCAATAAGCACTTCCTGTTTGTGAAAAAGACTAGACTTCTGTTCATCCATTAGGAATACGAATAAATAACTGTAAAATATCAAAGTGTCGTGTTTGTCGACAATTTCATAGAATGCAGCGGGGCGGTGAATGACATAGAACTCCTTTAGAACTACCCCCTCTGATATGAGAATCACTCAGGCTAAATCTGGGAAAAAGTGCACCGTTAGGGGAGAAAAAGTTTATCATGGACTTACAATGGTTTATCCGTGAGACTCCAACGGCTGCCTCTCTCCGAGATTCGACGCAATATCGTCCCGTTTCTCAAGAAGCGACAAACGTACTTTTAGCACGGACAAATTATATCACGAAACCGAGCTGGGCTTCGCGGGACACTTCAACCCACTGTAAACTGTCTGCGTTTCGATCAAATCAGAGTGAAATCTGCACAAATGATGTCAGTTTATTCGGCATTCCACAGAGGTACAGAGTAAATGTGTGATAATGATCACACTGCGATAAGGAAAGAAAACACTGTGATTAAAAAGAGCTTGCCCAACGGCGAGGTGACTAAGAGCATTGTTGAAATCATAAGGAAGGGAATCTAGCTTGTGTAGCAGTCGTTTCCTTTCCGAGAGCTCGGGAGGCGCGTGAAGGCACTGAGCACGAAAAGGAGCAAAAAAATCTCCCCCCCCCCCCCTCCCAATTTGTTTCGCGCTTTCCGCGCTCTCGTGAAGGAAACGACTGCTACGCTGGCACAGGAATCGAAAACATGGGCTCAGTCCAACATTGTCTTAACGGCAACAAAGCGATTGAAGCTGGAGCAAGTGAAGACAGAGGATCTTCAAAAACGAAAGAATAAAATAAAAATCCGAAAAAATGATATGCGGCTGAAATGCTTCTTCTTCCCTTTCGTTGCTAGCTGTTAAAGTTGTTTTTTCATTATTTCTCTTTGAATCTATAAACCTGCCTTTGTCGGTACTCGAGCTAATGAGTTATCTGATGGCTCAATGTCCGTATCTGGGAAATATTTTTCTGCTTGCCAGCAGATGTCAAGAGTGCATGTATCACAGTGTATGGTCTCAGTTTACAGTAATGTAATAGCCTGCGTGGCAGGCGTAGAAAGGGGAGGGAGGAGGGAAATTCGGGCGCGAGCGCGAGGAGAGAGCGCGAACCCGCCTGCCACGCAGGCTAGTAATGTAAATGAACGTACTCCTATTACAGCTGAATAATATCAGTTCACTTTCGCGCCACTTTATGACTGATATATTCACGCATATCTGTCTCAAGAAAGCGGGAGAGGATGTGTGGTGTAATCCCTCGCCATTATGCCGGTAGAATCTCATTCAAACTTCAACTTACAGGTAAGTCTAGTTTAAGTTTCCAATTTCTTGTGTAATTTATTGGTTTATTAAACTGAATGCGCCGTTGAATTGGTACACGAAGTATCAATTTTTCGCATAGAAACAGCACAGCATATATACTATTGGTCTGGAATACTGCATAGCCACACCCAAAATCTTAAATGTACGCTAGCAGATCTAGGACTAAGCTGAGCTCAACTCCTAGAGGCTCTTTCGTCTCTCTTCCAAACTCAAGAGCCGAGAAACTGGCTTCAGGGTCCAACAGATAAACAGTTCATGATTCGTGATCAGTATATGTACAGCGTCTGTACCCTGTTCCGAGAGGCTCAGTCCGCCCCCTTTATTCTTAAGATCCGACGAATGTTTACCCTCGCGAGTGAGGGCAAAAGCGTCCCAAACCCTCTCCCCGTAGCTACGTTCGTGCCACAACGAAATTGAAGAAATTATTTCGAGAAAGAAAGATACTACAAGCTGTTTAGTTGCTTCGGGGATCATATAGTCGAAGCACTCTAAGCGGACACTCTCGTAAGCGGACAGCTCTACTATACGGCCGCCTCGACAAAACCTCATTTGAACTCTATCTCAACGTTTTCTCTCTCACTCTCAGGTATATTGAGTAGCTTATCAGTAACATTTCGTAAAAATACCAACTAACTATGCTGTGACATCAAGCGTTGGAGTGATGACTGGGCGATTTTGATGACCGTTTATATGAAGGGGATATGCGATCCCTAAACCAAGAGTAGCACGAAGCCTATAATTATCATCATTAGCTGCCTCTTCAAGGCCTCTGCGTGTGGTCTCGATAATCTCTGATAATCCTCTGAACCCTGTGTACCTCAACAATGAACAATTTCCTTCTCGTTGTCAGAGTTATCTGTGTATAAAGCGCAGTGTGCTGCATATGGTGTCTGGTTTGGTGTCTGTCTATAGTGACGAGAGATTTCTGTTTACACCAACGCTTTAGTTTTGGTTGTGTTTTCGCGTCTAATGGCATGTGCCACTTCACAGGGAGCCCAAGCTCACCGACAACAGGCCTATACTAGAATTCATGATACGGGGATTTGTACACAGCTTTATCGCTAGTATTGATAGTCAAAGCCTCAAATGATATTAAACAGCCATTAAGTCCGGCCCAAAAACGAGAACTGAGCATTGCCAAGACTTCAAACCAGTCTCGCTCTCGTTTGACCTGAAACTCTCATGTCTCTCATGCGCTCTCGGCCCGGGGAGATGGGGGGGGGGGGGGGGGGGGGGGGGACTCCCATATGAAAGTGACGGGGATGCTCGTCGGAAATTTCAAATTACACCCCTAAAAGGGACCAATCTGGACGTGGCTCAAGCCTTTTTGACCCCTAAAAGATGACGGTGTTTTTTTATTATTTCTTCGCGTGCAACCTTAAAAGATACCTTGATGGCTAAAAATGTCGCCGTTCCGTCCTAAACACCCTAAGGGGGGCCAAAATCCGTAATTTACACCCTAAACGAGACGACGAGCATCATCCCCTTCACTTTTATATGGGAGTCCCTCCCCCGGGCTCTCATGCGCTCTCTGCCGCTGACTCCCGTGCAATCTGCACATATGGTCGATGAGAGTTGAAGAAAACTCTTGTCCATCAACTCTCGGCGACTATCGTGACTGCTTTGGAGTCTTTTAAGCTGTGGTAATCCTGGCACTAAAACTCGATAAAACAGTCGAGATATACCACAAATCGATATTGTGGAAGCCACCGTGACCTACCGTATGGCATGAAATTTTTGCGGGTTTTCCAACGATCCTCGAAAATTAATAGATCCCATTAAAATAAACTTCTGCAAAAAAAATCCCGCGAAAATTTACTCCATTTATTTAGATTACTGATTTTCAATTAAATTGACTGCAAACCGAATATTCGTCTAACACTACAGTAATAGCTGAGTATTTTACATGTTTTTTCCCGGCACAGATGGCATACGAAATCGCACCTGAGTTGTAATGAATTGTAATGGACGACTCGTGACACGAGTACAGTAAATTAGTAAAATAAACAAGACAACTTTACATTCCCCAGTTGTTACATAAAGTAAAGTACGCGAAATACCGGACAGCGAACTTGGCCGAGATCCGCGAAAATTTGTTACCCAGCGGTAAATTGGGAAAATTTGTTCCCGCGAAATACACAAAAATTAGCAATCGGCGAAATTAAACTCCCGTGAAAATTTCATGCCACACGGTAATACGCGCCTTAGCACTTTAGGCCATAATGTGCGCTATATAAGTCTATTATTATTTTTATTTTTATGTAGGGAGGAGGGCAGAAAGTACCATCCCGCGCGGAATCGGATACGTAAACTATTCAAGAAATGGGCGGTAGCCGAGTGACAGCAAAAGTCGTGAGGAAACTGGAAACGAGTGCAAAGCACAAGCAGTCATGAAGGAAAATAGTGGATCTGATTTTTATTCAGATTTCCTTCCACTTCCCCCCGTTACTTTGATAAGACTCCTTTTGTCTGTAAACGAAGGGGTATTGATTAACATGCAGTGCGCGAGTACTTCGGTATTTTAAGAGAAACGTACTCACTGGGAAAACTAACTGAGATAACCAGCTGCTTATACATTAATGCATCAGCTTGAGTCAACCGCTTTAATATCAACGAGATCTCATTCACTCAACTCTCTTAGTGGTTATCGTTTGTATGGATAACTGAACCACAACATTACATGAATCACGGCGGACCCGTCCCTGACGAATACATCTCGCTGCCCGGTTGTTCGAAAGCCGATTAACGCTAATCCAGGATTCTCCTGACATTCGGACACGTTTGTTCGCACGAGTCTGAAAGAGCGATCAAACTGTCATTACGAGAAAAGAAACTTTTTGCACCGTAATAGGTGACATCATAGCCTCACAAACGTGCAACTGTATTTCTCCTAAATAGTTATATATATAAAAAACGTTCCATATAAAATATTTAATTCATCATCTCACGTCTGTCCATTTACCAAGGGCCTTGGTCACGAAAACACACAGGCGGCGCACGCAATATATATAAAATCCTTTATTATTGTTTTATTTCACTGTTATTTATTATGTTTTCAATTCTAATGAATTTGGAAGCTACAATAGCTGCTAGACAAACAACTCAACAGTATTTTTCTTGGCCCAAGGAATTGCTTTTTTATAATGAATAATTTACAAATGTCTACGTGAGGTTGAATTTTTTTTTTTTAATGCGTGATCGTCGATTATTTATTCATTTGTTTTTTTTTTGCATGAAAACTGTTCCCCAAGGTCACGATAGTTTTCATGTCACTGGCTATTTTTATCACGTTGTAAATTAAACATTGCATGCAGAAAGGGATCAAAGGATCTGTCAACAAAATGCATCAGACTTTTTTTTTATCCCCACTAGAATATTTCGTTACCACAGATTAACAATTTTGCTTAAATTTTCACGAATTTTTCGTTCATAATCCATCTTCCATGATTACTTTTTTGGTGTTTTCTACCTTAGAAATCTATGGATTTTGAGGTTTCCTTCGACTTACAGCAATTTAAATGTTATCCAGTACCTGGAATTAAACTTGGGGTCGGGCGGAGTTTCATGTTTCTCTTTACGCGCTCACTTTGTTTGTTCTTACAATATATTTTGAGCAATAAAATTGTTGAGATAAAAGAATTTATATGTGAGTTATTTGAATCGTTTTCGTATTCTTCGATTGTCACAGCGCTTTTACCGGCGTTGCAATTATTTCACTTGTTTGGTATTTTTAAATTCGGTTTCCCCCGCTTGTAGTACCACACACCCAGACGCCAAACCTAACGCCTGCGGATTCCGCTTATTAACTGCTATAAAAGGAACGAAAAAGAAATACGAACTGTATGTTCAGTTTTATTTTGTTAATCAACCCAACGCTTCAGCTGGTCGTCTGACAGTCATCTGTGCATGTGACAACAAGTATTCAGATGAATGGCAAAATTGTCAATTTTATTAATTTATATTTATAAATTCGAACTACTGTTGTTTGTTTCATTCTTTTCAGTCATTTCGTTGCCCACGCGAAAAACGCTTTAGTTATAAATGGAAACTAAATTGAAAGGAAGTCGCTGTTAAAATCATATAGCTGGTGATTTTTTTACTTAAGTTATTAAGACAAAATGGACTAGTCTTCCCCGCTCCAATAATTATGGATTTGATCTCACCCTTTCTTTGTTTTTACGCCGTTGAGTTGACACTTGTAACTAACAACATAACATGCCACAACGGACATTACTTTTGTGTTGTTAACAAACCACGCAGCAGTGCAATTTTAGTAAATGACTTAACACACGTACGACGCAAAAACCAGAGCCTCTTTCCTGCGTAGTTTCTTCATTTTGATAGTTTAATTGAGAAATATATATACAGCATCTTTTTACATACAAAAATTTGTCCTTTTACCATCTCGCATCTGATTATTTACACAGTGGGCTTTTAAGTATTTTACTCTTGAAACTCATGTGATTATGACGTCCACGTTTACGTGGGTCTTGGAACTATTATTTACAATCGTTTTATGTATTACGTTACACCTCGTTGACCCTTTTGTCTTAAAATAACTACTATTTGCATTTCAGTCACGTCGAAAGCTTTCAACAGCTTGGCAGATGAAATTGTTTTGCTTTCGAGATGATGAAAGCGAAAAATTCGAGCACGTTTTCACGTACGAACCATTTATATCTCGTCCTGTTTTGCGGAGCATAAAACATTGAACTATGTACAATGCAATTTTTTTTCGTTTTCTCTCAAAAACGTGATTTGATACGCAAAATAATTTACATTTTGCAGTCAGCTAAGATATATTAAATTGTCTCTTTTCGTTTTTTCGAGTTCTCCTTCTCTGTGGTTGTATAAATTAATTGATTGGCTTTATAAGCCTCTATCTTGAGTATCATTGTTCGTTTCGTCTGGAGTACACCATAGTTCCATTTTATTTTATACTTGAATCAAGCTGGATCTTCTCTGTTCAACTACTCCAACCTCCTCAGAGTAATTCTCCTGAATTACAGGCAACATACGGGTGTTTCTCGCCTTTCTCTTCGTTTTCACGACAGTTTTTTCGTTTCCTCGCTCAAAGTCTCTCAAAACTTTCATCCATTCTTGTTTCTCCTCTGGAGTTTCCACACTGAAGGACAATAATCCTGTCGACGATCCAATGCGCTCGCCTTGTGGTGTCAGGGTAAACGACACGTCGTTGTTCTCTGTGACCGTACATGAGTTCAAGCGCAGGAAAGCAACGGGTTTCTTCCAGATCCACGCTGAATCTCTGTAAAATGCAATAAACGGGTCGGACACGTTCGTATATGCCACAGCCATGAGCCTTACGTGACGATTTTGGTCTTTGTCTGAAGTCAGCAGCAGATAACCACTCTTGGTCTCAGACATATTTTTGTTCATATTTCCTCGAGTTTCTTCTGACTGAAGTGACTGGCTGAGAGTCGTACCACTTTGTAAACTTCACCTTCAACGCCGACTTATATAGTGAAAGGATTGAAACCAATATGAAAATTGAATAGTCATCGCCTGCCTTTAATACTGATAATAGGAAGTGACGTCAAGGGTCAGGATACGTGTAAACAAAGCAGCCGAGTGGCCCGGCTGCCAAGATCTGTCAAGTGGAATCAATTTCATAAATTTCCATTTCAGTTTTATGACGTCAAAGGCAGTTGGCCTTGACGAAAACAGATGATACGTGTCGGTGCGCGTTGCGTTACCTCGAACACATATTTCGCGTTGTTTCTAGAATTCTCGTCATCTATGGAAAAACTTTCTGGATTATAGGGCGTTTCAAGGCTTGTTTCTCGCTTTTATTGAATTCCAAGGCGGTTTGGAGCACGTTTTCTCGCCTCTGTAGTTGTGTAGGCTTGTACCACACGAGCGAAACCCGGAAAATCAACAGCGTGTTTAAAAACCGGAAGTGCGCTAAATAATTTATGTCATAATTTACATCGAGAAATACCGGTTCAAAAAATTAAAGAAAACATCCCCATTATTTTCTTTACTTTGTTTTTTTCTCACGTTGATGCAATATTGTCATGTGTGTATTGTTACCTGTGCGAATGCATGAAACGTGCGCAGAGTAAAAAACAAACAAGAACCGAAGCTGAAGGTATCTGTTTTTAAAGTTCAGGTTCCGGGGTTGTTTTACACTGCCACGCATTCACGCAAGCTGACGGGATTTAATATTTTGGGACATTCTCGACGAAGGAAGCAACCAGTGGAAAACAGCCGGTAAACATGTTTTGATCGACTTTTAGGCGTTGTGGTTAAAAAAAAAACAAACTGAAAAACAGTTTACAGAAACATGACGTCATTCTACATACGAAAGTGGGGAGACACCCATGCGCCATTGCTGAATCAAAACCTTGGGAAGTTTAGAAAGAAATCCTAAAGTAGAAATACTAATTTTAAACCCTGTGCTATCTTCCTGTTCCTTTCAGCCTGATTTTTAAGGTTAAACAACGTTTCATCGTCGCTGAGTGTAACCTTATAAGCGCATGTGCTATAAATTCTCCATTTGGGGACGGGAATATCATGATTAGCCATAAATTGAAATATTACTAATGGAACATCACTATAAGGCCGATCAAAGCGGAAAGTTAAAAGTTATTTTTAGGCTTTTACGTCCGACCATTTTAATTTCTTTTTGACAAAGCACGTTATCTGGTGTGAAATTGAAATTATATTCATTCAGTTGCTGTGGATAGAGAATTAAATTCTGGCGAAAGTGAAATAATTTTCTGAGTAAAGAAGCAACTGTTAACTGAACAGTTATAATGAAGAAAGCTAACCTGCGATCAGGCGAATTTTTCCGCGCTCTCATTTACTCTTCGTCTTTACGTGGCCTGGTCGCTAGGCTTGGATAAATTCTGCCGGCAGAATTTCGAGCATAATAAGCGATTTTTGAGGCGAGCATTCTGCCGGCATAATAAGGCATTTTCGAGCAGAATTGGAGCAGAATAAGGGAAAATCAGTAACACTAATGATATGCGTAACAGTTGAAAGAAAAAATTGAAAACTAAATACAAAACAAATGGAAAATACCTTGCAATTAATGTGATATCTCGTGCATTAACTAAAACGCACGCCCATGAGATACTGGTATTACATAAAAGCGCCCAAATGGCGGGGAAAATTTTTCGGGTATCCGGAGCAGAATTCGCGCGACCGCCGTAAAGAGAATAAGGAGCGCGAAAAATTGGCCTGATTGCAGGTTAAGCCGCGAAAGAAAGAGGAAAAATCCTGAGGTTTCCATGGGCTCCGATGAAGCCGGCGTTGGGCAGTAACTGCAGTAATAACGAACTCAATTTAAAGGAGCTACGTCACTGTTGGCGCATCTTGAAAAAATTGGCCAATTTTTTCCGAGTTCGCCATTCGCAATCCGTCTTAATCTTCTCCATCCTCAACCATCCTTGTCCCTGTTTGGTTTATTATCACCTCTTTGGTGTTTTTCTACCTTAGTAAACTATTATTTTGAGGCTTTCTTTAGTTTGAAGGTGATTTTGCACTTAGCAAAAATGGCTTAAAACTGATCGTGACATAGCTCCTTTAACCATTATTATGTAATATAAAGAATGCAGGTACTACATGCACTGTGACTGATGAAATACCACACGAGCGCCGTAATTAAAAAATTCCGGCTATAAAAATTGATCTTACGCAAGAGGCTTTAGAATCAAGCAACCGTGTAGCCGTTTAAAGGGTTTCCGTAAAACTATGAATTTAATAATAATATGTCACGATATTTCAAGCCATTTTTGCGAAGTGCAAAATCACCTTCAAATTGAAGAAAACCTCAAAATAATAGCTTAATAAGGTAGAAAAACACCAAAGAGGTGATAATAAACAAAACAGGAACAACGATGGTTAAGGATGGACAAGATTAAGACGGATTGCAAATGGCGGACTTTTTCAAGATGCACCATCCGTGACGTAGCTTGAATGAGGTTAAGATCTTTCATGTTACCGGATGGCACTAGAGGAGTTTTGAGGCCTGGGAAGGCTTTTCTTCTTTTTTTTTAATAACAATACAGCTGTAACTCAGTGGACGGGCAAATGTATAAACTCCATGTACAAGCAATTCAGACTGTTACTGTTTCATTAAACCTCTGGCAAGCGGTTCGAAATCTGATAGTCCTTCGTCATTGACAAAACGTATGTTAAGGATATTCAGGTCCTATTCAGAGCTTTAATTATAGTTCAAACTTGTCGTTCCAATATCAGCTGATAAACAAAAGAGATCCAAAATCGTTTATTCAATGTCATCTTCTCGAGCGGAACTGTGACAGCCGCGCCGGGTATGGCGGGAAAATTTGGCGGGAACACACCTGACGTACTGACTACTGACTACTGAAGGTATGCAAGCCGCAGGCCGCGCCAAAAATTCTAGAAGCTCGATCGCAACCGATATTTTATTAAAGTAATTGGATTTTTTTATTTTTGGAACGGAGAGAGAAATTTGAAATATGTACGCTGAGCTGAGCTGTCTCAATATAATATTATAATTTACGTGATCGCGACGATCCGATATTGAATTTCGCTTCGATCGAGTAAAATCGGCAAATGTGCGATAGCCGTTTTAATGAAAAGATTAAAAAAAAGCAAGTGAAAAATCAGTCTTAAAAAGTCAGTTTCAACTGCTAGTTTTGTGTCACTCTTGTGCACATTTTTAGGACAGTTCCAGTTAATTTGGACATGTAATAAATTCAATCAAAATTAACCACAAACGGAAATATAAATATTACACTATTTTTCACTTACGACGTACAGGCGTCACTGATGAAAAACAACTTTATATTTGCCCGTTTTTCACATAGCTGAAAGCGAACTTTGAAATTTTTATTACGTCTCTGTCTTCAGCCGTTTTTCTTCATACACAATTTAGTTTTTAAGTACTAACGAAGATACTATATTCTGTGAAGGCCGGAGAATTTTATTAAAGGAGAGAACTGCGGGTCAACTGTCCGTACATTATTATCGTCTGTTTATAAGGGTATCTGTGCTTATTTTAATTGTGTGCAATGCAAAAAGAACGAATTCTTTCTTTCTTCCCAAATCTGATGATGCAATTTAGCCATGCTGTCTGTCAGAGGGACAAACATTGGAAATAAAACAATTTTTGGAATATCGGCTCTTTCCAGTGTTCTAATATTCAATACCAAGCAAAGTCGCTTCGATCTTCAAATCTGTACAGAAATTATATTTGAGAGTCAAATGATAGATAGCCATTATTAATTAAGATTATAATTAGTATGGAATGGTTGCTCTATATTCTGCTCACTAGATCATATAATATGAAGGCCTATTTCCTCTCCCACAATAAGTCGGAATATGGCCGGAATGGGCTTTTAATTCTGCTAAACCGACGTTAAAAACAATTTCGTCTTAAGAAGAATGTTCTTTTCAAGTTTCAATGCGCAAACAACACGTTAAGCACAGTTTAAGCCGATATTGTTTTAAACACGTGCAATGATAACGACGAACATGTTTTTTGAGTGTCTGCCGGCCCACACCCATTGATTTGGAATACAGCACGCGTCAGGTCCGTCAGGCCAGCCGCAGTCAAATCGGCGTCGTCTCAATACTAAACAAAAACAACTTTCGGATATACCAGTGCGTTTACAATAGAAATTAACAAGGTCAAGGACAACACTAAACTACACGTGACAGTGGACCGTGATTAGCTATCATTTGGGCGCCAAAACATAACAAAACTAAGGAAGCACTGTCGATGCAATATTTTGCGTAGCCTACTAGTAGCCAACATATTCATCTGAGGAAAGTTCTGACGCCGATAGACAAACTGAAAACATCTACAATAGATTATCGCAGGTTTCGAAAAACTCCGCCCTATTGTATCTATTGGGACACTTCAACAACCAAAGTAACCACTGAATACTGAGTTGCGGCTTAGACTGCGAGCAGTTGCATGCTTTTAATTTTATCCTCACTTCGCCGCTTTCTATTAACTCTTGCGCCCAGAAAAGAAAGAGAGAAAGAGAGTGCTCGCAGCTCGTTTGAAACGGTTTGTCCCAATTGAGCATGACCAGCCTAAGCTACAGTCTGGTGGATTCTTTATGACAACTTTCAAACCAGTAAACCTCGATGAGTAACGTTTATGCACTAAACAGTGATTTTTAACCACCTGAGTATAACCTGTTCAGGATGACAATTGTAATCTTCAGTCAGCCGTTTTACGTCGTTCAGAGCCTTCAATGACTTTAACACCTTACCTAACCCTTAACTATCCGCGCCAGAAGGCGCAAAAGACCTTCAACACTCTTGAACAATATTTTGTCTCGCCTATTATATTAGCCTTAGCTTCTGCTGTTAGTTCAAGGAATAGCTCGTTCACGTTTCAAGCAATCCAAAAACTCTATGCTCAAAACATGGATCTATGTCATGGGGCGTTTTGTAAATTTTTGGGTGATTTTGAGGTATTTTTGGGAGGAAATAGTTTTTCTCAAAGGATTTGTAAAATTTAGGGAAATAAGAAATATTGAAGATTTAATGTAGTTTTAAAATTAGAATTTGGAGTTAAAAATTAATAGATGGACACCAACAGACAGTTGATAACCACGCAAGAGCACCCGCGTGGGTATCAACTGTCTGTTGGTGTTCCAAAAATCATTTTCTTCATTCTATCCCTTCTTTAAACATCTTAAAATTCCATGAAATTCACGTGTATCCCCGCCTTAACCGATTCTCGATTTCACCTGAATATTTCACAAGGTCAAGGCCATTCTAGGTATGCACCCAATATAAATTGGATTTTTAAATTATCAAATGGAGCTACAAAAACAAACAAAGTGTTTACCACCACAATCTTGTTTTTATATATTTAAATCTAATATCCAACACGTCGTGTCACGTATTCTGATTGCACGTAGTCGGGAACAGTCGGAAACTCTCGGATGGTCGGGAATGTCATCGCACTTTTTACGATCAAACTCGGCCAAGGGCAAAAACACAATCTCATGTCAGTAGCCTGGCCTTTTGGCGCCAAAACGCACGCGGTTTTTCTAGATGATCCGTGACAAGGCGGGAAAAAATGCCAACCGCGTGAAAACTGACGTGGAGCTTGTTTTGACGAAAGATACGAAACCGAAGAAGTCCAGACGACAACTGTAAACACTTGAAAATTTGGAGTGTACATAAAATATGTCTCAGTGTTTACTTGTTATAAATTGTTATGAACAATTCTAGCCTGTTTCGGATATCCGAACGCCTGGAACAGGCTAATTTCTCATCTACTGAATTAATGTATAAGAATCAGCACACACGGTCGATGACTTCAAAACACTCTGAAGGATTCTAGTTAATTCCCGGAGGAATTTTGTTTTTCAAATGCATATTGTATTGAATCAGTGCAGTGGTCGTACTGACCAGTATACATACAGCTGTTTCGAGAAAGGTTGTCGGAAAAAGCGCACGCGACAATCCCGAAAGGTAATCTAGGATATGATCAGCAAGGTACGTTCCTGACACTAGCTTTCGAACCTACTTTTGTTGCTTTCTTTTAGCGCTCGCAAACATACGTTCATGGCGTCTCGTGCCATTTTCTCAGATTTCCCTGAAATGCTGAAGTCGAGGAACCGTGAACTTATAAAACTACCCACAATACCTATCGGGATTGTCGCGTGCGCTTTTTTCCGACAACCTTTCTCGTAACAGCTGTATATGGACATCCGGTCCACGATTTGCGCAAATGCGACGCCGGTTAAAACTACGAGAGTCGGAGGGCCTGGAACCTAGCTGAGTTAAGTCACGTTTATGGAACTGGTCAAAAGAAGCCGGAGAATTTTTTTAATTTCGCGTTTCTCAGTGTTCGGCACTTTGGAGTACAAGTACGGCCCGAGAAGTTCCTTTTAATAGTATAACACCCAGTACTTTTCCATTTACATTTGAATCAAATGCCTTTATTAATTATTCCAACCAAACTCCCGAACTGTTCGGGTAAATAATGGTAAACGACTACTACTTGTAAGCGTATCAGAGAATGTGGCAGCCTTAGCTATTCTCTAGGTCGTCCGCACACGGATACCTCGCTACAATAATACAGAACGCATATAGCAGAGACTAAGGGCATACATACAATAGATGGATTCAAAATACATACAAACACGACGAGTTAAAGCAAACTACATCCATTGCAGACTGTTAACGGATTTCAAAGTAGCTTTTCCTTCTCGTTAAATAGCAACTTTTTGAACTCGGGACAATTATTTCTGATTCACGACGCACAACTGATTAAGCCGCGCTTTGGCTAGTGCTGGTCCATACAGATAAACAAATAAAAATACAAAAAACGACTCAGAATTAACTATTTACAAACCTCGATGTGAAAGAAATATACGACAAAAAATACCATACCAAACAATCGCATTTTTACACAAAAGCGGTTAGAAAACTGTTAAAATGGTCGTTCACTTTTTTTGCTTGTTAGGTGCGTGAATTTTTCTGCACTGTCAGAAATATATACATTTCTACGCCAGTCAATGTTTATGACCAGGTTTGACATCCAGTCGGTTAAATGTATCACACAGATCAAGACGTTTCTGTGATGATTAACCCTTCTTTGTCCCTATTTTCTGCGACGGACTGGGTCCAGTTTTGATGCATTATTTCCGCACGGCTTCTACATACCACTTTTCATGCCATTTGGTGGCGTACCCCGAGCTAGCGAGTTTTCTGTGGCCGGACATCTGTATCGGCTTCTTAGGAGCTGCTGGTAATTTGACCTTCTTCTTCTTCTTCTTAACCTGGGCCTCCTGCTCCGCGGAGAACCACGCGAAGCCTTTCCTCTGTCTCGTCCTTTTTCACCAAAGTAGGAAGCTTGTCTGACTTCTCCAACTCATCCCGCTTCCAAAACGAAAAGCTATCGTATCCAAATATGGGACGATCAGGAATCCGACCGGATTCACCCAGGGAAATCCTCAACTCGTCTGGCTCCAAGTGCGTCATATAATCGGGTCGTTCGTAAACTTTGGATTTTTCCAGCGTCTTGTAGCTGCGCTTTCCATACGTAACCTTGTATCTCTTATGCTTCTCCTCTTCGCTAAGTTCCTGGTCTTCTTTCCCTTTCCCGTCGTCATGGTAATACCACTCTGGCACTTTATAGTATTTAGGCCCGGTATTTTTGCGTACGTTTTCTCGATAGCATAACAGGTTCTTTCTCCCCCCGGTTTTGGCCAATTTCACGTATTTGGAGTCGGTCTCTAGAACTTTTCCTCTGTTAATTGTTTCCTTCAATTCTGGGATTCCTTTGTCGCCTCCTTGGTTAAGTCTGGAACTTGTGAAATAGGAATACGTTGTGTTGGTTCCTGCTGTTCCTTGCTTCGACGCGGCACATAGTAACAATACCAAATCTCCTCTCTTTCTGGTCTGTCCAACGGCTTGTAAAATGGCTTAACCATTTTAACCAAACAAATGCTCTATACCTCACCACTTATCCCAAACGACCTGTAGAAATTGATTCATCGATAGAACGAAAATTATTCCGCAATCTCGGAAAAGTTTATGAGTTCAGTTTAGAATTGTAAACAGGAAGTTTAACTACAGTTTAGTTTTGTCTGTCTTGCGTTTGACCACTGAGAAAGATAATTGTGCACCGCAATCTTGCCAAGCTTGTAACGAATGTAAACAAATCTTGTGAGAGAGCTTGAAGGTTGCAGCTGTTGTAGCTAAAATGCTGTGAAGCACAGCTGAATATGAAATCGAACACAATCGGCCAAATGAGAATTTAGTTCTCGCCCATAAAAGATTTATCTAAACTGCTCATTAGCAAATTCGGTTGCAGATAAGATTGAAATCGATGTAACCAATAAATGAAAGCCGAAAACGTAAATTTTCAATTATATAAACGATGAAAAGTTTTGAAAAATATTTCCACCGAAGATTGCAACACCACTATCTCGACTAGGTGATTATAAACTGTATTGAAAACAAAATTCTTCCCTCGAGTTCAGGTTCCATCATTGCTCTAACATCTCGTCGTCTTTTTAAGCTAAACGGACGATGAATCTCACTTTTCACTTACCTTCATAAAATTAGCTGTAGTCCCATTTATTCTCATCGTTAAATTCTTGCGCAGTGCGCGCGCTAACTCGCCGCCCTTCATTGTTGAATTGTGACGTAACTTCAACAACTTGCTGCCACAAAAGATGACGTTAGTGAATGGATAACAATCTAGAGTAAAGGTAATTTATTGGACTAATTGTTAATGAGGAAATGCCCACAACATTGTTTTGGTTAGCATAAGTGATATGGCCTCTAATAATGTGCTTACTGTTTTAACTCGTGCGCTAAGAAATAATTGCTGAATGCTTATTGGCCGCGGCGAGAACATGTCTTTAATCAATAGCCAGATTAAAGTTTGGAGGTGGGGGCCTGTCGTAGACGTCGTACTGTTTTGCTTTTGTTTTATTTCTTCATTTCAAAACTTTAGTTAATTGTTTGTAAGTTCGGATGTACGTGGAAATCTGCACCTTGCTCGTTATCCATTAGTTCGTCATTAACTTGATGATTGATGAATTTTAGCCTGAGATCAGGCTCCTGAAAATTTGCGAGCGAAGCGAGCCGAGTCGCTGCCTGGGGCGAGAACGAAAGCGACGGAGCCTGAAGACATTCCTTGACGCCGCCGATCCATTTCGCTTTCGTTCTGCAGCGACTCGGCTCGCTTGCTCGCAATTTCTTCAGGAGCCTGATCTCAGGCTAGATGAATTTAAGTAATTTAAGAAATGTATCAGCACGAAAAGGACGAAACAGTTATATTTGCGCTCCGGCGCTCACGTTACACGACGTACCTCAACTAAAACTGGGGCTATGAAAGTTTTTTTTTGCTAATACGACATGGTAATTTACCGAGTACAGGTAGAAGTGCGAATTTGCGCAACGCCGGCAAACATGAAAGGCTAGCCTGCGAGCAGGCTTGGGATTCGCGCCGGAGTTTCGAGCCGGCGAGCGCACCTTCTACGGATGGAAAGGCTGGATATAGGATTAGGAAATGGTCATATAATAAACAATTTAATCGGCGAAAAGGTTGTGTAATATAATGGCTGGGAAATCTTACTCTCTACATTCTTATCTATAGATGTGTTCTTGTCGAAGCTAAGCTTATAGTTTTCCTCGGATCTTCGCTGACGGGAAACTGTTTGCTTTTCGTAACTGATAATGTTTGTGAATTGCCATCGTATAGTTTCGCTTATTTTCAGAAAACCGATCAGAATTTGGAGCACTGAAAAGATGTTACCAGTGGCAAGCGCGGGAAAACATGTAACCAGTAGCAAGCGCGGAAACATGTACCAGCAGCAAGCGCGGGAAACATGTAACCTGTGGTAAGCGCGGGAAAATATGTAACCTGTGGCAAGCGCGGGAAAACGCACACTAGTCAGTCACAAATGATTCTGATTGGTCCAAAATCTTCGATTTAACTAAATCTAAATCTAAATTGTTAATCTACAAAGGGGCTAGCCCATCACTGCAGATGTGCGGTGCTAGTGCGAGTGCAATATACATGTTAAATTAATCGTGCTAATACAAATGCTGAATAAAATATGGTAAGATGATCATATAACTTAAGCGTGCTCTGGTGCAAGTGCTCAAACATTAAAAATCATATAATTACTCTAGATTAATAAAATGCGCTTTAAGAGCTGCTTTGAAGGTCCCTATAGAGGCCTGGTCAATCACGGAGGCCGGTATTTGGTTCCACTCAGCTATTGTTCTTGCTAAGAAACTGTTCTTGTATGTGTTACTATTACTACTAAGCGAAATGAATTTCTTAGGATGGTATTGCCTTGTCTGCCGTTCTTTTGGATTTAGTTAGAGAACACTTTATGCATTTGTGAATTATTTACTGAGCTCAGCTAGGAAACATAAGCCCTCTTTCGTAGATGTTTTTAACTGAACGTCGGCGAAGGAGGCGAAGAAAACACAAAACTTGCTCGAGACATGAACATAGCGCTGAGTACAGTCTAGTACGCATGACTCGGTTACTTCAGACCTGTGCATGTATCCTTGCTATTATCTGCAATGGTTACAATGCAGTAAAGTTGTTGTTGATTGTTGCCAAGCAACGAATGAATCATTTTCAATAAAGAGCCAGAGCAAGAATTCTTGTGAACAGAAGGATTAACCACTGTTTACTCTAGACTAAAGAAACGTGCGAACACGATTAACAGTTAATCCTAAGTTCATTATTGCACTTGATGCGGTGACCCTACCCATCAAAAACATGACAGAATTGTAATGATTTTGGAATCATGAAAACGAAGTTGAAAGATTTCTGCTCTAACTTGTCAGCATAGTTACCAAACAAACAACTTAGCTAGTGAGAGAAACCGACACAAGTGTAGGCTTAGTAAAAAGGAGACACCTTTTCCGGAGTCACCCAGAAGTGGCTCACCAAACCACGATAATTTTTGCGAAGTGCAAAATCACCTTCAAATTGAAGAAGGCCTCAAAATAATAGTGCACAAAGGTAGAAAACCAAGAAACCAAACAGGAACAAGGATGGTAGAGGATGGAGAAGATTTGAAAAAAATGGCCAATTTTTTCAAGATGCGCCATCCGTGACGTAGCTCCTTTAACTCCAGTTTCCGTAGCATTACTAGGAGTATTGCTCAATCCACAGTCCAGCGCACTAGGTAACCATTTGGCCACCACGCCTCTCTACTTATAGAGCGTTTTCACCAAAATAACAAGATCGTTTTGCGTGCATCAGAAACATCAGCAAACTCAGAGATTGTAGAGTAGGTGGAAATAAATATATTCCCCAAATTTTAACTTGGCAGTGTTCATTGCAACAAAGTTATCGGGAAAACAATATTCGGAAAATTACAGAGCTTAGTCAGTGGGTCCGCCATATTGGTGTACCAGTTTGGAACACCAATATGGCGGCCAAAAATGTCAGCGAGAAGAAAAAAGATTTTGCTTCCAAAGTCATGAGTTTTAGTTCGGAATGCTTTAGTTGTCATTTTAACTTATTAGCATATCGGAAAATTATTTTAAAAGTGCGAAAATATTGGTTTCTGTAACATTTCAGGTTACATTGAGCCAGGCCGTCTCAAATTTCAAAACGCTTTATCTCCAAAATGAAGCACTCTGCTGGCGCAAAATTTTACCAGCAATTAGCGACACTGATGTCTATAATATACTAAAAGAACAGCTTTGTATTATCAATAGTTTTGAATTTAGAATTTTGATGACGTCACGTATATATTCAACTGCCTCTCGTGGCTTAGTATAGCATCTTATTTCTCTCGCGCACCATTCAGCGGGATAGCGGTTGCGAAGCCAAACAAATTAAACCCCCGGCACGTAAAATGAACGTTTAATTTTACTCTGTAAACGTCTTGGACATATATGGTTTTATCTGCTATTTACACAGTATTTCTACAGAACGGTAAATCTCTCTTTTTTACAACTTTAATCATTTAATAATAGCGAAACAAGTACTTTTTTCGAGTGGAATCCCGTCACCGAAATTGACTATGGTCGCGGTTTCGACAGAGCTATCGCACGAGTGTCCTGTATGGCCACCGACGCGATAGCTTTCAGGGAAATTTTTTTCCAGCACTTCGATCATTATTTGTCAAGCAAACGGCACTTATTTCGTCGACCCTAATATTAATGTACAATGATTGTGACGTACGGAAACAACTGATAATTTTAAAAATAATCTGAATTTGATACCAACGATTTTCCTTGCGTTATTCTTGATGCAGTTTACGCGGTGTAAAATAAGTAAAGTACTTTCAGTATAGTACAACTAACTCCGATATAACGAACAAACATTTAGAGCGGTTTTCAATTGAGTGTCGTAAAACCAAGACCAAAGCAATTACAATGCCCAATCACAACCAACGTAAACAACACAATAAACCAATGAGAACTCAAAGTAAATGCATGTGACCGGCGCCAAGCAGGGAAAGCGCGCGCGACAAGTCATGATTGGTTTTGCATCTGATTGGTTGACTGGTGCGTCACTGAGAGCGTAGTTTATAAGTAAAACCCAAGTAATTCAGCGATTGCTTTCGACACTCAATTGAAAACCGCTCTATCTGTTTATGATTGAGTTAACTTTTGTCACTATTTTTACATTTAATGAACATGGGATAATGAACAATTGTACACTGTAGAAATGTTATTTTATCAAAATAAAAACTTTAAAAGTCAATGAAACTGACAGTAGCCCTGAACTGTTAAGATAATTTTTTCATATCGGTCTTTCTTGATTATCGCATTAATCTACCTCCATATTAATCTCTGATCGCTTCTTGTTTGTTTTCGACGCGAGAAGTCCGACCAATGTGATGGGCGCCATCTTGGATCCGCCTCGGTGGTGAACCCGGGATTGTAACGCGTGGAACGAGGAAACGCGCTCGCGTCGGTCGCGTCCTCGCGCGGCGTGGAATTGGCTTCCGTGTAATGCAGTAGATGCCTCTGACCTCCACTTTTTGACAGCTTTATGAACTCAGAATCGGTTTCTTGGACTCGAGACTTGGACTGCTTCATCACAAGCTGTTTCTCATCCACCATTCCCCCCAGACAGCTCACTTGAGAAATAGCCGGGAGTTTCAAGCCTTCCTCGGGGCTTCTATCCTCAGGGAGTTGCCTTCCCCCATGGAAATCTGCGAAATAGGAGGCAAGATCCCCGAGGTGTAATCTGTCCGTTTCCGGCCATAGCTCTGTTCTTTTAACGCTGCTGTTTGGGCCATGAGTTGATTTTTCTGTTCGTCTATCTTGTTAGCTCGTCGTTTCTGTTCAAACTCGTCTGGATCCACGCGATTCTGGGGCAAACAGTCGATCTGTGAGATGCGAGGAAGAGTTGTTATGTCAATGCCTGGGAAATTAGGCATGGACCTTGATATTCGATGTAATTCACTTTAGGTTATCGTTCCGTGAGACCATGAATCAGTGCTTGTGAATCCAAAATCTAAGTCGGTCATTCCACAGATACAATTTTGTTCTAAGGAAGAGATAAAAAATAAAACAGGTTTTAATAATAATATTATTACCTCAGCCAAAATACTTACTTCATCCCTATGTGACAGACGACATCACATGACTATTAATATGTTAATTTTGTGAAATTTTCTGCGAAATTTTCTGTGTTTTAGCTTCGATTTAGTTTTATTTTGAGAATATCATATCTCTCCTACTAAAACTTGAAAGGAAATCACAATACGACCACTAGATTATATTGTAGAAATATACTAAAACCAATATTGTTGTTGAGATTTCAAATTCAAGAGTATAGCCCGGGCCAAAGTTTAATACTGAGACAAGTGTTGGCTTCATCTGTCGTCGACGACTTTCAAGAAACATTTGAGCAGGTTGAATTCGATGAGAGCGCACGAGTTTCAGACCAAACGAGTGAGAGTTTGTACTCTCGACTCGTTTGGCCCGGGTTTTGAGAGAACGTCGATATCGTCTGCATCTATTCATCCGAAACAAACAAATCATTGCCAATTTACCCCCACGTAACTGCCATGAAAAGGAATAATTTTAAAGTTGTGAACGAACAAAGAAAACTAATTATCACGAAAAATAAACTAGGGGATTAACTACACAAAAAGCTCTGTAATAATTCATCGCCGGAGGTATACAAGGTTTTAAGCTTATAAGATTGTAGCTCAGTACATGGAAATGGAATTAAAAATCGGATATTTATGGCCGAATAAATTTCACATTTTGCTGCGAGATTTTATCTGTCACTGTTTCAGCTTCAAATATTATTGTACATGTACTAACAGGTGTTGTGACTGTGTTGTACTCGAGCAGAAATCATGCCAGAACATTTCATATTACATGTAAACCTTTTTACGACAACGCTAAAGACAATAAATATAACACATAAACACGCAACGAAAAGCAGAAAGCTTAATCTTTTCAGCGTGGCGAGGTAACTATTCAAACGATCGTTGCAAATACAAACGATCGATCCTAAATTTTCTTCAATCGGACGAAAAGCCGTCAAAACAAAGCTTACGAAACCATCTGAATATATTCCATCGTTAGATTAGCGTATTGAATTGCAAGATATCAACTTTCCGTGAATAAGACGACGCTAAACTCGGTAAAATAATTGACAACAGATCGACTCGTACGCCAGGAGGATATTTTAGCTTCAACGTGTGAAAGCTGAATTTTAGTTTGCGGAACTGAATTCAGTTCGGGTGAATCGACCGACCGTTTAAGTGTTCGTGTAATTTCGCTTACCTGAGCACCTGAAAAGCTGCTTTTCAAATAAACTAGCGGAGAATCAAATCCACGGCAGCCAAGCAAAGCTATCGAGGCCTGAAAATTACTTGGCAACACGAATCAACAACCGACCACCTTTGCTCGGAGCTTTAAAATGACGACGTGACATGTACGTATCCCGGATGTGATGGACATCAAAATCCGTGTGTTTGTTTGGATTGAAAACAAAGAAAATTTTCATTTCCATTGATTTTCATTTCTTCGAGTAAATAATATCCTGCTGATGTTTTTGCAGTGATTAGTCTGCGACACGAAAGTTAGCGGAGTTTTCTAAGCACTGAAATAATGAATAATTTATATTGCTCGAAAAGGGAATTATTTAAACAAAAAACACACTTCGGACGAAATCTTCACCGTCACCGTATTATTTTAATAAACACCCCTTTGTTTTGGGTGTTAAATCTATCAATTTCTCGGTTTTTAAATTTAATTTAATTTTACTTCTTCTTCAATAAATCTTTTCATATCTCGTGCACGAACAGTTTCGAAAACGCAATCCATTTTTGGCAGCCGGAATTGAAACGGTAATCACCCCACACAGGAGCCCATCCTGCCCCACATAGAGGAACAGAAGGATTTAATGAGATTTGCTATGACTAAAACTGCTAACAAAATATACCCCCAATGATCATACTAGGCGCCCCCAGGATCAGTGACGATAGCCTTGACTAAAAATGTCCTACTTTGCCATTGTAATCGACTTTTTTGTCCCGTTGTTTCCGAATACAAACCTTATTTTGAATATCTCGTATAACCAACGCCACAGGGGAAGCTTGGGATGCCTGTGGCAACAGCCCTTTTCTCTCCCACTTGGCTCTGTTACCGAAGATTTCATCAGGTACTTTATGATATAACTATGAAATTAGGCACAAACTGAGTTTTGCTTCGTTGGCGCGACAACAACTTAGAACCAGAAACTCGTCTTACATGTAAATTACCAAAGCCTTGATGACATTAATTTTCGGCTCTGTGTTAGACAGACAATAATTAAAAAGCTCTGATAAACTGACGAGGAAGAAAACACTTCACATGTAATTAAAATTTCTGTTTGGCCAAACTATTAAAGGGAACAAACTTCACATAATTGTGTTTTACTGATGCCGTGTTATAGAATAAACTACCGCAGTAACCGGTCAATTATCACGTCTTTTCTGGCAGTAAAGCTGTTCCGGCAATTATGCCATCTTTATCTGTACGTCCCTAGTGGAAAATCGCATTTTCGCGAATAAACCATTGAGTTCTATTGGCAAAGCGAGGACTAAGCAATATATAACAAACTCCATCCATTTTCTAGCACAAAAAACGAACAGAATAATTACCTTTGACAGGCTTACCTTTCCGAGACAACTATTAAACATGTAGAACTTTTATACAAACGTGGCTGCAAAGCCAACTTAGCCGGTTGCCAAGGCGGAATATTTGAAATCAGATAAAGTTTATAAGCCACTGCTTCATACCTTCCCGCTTGTTTTGAAAAGCACGCAGATTTGAGACGTGTGTTCAGAACTAATGCATCGAAACCCACCGCTTCCGTACGTTGAGAAACCACAAATCATTTAATAAAGATGATTCATGTTTCGTCTAAACTCGCATATATTTTCACATTTACGTATGAAAATATGGCCTTTATTTTAATTAGTGAGGGTTTTATTTTAGTTAATTTCGTGATTAAAGATTCTTGAAAATTAAAGTGCGAAAATTTATCCTCAAGGCAAATATTAGCCGTATATAAATCAAACAGTTTAGGGTCATCCGGCATACCGCGAAAATGTTTCCCGCGAAATTTTAACCGGTTCTTTTTTCTAAACCTCGCGAAAATAATTTGAATAAACTGCTGGAGACAACGCCACTGTAATTATGTTTTTCATTCAAAACACTTCTGTAAACAGTGGAATTTCCTCCAATATGTATGCAAATTAGAGATCCGTCTCGTATAAAAATAGTCACGACTGAGTTTGAAAATGCGAGACAATCTCCCCACCTGCCGACATGTTATCATATCACTTAGCAACCGAAACTAATATCGGCGGTTTTATCACTGGGTTTGTTTTAACTTCCAGGTAAAACTGACTAGAAAAGCGAAGGCGAGGGTTACGGTATAGATATGATCTCAAAATTCGTACCACACAAATATTAAATGGGGAACTAAAGACATAACATCACTGATGTCCAAAGAATGGTCGATGATTGACTCGGATTCACACTGCGTTTTCGATTCCAGCTTTGCCAAAACCGATTGAGAATTTTAACACTACGGTGAATTCTCACAGCTAAACGAAGAGCCAATTAACGCCATTTTCTGCTACAACATTTGAGTTAACGCGATCTAATGCAGTCGCAAAAACGCCAGACTTCCACGGTACAATTCTCAAACAGAAAACGCTCTCCACAAAAGAAGAATCCGGCCGCTTCTTCGGCGCAGATCCCGCGCATAAAGTCCGCAATTCTTCACGGAAATGCTACACCGATACAGAGCTACAGCGGTGTACATCTGGTTCGGTTTGAGCATGAACGCGGCAAAGATGGTCCAATGGTCGCGATAGCAGAGGAATGGCCTTTTCGAACACACACGTCATTGAAAAATCCTGAGCTGCCGAATATCAGCGAACAAGCGGGGAAGCACTTCAATGTTATTTGCGCTTATAAAACAAGTCATGACTGTGTTAATGTGGATCCCAAGAGGAGATAAAGGCACCCAACAAGACAATTATATTAAAAATAAAGTTAACGTACATTTTGTACATTTATTTACAATTACAGCAAACATAAATTTAGATGCGCTAGTTATTTTAAACAACGGTAAGAGAAAGTTCTAGGTGGGCTCATGACAATCCGGGGATTTTCAATAAGTTCCTTTAGCGGTCGTCAGAATTTCACTGAGCCAGCGGTTGTCGTTAGGGTGGTCGCTTAGCAACACGAGGAAGCTTTATCGGCAACAAGCTGACATGACGACTTCCGATGTTTCTGATTGGACAACAAGATCCGGAAACTCTTCGGGCTTGTTTACGAGGAATTACCGACAGAACGTCTTTCCCGACTGTAATCCGGCTATGGTGTTATGCAGCCTCCTCCGCAGGCAAGCAACTCTGATAGGAGTCTGGGAACCAGGGATCTGAGGGGGAACTGGGGATGATAATTTTTCCTCTCCCCATCCCCCAATGTTTTCTCTTTTTCGTCCCCAGACTCCCAATGGCGTTATGTACTACCACGTCCAAGTGTTATTCTATAGCCATTCTTCAACGGGCGTGCCTCTACCACTGAAAATAAACAAAATGAAAACAAGATTTAACATGAGAAGGGCCGTTGTCAGGACTAGCAATCACGTATCAAGTTACTAACTTTAGTGCAAAAGATTGATCAAAAATGTCTTGATCAACATGTGCTTGTCTTTACAAGCTCAGGACGTGATGGTTATCCTTGAGACATACCTTGTGGGAAAGTCCACTTTGGTATCGCTAGAACCTATTACTGTATAGAAATTCGACTTGTCTGGTTAGGCGTCACCAAGGCATGGAACGATGGAGACAAATTACAGTCAAACCTCCACTAAAAGACACTTCCCGTAGACAGACTAGACATCTCTGCTATAAGGCGGACACTCTATCGTAGTTCCAGCTACACTTCACATTTCACTTCATACTTTGCACTTCACACTTCACTTCATACTTCTCACTTCACACTTCACAATTCACTTCATACTTCTCACTTCACTTCACACTTCTCACTTCTTCATACTTTGCACTTCACACTTCACTTCACTTCACACTTCTCACTTCACTTCACACTTCTCACTTCACTTGACCACACTTCTCACTTCACTTCACACTTCACTTCACACTTCTCACTTCACTTAACCACACTTCTCACTTCACTTCATACTTCACTTCATACTTCACTTCACACCTCACTTCAATCTCTCTAGGTTGAACCAGTTCTGTAATGAAGTAAAGACACTTGTCATACCTGCTGTTGCTTCCCGTATCGATAGGAACGGCGTATAACTCTGCCTTGCTCCCCGTTGACTGAAGTCGGCCAGCAAATTCCTCGTGCCGCGAGGCAGCGATGGCATTCATTTTACTGCTCCACATAGATAGCAGTGACGTGGCTGCACCTGTCAATCAATCAATCAATCAATCAATCAATCAGTCAGCCTGTCAATTAATCACTCAAGTCAATCATTCAGTCAACCTGTCAGTCAGTCAGTCAGTCAGTCAGTCCGTCCGTCCGTCAGTCAGTGAACTTTATGTTACTATCATAAACATTGTCTTGAGTATCACTCGTGTCTCACCTCTACCCGTCTGTTTATTGAGTCCTGTTTGATTGTCTGTACGTAATCTCTTGTGCGCCTGCTCCGTAACCGCTGACCCCAGACCTCTTTTAAAGAAGTGTTCATTGTTTGTATCTCCGCGAGTAAAGTCGGTCTTCTCTCTTTCTGTCATGCTGTGATATCTGATGATAATCAATATAAATGACAATGCATTAACCGGTATGGAAGTCTTTATATTGAGTCTCCTTGCCAGACTACGAGAAGTTCCTCTTTTCCTTTATAGTTA
The DNA here is from genome assembly GCA_029204205.1 of Desmophyllum pertusum. Taxonomy (NCBI): domain Eukaryota; kingdom Metazoa; phylum Cnidaria; class Anthozoa; order Scleractinia; family Caryophylliidae; genus Desmophyllum; species Desmophyllum pertusum. The sequence goes on along the minus strand of MU827306.1, from coordinate 2,697,683 downwards.
ATTCGTCAAAATACAGTGAGAGGCAAAATAGCCGCGCGAAATATGGGGACGAGACGCGAGTCACGTGTCAACTGACCTGTCAATTTCCTGCCAAGAAAGCGAAGTTTCCGAGAGCCTGGATTGGGTACTTTCTGGAAAAAGGAGACAAGAATCAGATATGAATCAAAGAGGATCCTGAATCAAAGAGGATATGAATCAAAGAGGATAGGAGAACGTAACAAAATAGACCGAGATGGAAGGCAAAATACTCACTTTCAATATCATCTGTAGGTGTATCTCTCTTTGGGCTGCCTGGTGCTGCTCTCGGGACTTGTACCACGCACGCATACCAACACCTGAAATGAGTTAAGACAAGGAATTATACAATGTGAAACTTTTCAGAGTACATCTACCTTCAAACAGTCGGGAGGAATGACAGCCTAGTTCCCAGGTATTAGGGATCTTAAGCAGCCACGACGGCAACGGCAACGAGAACGTCACAAAGAATATACTTAATTAGTAGTAAAATTGCTCTGCACGTGCGTTTCCATTTCAGTACATTTCTTTGCCGTCCTCTTAAAACAAAAACGTCAAATGACCAAATTCACGGTATTATGGAGAACATGAACACACGACAAATTTTCCTTTCTCTATCTGGACTTTAACTCCGTCCCTACGAATTCAGCTCCTGGACAGTTCGGCCATACTGAACAAATTGAACGTGTTTGAATAATAAGGAAGTAGTTTATAGGAATGTGACGTTTTCCATGGCGTTACCGTCGTGGTTGCTTAAGGTCCCTAATCTGTTCCCGCTATTAACTCATGACGTCACGATTTTCGTTCCCAAGATCGGTGTCAAAATTGACCAAGCCCGTGGTTTGCGTCTAAGAAGTTGCTAAGCAACATGACGTATCCAGATTTTAATGTGCTGACATGGTAAAACGTTGACTCCAGACAACAGAACTACAAGGTACAAGGAGTCGAAAACTTCATCTATTTGAATCATTTGTTGGGTTGTTAAACTGTCACCTTTTCATGCATCTTGGATGTTCTGCTGGCGGCTTCGAGGAAAGTCTCCAGTTCAGCCCACACTTGTCGATATTGCTCCTCCCTGAAAATTTAACACAAGGATAATGTGGTGAAATTCTGATAGCTTTTGACGGTTTCAGTTGATTGTGTTTTTGTGTTTTTCGTTTGCCTAAGTTATGTAATTGGTTCGTACTCTGACCAATCACAGCAAACGTGATTTTTTCAACCAATCAGAAACAAACCAAAAACCAATCGTGACTTGCCTTACGTGCGTTTTCCCGCGCTTCGTACCGGTTACATGTTTTCCCGCGCTTCGTACCGGTTGCATGTTTTCCCGCGCTTGGTACAGGCTGCATGTTTTCCCGCGCTTGGTACAGGTTGCATGTTTTCCCGCGCTTGGTACAGGTTGCATGTTTTCCCGCGCTTGGTACAGGTTGCATGTTTTCCCGCGCTTGGCGCTGGTCGCATGTTTTTCGAGTTCTGATTGGTTCATAGCTCTGTTGGCGTTAGTTGTGATTGGCTAAGTTACCTTTTTGGTCCTTTCCCTCTGATTCCTGTCATGGACACCGGAAGTGGATCATTTCTACTTTCCATGGCCTGAACTCTGTAGATCACCTATTAAATAAATAACATACGCACAATAAACTTCCGAAAATAAGCCCTGGGCTGGTTCAAAGAGATTTTCCCTGGCTATAATTATTAATTATTACGTTGCCGTTATTTTTTTTACTTACCCTTTTACATTCTAGTACATCATTCTCTGTCATTGTCTCTTTCATAACTAGTGATGGCAGTGGTTCTAGAAGCTGTTTGAGAGAAAAAAAAAGCATTGTCAATTTTTGCACTGGAAGACTCCTACATTGGGGAGATGCAGTGGTTAGCGCGATTGACTCCGGATCGAGCAGTCCGAGTTCGAGTTTTGGCCGTAGTGCCTCTCTCCACCCAGGAGTACAAAAGGGTATATGTACCGGTGAATTGTCATGGCAACCTGACAAAAATGCTAGGGGTAGTTGTATCTGCGATGGACTAGCATCCCATCCAGGGGAGTAGCGATACTCCTAGTCGAATTCAGTTCTTGTTTTTTTTTTTCAGCCTAGAGTTTTATAAGTTACCTGCATCATGTTGCACAGAAAAGTTTCACTGATCACCATGGGCCAGTGTCTTGTACAACGCTCCAGTCTTGAAAGACCTGCGAGAACAGTTTGCAAATAAAATACTGTAAATTATTTTATACTAATCCTAGCAGTATGCGGGATGTTTGTCACACTTGAACCTAGTTGTATGGCCTTAGCTCCCACAAGTTTCCTGTAGCTCAGTGGTAGAGTGTCCAACCGGTGTGCGGAAGGTCATAGGTTCGACCTCTGTTGGGAGAACTTGGAATTATTTTTCCGAGTAGCTTGTGTCACTGACTGAATAATGACTTGACTTATTCCCTTCAACTCCCAGTGGAGCATAGGTCCTTGGAAATGAATAACATGACTGAATAATATATTTATCAAAATATATTTTTAAGTAAAATACAATTTTTCGGCCATTTGTGGTTTGGTATTGAGCAACAGACCACGCATTTCTATGATTACCACTTTTTACATCCCATTATGAATACCTTTTTACTATGCAGTAATTACACTTAAAATCCATTACCTTTCTCTAGGGGTGATTTTCCCTTCTTTTTATTCCATGAATATGGTGCAAGCCTGTTGGCCTTCATGAATTCACCAAAATCCTGTTGATAAACAAAATAACATCATGATAAAACAAGTTTAGATGAAGAAAAACAGAGATCTGTATAGTGCGGCCTATTATTGGTTTAAAAATAAGAGTTCTAAATTAGAAGAAGTACACAAATCTGGATTTTTTTCTAGATTAGGATTTTACTATAATTCACACTATTTTGTCGTGTTATTAAATCTGTATTATAACTGCCTTGTTAAGGGAAAATGAGATTATCACTACAGTTTACGCATTCAAGAAATCTGTCAACCTGCGAGGGTTCTCATCTCTCTAGAGGTGGGGGGTGGGGAAGCGAGAGAAGAAGGAGAGCTTGCACACGTTTCTCAGTATTTTGAATATCCGTGCTCAGATTGCAAGCTCGAGCTCCGTGCTCGGATTGCAACTTGCTTGCAGGCTTCATGCCTCATGTAATATTTGAAGCTGAGAGTTCCACTGTAAGTTCCACTTATTTTAACAAACTTGAAAGAAAGAAAGTTTAAACGTACATTGATTCTGTAATCTGTGACTCGCCCACCACATCCTTCGCTTATGGACGGGGGATCTTCCATTGGGGTCCGAAAAGTCGCTAAACAGTGTATGAAAATGTCACCTAAAATAACAACAACAGGAAACCAGTGTGAGAGGTTTACTTTAAAATGACTGCTGGCAATCTGTAGATGAAGTCGTCAATAACAAATGTCAGAATCACCTCCATGACTTGCCAAAATATGCGACACTAGTTTTCCACCAGACTTCTTGGGCTGTTCTAACATGACTTGTCGACCTATCAGTAAATAACAAAAGAACTAAGCATAAGCCATACAGTAGCACAATATTACAGTATTTACTATCGACTATCTCGAACTCCTCGCTATCTCGAACTGTTTTTCGTTGCCCTTGAGAGTTCGAGATAGCGGGAGTCTACTGTATTTTCTATTTTACTTGTCTTGGGTGGCAGGGCTGGATATATGTGTAAAATCCTGGATAAGAGAACACACTTATTGACCTGGTCAAGCTCTCTGCCACTAAAGTGGTACGTACATTATGACCGGGCGTACCTTGAGTCAAAGATTTCCCTGTCTAGCCCTTCTAATCAGTCAATAAGCGCCAACTAGTAAATAATGTTTTAAATTGTGCACAGAGTTATTGTTACACGTCTGATTTACCTTGAAGTAGGAAAGAGATGAGACATGCTGTGGGCCTGCTGTTAACCTTCAAGTGAAATAGTTAGAAAGATGAATGCAGTATCAATTTGAATGCATAGCAGAAAATATAAACAACTTCACTAGTCTGCATGAAATGGCAATGAAAAAAGTATTTATAAACTACCTCAACTGGAGTGATTCTGTGACACCCAATACAGGCCTGAAGCTCTAAAAAATAGAACAAAGACACTAATGTTAAAATGTGTGGTTCCAGAAAAAAATCCATATCCCCCCCCCCCCCCCTCCACGGAAGTTTTTTTGGTTTGAACCCCCCATTCACCCCACCCCCATCCCCTGGAATTTTCAGTTTAGCTCTATACTTTCCTTTTAAAATTTTGGCTTTTGGGTCCCCCCTCGGAATTTCCAATGACCTTCCATGGGGTGGGTGGGTATCATGGATATTTTCTAGAACCACACAATGAGCTTTGACTGCAAAATATACTTAAACTGGTAATGGCAACAATATAGGAAATAGAAATGGCACATGTGTTAAATATATGAAATTCAAGTATGGAAGTTCAAAAAAAAAAGTTCAAAAAAAAAAAAAAAAGTATGGAAGTTCCCCTCCCCTACCCCCTCCTAAGAAAAAATGTATAACCTGGAGCAGATGTATTCTTGGGCGTGCACCACTTCAGGTGTATAGTGTCCTTTATAGAAGTAGCAGCTACATCTTTTTTCACCGGTAAACTGTCATCACCACAGAACACATCTACAACAAAAATAAAATTGACTTTATTTACAGTGAAGATGACGCCACCGTTGCCACTCGACAAAGTTTTTGATTAATTTTTGACATCCTTTTGACAACTTTGATGGGTTCCGTTTCAGTGGCACCACAATTGAACTTGACTTGGATTTTGATTGGTCAAGTCAAACGGAACCCATCCGAAAGCCGTCAAAAAGTCGTCAAAAAAGATGTAAAAAATTAATCAAAAACTTTGTCGAGTGGCAACGGTAGCGTCATCTTCACTGTAACAACAGTGACACTTACAAGTAACAGTTATACAAATGACAAGTTATCTGTGGCCCTCAGACTTCAGACCAAATTGGAATTTAGAAATAATTTGTTTTTGTGGAGGGAGGTAAATCGGAGTATCCAGAGAAAAACTTGTGGAGCAAGAAGGATGAGAACCATACATGTACCTCCAGGTGTACCTCCAGGTATCATAGGATGGCCTGTGCAATAATTATTGAAACCAGCTTCCCTGCAATTATATCTTTTTAGATGTCAGGTGTTCTTACTTGCGATAGTCTGTTCCATGTGCACCTCAGCAGAATGCAGGATTTCCACGTCATAATTAGCTGAACTACCAGAGTGTTGCTCTTCCTAAAAATAAAATAACATAGGTGGAATAAAAAAACAACAACTCTGCTTGTAACTTGATACCACATCAACTAGAAATGGACCATCATGATAATTTGCAGTTGTTGGTGTGGTTGGAACCTTGTTCATACCTTCATTGGTATCCCTGTGACAGTTGTAGATTTCAGATTAAAGTGTTTCTGTGCCATGGCGCAAAGCTTACTAACCAACTGCGAAGCTTTGTGAGAAAAAATGGATGCTGATAGTGATGCAGAACCCTAAAATAAACACAGTCACATTAGTATCTTTATTTGCTGACTCATAGTACAATGTAAAACCATTCTCGACCCAGACCTTTGCTGCTTTTCTTGACTACGCATGCGCAAAAGAGAGCGGTCTCAATGAGAGCTTTGACTGTATCTTTATTTGCTTTTCACTAGTACAAGTGGCTAGTAAACCATTCTCGACCCCAGACCTATGCTGCCTTTTCTTGACTATGCATGCTTGTTAGCAAAAGAGCTCTGGGGTCGAGATTGAATGTAAAACCTGGTCAATGTTGTGTGTTTTCACTAGCCGAAGTAGCTAGTAAATATTCACAACGTACTATAGCCAAAATGGAATTCTGAGCCACCCCCGCAAAAGTTAGATTTTGGTACCTTTTAGGGGTTCTTTTCAAAAATTTCTGACGATCACCTCTGTCACTATTTCTTGGGAATGAGAGTCCCGCTCTCTCTTCTCCTACCTCTCGTAGATTTCCCGCCCCTTTATTCCTGGGTTCCCACCCCCTGTCCCTAGTCTCCTTCGCAGCCGTTATTTGGCTCATCACGCAATGCTTCCCTCCCGGCTCGTCACACAACGCTTCCAAAGTGTTGCGTGACCATTTGGCTGCCCTACTTATGAGTAGCCTTGGGTTTATACCTTTGGTGTTTTCTCTGTGATCTTTCCACTGTCTCCACTCTGAGGAACATGAACTAAAATGAGGTCTGCATGCTTGATGGGCTGATGAACACTACAAAAAATGCAGGAAATGTTTGCTACAGTCTACAGTATCAATTTTAAAACATCACATCTAAGCCTACTAGCAATCCTCTGTGACATAAAGATGCTCTTAGAATCTAAAGAGTCGCCTTGCAGTAAGAGCCTCATGATATAGGGGAAAAAATTTGGATGCTATCCTCAGTTCAAAGGAGGCTGAAGTAAACTTGGAAATTTACGAAATCACATCTTTAGAAATGACCCAATCACAAGAAAGATTATTTATTTATTATTAGTAATAAAATGAGTACTAAGTTTAAAACAGTTTGACAGTAACATTGGAGATTCCACACATTTGACAAATAAGCCGAAAGTTACCAAAGAGTAATAATTACGGAGCCGGTTTTCCACATGTCTGATGTTCAATAATACCAGCCGAAAGTTGTAATGCAAACATTTAAGGGCATCTGAGTGTCCTGTGGACATCAAATACTTGGAGAAAATGATGAAAAATGCACCATTGAAAGCGGGGGGGGGGGGGGGGGGGGGGGGGGGGGCAGTTGTGCATTGCAGGACACCCACGTTTCAAAGTATGGCTAAAAGCCGGCATTGCACCCCAACTATACATCTCTAATTCTGAGATGGCATCCCCAATACACTGGACTGCAACTGAGTTTGACTGTAAATGTGTTTGATGGATTGCTTTTATTTAATTTATATCACATCTAGAGTTTCTGTAAGCATGACATACCTGTCACTCAAACCTGTCTCACTGTTCTGTTGTCTTAATGCATCAGTTACGCAAGCTACCAGAGTGTGTACATGGGCCTCACTTTTCAAGTTTGTGATGCAGATGATCCGTCCTGCCTTAAAACTGCAGAATTTGTCTGATTTGTTTTTGAGTTTTGAGGTATTGGTTCACAGAGACACTGTACGGCAGATGTTAATCCATGCATGATGGAACAGTCCTCTTCATTGTCGTCCTTAGGAGGGCCAAGTCCAGCAAAAGACTTGAGTAACTATCAAAATAACATCACATTATTAATTAAATATTATTTAGCGGCACCCGCGAGTGTCATGTTAAAATTCTCAAGTTGTGCGACATTTGTGTTGGTGTTTACACTGTAGTGTGACCGCATAGTCAAGATATTGATCCTGGTAATTAAGGTGTAAGTTAGTTAAATGATTTTCTTTGTATTTTTCACATTTTGTCGCTTTATATGTAACTTTGTGTCCTCTAGTCATGACAGATTGAAAATGGCTTGTAAAGTATTGTAATTAAATGACCGAATAAGCCTGTTCTAAATGGGACTGATTGCATTGGTTATTCACGGACCACTGAGTTGGCTCCAATACAAATTATTATATTACCACTAATCAGCAATCAAATCCAATGAATTACTCTTATAAGACTTCTAAGCTGTTGATGGCGACATCTAAGATTTTTTTTTCATAACATATTATTGTTAGTGGGAGATGTGCAGTGGTCCCTAAAGGTTAGCATGTTGGACTGTGCTCTGGGTTGATAGAGTGCTCTGAGTTCCAGCACTGGTCAGGATTATTGTGTTGTGTTCTTGGGTAAGACACTTTACCCTCACAGTGCCTCTCTCCACAAACTAAGGAGTATGAATTGGCACCAGTGAACTGTTAGGGATTCATCAAGCTAAGGTATCTTATATTTGGGCCAAAAAATACATTATGTATCACAAACTGTTAAAAAATTGTAACATGAAATTAAAAATTATAATATTAATAACATATCAGACCTGTGGAACACATTGTTGCTCATAGGACCAAGAATTGACGATATGAGCACTATCGTCAGATACAACCACCTTGACCTGAGAGAGAATTGACAATTCAAGACAATTCAGTCAATTTCAAAGACATTTTCACTCAATTAATACTGTGCATTCCTATAAGTGCCATTCTGCTAAAATCTTTATAACCCGGAGGGGGGTACTTGACCCATGTTTGGATATGGGAATGCCGCTGAGGATTTGAAAAACCTGATCCTGTTTAGGACAAAAAAACAATAAAAACCCATAAAATACCTACCCTGTGTAGGACAACATCCTCTATTTTAGGACCCTGTTTAGGTTGCAATTTAGCAAATCCTGTTTGATGGATACGCGGCAAACACTCTCCGATCTCTAAATACTGTATAAACCATATTTTTACGACGACAATCATGCATTCAGACCCTGTTTAGGGCAGACTCGCTTGAAATTATATACCCTGTTCAGGGCAGAGAGGCCAAAAACCATACCTTGTCCAGCGGCACGTCGTAATAGGCCACATAAGGTAGTAGCCCCCCCGGGTTTTATAACAGGTGAGTGAAAATCAACAGGGTGCGCTGGAAGATAAAACTTGTGCTTCCAGCTTTGGGACATATGTCCATATATTTAACAATAATATTAGACGGCAAGCTCAAGTGTAGTTGGCGAGGGGAAAAGCCCAAGAAGCCCCGAGCCAACTATCACAGTTGATAGAAACCGAGAGCGAGCCTTCTAATAATTTGTTTTAGCATAACCCACTGACCAATCTGTCAAACAAAAAATGTATTTTATTTCATTAAGTTTGATACATTTGTGCAATGATACATGCTAATCGCGTGCGTTCTGACAAACTGCCGTCTGTTGATAAATATTAGTTGGCCCCTGTGTAGCCAATCAGATTGTGCATTTACCTGATAGTCGGTCAGTGGGTTATGCTAATGTCAGTTCTACAGATACGACGTCGTGGGAGTCCCCCCCCCCCCCCCCCCACCCCCCTCCCGGGAGGATCAAGCAACACAGACCACCAACACATCCTAATAAATAAATAATAAATAAACAACTTTATTTAAGTGTCAGTTGATTTAGGCACTGCTGTACTAATAATTAGTACAGTGTAAATGAACAAACAAATATCATTGTAAATAGAACATAAACTAATGCACCAAAAACAAATGTTTCTTTTACTTACCATATACTCGGTAGGGAATATATCATAAACTATTCTACAGTACTCGACCGCTGCCTCTAAACTGCATGTCCAAGAACTCTTGAAAACAGGCGAAACAGCGCTTGAACCTTTTCCTTTGCCTTTCTTTCCGCCGCCATCAAAATCGATATGCTGCTTGGAAAGGGACTGGAATTTGGAGCTGTGGTCTAGAACAATCACCGTCCTTTTCACAGGAGGTATTAATTTCTCGTTAGCCATCGCAGAAAAGTCCTAATTGCTATGGAAAGAGCGAGTCACTTTTATGAAGTTTGACCGCCATGTTGAAGGCTTGGTTACACAGGAAAGACATTCCCAGAATACCCCGCGAGTTCTGCCGCGAGATGTGACGCCTGTCACAAACTGTTCTAATATTCAGTTCGTCGGATTTTCGCGAGCGCTTGGTTAAAATTTCACTTAAAACGAGGAAAAGATCAGGGCTGTTGCGGTTGCTAATGCTTTCCGGTTAATTGGTTTAGTGTTTGGCCAAGTATTTGTCTGCTGAAGCGTCTGGAAGGTCAAGAGTGAAAAAAAATTGTGGATGTCACGCATTCTAGCTGTTTGATCTTTGCACCAAAACAAGTCACTGTTTTGAAATTATTTTCTGGCTGTTGTGACGATGATTTGGAGGAATACGGAAAGATAACATGAACTCCAAGGAAGCAAGGAAGTTAAAGGAGGGTTTTCTGGTTAAGAAGGTAAGCATTTTCAGGAAAAAAAACGATAAAGCATATTGACATGGTGAGTGAAAATGTCGACAAAATAAAACATTTTATTTACAAGCTGAAAGCAGCTGAAACTACACCGGAAGAACCTACAAAAGAAGGCGTGTTAGAAATTGTACTTATGTTGAACGCAGTTTCAAAATCTTATTGATGTTTCATTATTATTTCTTTTAATTAAATTAAATAAGCTTATTGTTCCCTGCGTGAAGTTCGTACACTTGTTAATTGTTATTTTTGTTCGTTTCAGTTGCTTGTTTATGTCACAGTTTCCGCTTAATTAATTGATTACAATGCGTTAATAGTGTTTTTACTCTCTTTTATACAGGGTCATGTTCGTCATAACTGGAAGGCAAGGTGGTTTATTTTGCATGATGAAGTGTTGGTGTACTCCAAGAAAAAAGACCAGGTTTGCAGAGGGAAACAGAAATGCTACATTTAGAAATGTGCTGGGAAAATCTATTAATAAATACATGACTTGCAGGCAGGAGAAGAGAGGGCAGGAAGCATGATTCGCAATTTGGCTGGAACAGGGAGAAATAGGAAATTTTTCACAATATTGCGTAACATTTTGCAATAGAAAAAAGCACAAAAAGGGCGGGTACCGGGAGTACAAGGTACAGGAAGCTGGAAGTTCACCCCCCCCCCCCCCACCCCTTATCCCCCCCGGTATAGTCTCCCAAAGTGGACACTGTGAGGCAGACACTAGACCTGTGGACAGCTAGAGCTTATCCCGCAGATGTCCACTTTAACAGCTGTCATTCTTGTTCAGCTTGTCATTATTTTGTTGGCACTATTTTATTGAAGTCTTTTTCCAACTTTGTGTTAAAACACTTGCCTTAAGTTCCTGTACGGCTTTTTCCCAGGCCTTCACGGTCAATTCGTTTTCGGTTGACGTATCCGACCACGTGACCCGAAACGGATTGACCGCGGCGAAATATAGGCAATTAAAACACAAAGTGGATTGAAACCTTCACCATTTTGCCACTGGCATCTGCTATTCCTCTTTGCCAGAGAGACCGTCGCCAGAAATAAATAAAAATATATATCACCATACACATAATCACCCCACCTACTGTTAGTAGGTAATTAACATTTAGATAAGATTGATTTTTTCAAGCTTCTAATGAGTTTGTTTTTTCTTAGATAACGTATACTGCTGGTGAGATTCCATGAGAGGGTGCTTTTTAGTTTCACCTTGTGCAGAGTACACCAAGAAGGAGGTGAGATTTTTTTGGGTTTAGTTTTGGTTCAGGGATTTTTTGGGTTTCGATTCAAGCCCTAGGGATTTTTTTAGGTTTTAATTGATGGACCATTCTCACCTCCCCGTCACTTTAAATCCGGAGTACACCCCTGGGTATAGTGTATTATTTTTTAATAACATTTCAGGATTATTTTCTAAACAATCGGCAAATGAAAAGACTTGGCATTGAAGCAACTAAAAAAACAAATTAATAAAAAATTAAATTAAAAAAAATTAAAACATAAAAAAAACTACATAAATCTGTTGTATTTCAGGGTGTCTTCAGAATAACAACCAAAGAAAATATAGAATACTTACTCCAAGCAGCAAATGAAGAAGAACGCGAAGAGTGGACCACGGCGATTGCAAATGCAGTCAGAAGATTAGACATTAAGTATAAGGTTTGAACAGTTATTATTATGTAAAAAAACCCATAATAATTAATAAATCTATACCGGTAAGGAAATGATTGAAAAAGTAATAACCCAATAATATTGAACAGTGCTCAAGTTTGCTTGTAGCCAGCACTTAATTCTTATGTAAAACCCACTTATTATTAAATATACTACTCGCAAAACAACTCACCTTCTCACCCTCCCTAGTTTGCATGCAGATGTCTCCTATTTCCTTGCTTCGCGCGTAAAAGTGACATCGTCACGTCACAGAATAGGAGACGTCTGCACGCAGGGTAACCCTCCCTCACCCTCCCTCTTCCACCACTGCCGTAACAAATCTGTGCAGGAGGAGGCTCCCATTTAAAAGTAATGGGCGCGATAGTCGGAAATGTTGAAAGGAACCCCTAAAAGGTACCAGAATTTTAATGACAATTAAGTCAGGTCCTGTACTGGGATAACTCTACACACTGTGATCATTTTAGATTTAAAAACCCTAAACGGTACCAAATTTTTTAACTCCTAAAGGTTAAATATGGGAGTCCCCGGCCACCTCCCCTGGGGAAATGATAGCTGTAAAGTTATTAAAAGTTAAACAGGTACACATGTATTGAATCAAATTCTTTTTATAGCACACAGATTCTGAAGTGGTTCACAGAGGTGCTTACCCAAGGACAGCTGTACAGTTAACACCAACACAAATTAGGTACATGTACTGGGCTGCAAATAACAGTCAGTCATCGGACAATGGCCGACCAAAATTTGCCAATGTCGGATGAAATCCCAACTGTGGTCGGACAAAATGTCCGGACATTTTTTTTTTTGCCTTCCAACGCTAATTAATGTGTTACAACGCATTTTTGTTCTAAATGCAAACTAGACGTTTACTCTGCATAGACAAGTTACGCGTTAGATTAGCAGGTTCGCTTATCAAGTGGTACTGTAATATGATGTCCGACCACATTTTTGTTTTGTCCGACCAAAATGGTGACTTAGTCGGACATATGTCCTTTCAAGAAAAAAAATTATTTGCAGCCGTGGATCTGTAATATTTTAAAATGAACAAAGCAATAATAATTATTATTAGTTTTTTAAAGATACTATTCATTGTGTTGCATATGTCGGCACATGGAACTGTTCTGACACTTAACTGATTATCAACTTGAAGTTGCTAATTAAAATGTCAATTATCTGCTGTTCAGTAGCAAATTTGGAAAGCTGACATTTCGAGTGCTAGCCCTTTGTCAGAGCAAAGTGGAGAACTGTGGATCACATGTGTTTTTAAATATAAAGGAGTAACATCAGCCCGGGTTCAAATCTCGGACCTGGCATCATTATCCATTCATATGTGGGTTGAGTTTGTTGTTGGTTCTTAAGCTCATCCTTGCTCCGAGGGTTTTTTGCCGGGCACTCCTGTTTTCCTCCTCCCACAAAAAACAACAATTCCAAATTACACTTTTCAGATTTCCACTGAAATTCCCATTTATTTAATTATTTATTTATTTATTTATTTTGTGCATGTTTATTAATTTGATGTTTATTTTTAGGGAAATGGTGGAGGCCATGCAAGACACTGATGCTGGAATACCTCTTGATACTCACATGTGTCATAAAGAAAATAAAACACATAAGCTGTGCTTTACTGGTGAGCCTGAAACTCTGAACTTCCTAATTTTTCATTTTCGCTTGCGCCAAGGATCTGAAGAAAAAATACTAACCGCTCGCAGTCTACTTCTGAACTCCAGAAGTAAAGTTGGAGAGAGTAGGAGGGGGGTTCAGAAGTTCCCACTTCCTATTTGCTTCTATCCCACTTCCCAAACCCTTCTCTTCCTTCCAACAGATCTAGAACTCCCATATTTTAGTTAATAATTGAAGGGCCAAGTGGAAAACTATGCTAAGTGAGCAAATGCGCTTTGCTCACTTAGCATAGTTTTCCACTTGGCCCTTCAATTAATAAATAACTAATATATAATTAATGATAATTTTGCCCTTTTCAACTACATCCTGCCTTAACTTCTCAGAATCCTGTTAGTCTGCACCCTACTGAATTGTGTTGTTCCATAAAATATCCATACCGCCGCTACAGGAGGGGGACATTAGGGTTTGCGGTATTGCGGTATTTCGGTAATTCTAATCTAAAATTGCGGTATTGCAGTATTCTCAAAACCTGCGGGATTCGGTTTTTTAACGTTTTGGTCGGTATTAAAAACTATCCTCCAGTGTTTTACGACTTTTACGACCCTTTTCCATCCTTTTCCAGTTCCATGTCGTTTTGGAAACGCTTCGAAACAGCTCTAAGATCCTATAATCCGTCACGCGAGTTTATATTAGTCATATTACATGAAACGTTATAATAATTTGATCGTTTTAAGGTTACTGTCAACCTTCAAGGGACGATTTTTTGCAAAATTTGTTTTTCAAGCCAAATTAAAGACTACTTTTTATCTGCATTTTCCAAAAATAATAATTTGAAAAACTTGAAATGCGCGCGAGTTATCGACAAAAACGTGTTTTCAAATAAAAGTAAAAATCCACTAAGGTGTTATAAGGCAATTAGAATGTGTCAACCGCAGAGCTCCCCGTGACGTTTTTTCACGGCAATCTCACCCCGCACCTCGTATTTCACGTCTTGTGTTTATACTTGTGTCTTGTAATTTATGACACCAAAATCTACGCTTCCGTACGCCGTTTATGGAGAAAAAAGAGAGGAACGGTCTGTTATCAAGGAAAGCTTTAATACCCGCGTGCATTTATAGCCGCAAACAACGCTTGCTTTGGCACTTTCGCCAGCCTTTTTCTTCCTTTGTTCTTCCCGTGCATACCGCTGCGGTTGTTTTCTTTTCCACTGATTCGGTTTCGCCGATGAATTTTGTGCGCCAGACTTCACTTTCCCCAATATTCTCCTGTCGCAAATCATGGAAATGTCGTTTCTCGTGAATTTCAATAGACTGCCTTGTCACAAGGCTCTCTGGGGATTCCTATGTTGTGTTCTATTGGTCGGCGGCATGACCGCATTCACACCCGCTTTGATTAAGTGTGAAAACTCCAAAAATCTTTTCTGCCCGAAAACTCCGGATTTGTTTTTGTGCGAATTCCCTCTCTTCAAATGAATTAACAGGGTATGTAGATTTGTTAGATTTTAATGAAATTTGGCCAAAATGTTTGTTAGACATTAATGCACCAAATTCAAAATATTTTTCGCGTGGCGTCCCAGCGCGTGACACGCATCGAAAACATATCCATTGTCTAGCTTTAAAATATATTTTTTCGCGAACCAATAAGAGTATTGAAAAAGCCTCACACACTTTGTTAGCTCATTATCTCCTGAATGATATAGTCCAGATTGTTTTGATGTCCGCGGCAACGCGAAGGCTTGTAACTCAGTTAAGCAGACACTGTCAGTTTTGCGTTCGAAGGCTTGCGCGCGCCTAACAGAAAAGTAGTGCTTCTATCGGATTCTTCATTCTATTACCTTTACAGTGATATATAGTTTTATAGGGTTTCTTCTAAAACAAAGCGCATAGGAAAGATTTCCCGGAAGGCACCCTCGAAGGTTTACAGTAACCTTAACAATCTAAGCTGATATTTGCGCGAAATTTAACGAACAGAGTAGCGGTCTCGGTATTCTATCGATTTGTGACCAGGTATTGGACGTATTGCGGTATTTGGCGATTTTTTTTGCGATATTGCGGTATTTGTCAATTTTTTTGCGGTTTTGCGGTGTTCAGAACCCCCAATGTCCCCCTCCTACAGAAGGTTTTTTGGTTTGAACCCCCTACCACTCTGGAAATTCCAATTTAGCTTCATACTTTCCTTTGAATATTTTGGCTTTTGAGATCCCCCTCCCCCTCAGATTTTACGATGACCTTCCTTGGGGTGGGTATGGATATTTTCTGGAACTGCACATTCTTTTTCAGCCTCATGCCTATCCCCTTTTCCCCAGGGTTCCAGCTCCCCCCCCCCCCCCCCCTCCCTTTCCAATAAAGCACAAGGTAATGGTGCTAAAATAAATTAAAGTCACTGTCAAGTGTAAATTGACTTTGAATGATGGTAGGAATTCAAGTGATTGACTGGTTGCTCAAATGGTGCTTTGTGTCGGATCGGAATACTGGTGTGAATTTGGCTTGTGCACTGTTGGAAGATGCCCATCTCCAGCCTGTTGGTCTAACAAGCAAAATGTCATTTAAGCGAAAACACAATTTGACAATGCCACCACCTTCCTGGATGACACAGATGCTCTTTACAGATTTGTAAGTAGACACTTCATGTATGGAGACTTGAATCATCCTAATGCCTGATTGCACTCCTATTTTTTATTTATTTATTTATTTATTATTATTATTATTATTATTATTATTGGTTTGTTTTTATGCTATCCTACTATCCGGTTTTCATGCGACCTGAGTTTTTTGTTGTACAACTTACTGTTCTGTTCTTTCCAGTACAGTCAAACAAGGTGTCCATATTAAGCAGGTTAATAGAGAATTGTAAGAGCTAATGTACATATTGTAGCTATGGGACCAAACCCACTGTCCATAAACAAGGGGTCCGTATTGAGTGGGTGTCCCTAAAGCAGGGTTCAACTGTACAGTACAGCAGGACCACTTCCTGTGGTCCCTAGGCCTGCACTGTCCGTATTGATGGTGTTTGACTCGTTGGCATCTGTCTACAGGTCTCAAAAGACAATGGAGTATTAAATAATATAATACATAGACTATTTATCAGAAAACTTGAGCGCAGTTTGCCTCGGGGTACTAGCTATGTTTATAAGACTAGTGTCTTCTTTGTTTATTTTCACGAAAATGTCATTATTTCTTGGTTTGTTTTTTCTTATAGTCTGCATTGAGATACAGCGCTAATGAATTTCTAGATTTGGAATGTTCGGATGACTCAAGTGATTCTGAGGATGAAATTCCACGAGATCAGGTATCAAAGTGAAGCGATATTATAATGTATCCTTGCCTTTTATGGCTGTATTAAACTGCCAGCACAAATGAATTTTGTTATTTCTTCCAGTGTGGAGCTATCAAAGGGAACATTGTTAAGCAAGGCTTCCTACAGAAAAAGGTACGAGCTTCATACCAACATTCCCAGCCTGAAGTCCAGTCCACCAAGTGGTCTGGTTTTTCCATTTCCTCAAGTCCTTCAATTGTCAGGCTACAGTTCAATTCAAAGTCTGTTCCAATTCTAGTAATTGGAAGGGTCAGAAGGGTCAAAGGTCAGAGGGGTCAAAGGACATCGGGGCCTGTGCTTGGGCAGGAGTTATTGATATTCCCTCAGATGGGATGCTAGTCCATCACAGGTTATAAAACCCCTAGCCTGGACTCCGGATCGAGCGGTCCGGGTTTGAGCCCTGGCCAGGGTCACTTTGTTGTGATCTTGGGCAAGACACTTAACTCTCACAGTGACCGGTGAACTGTTAAGGCAACCTAACAAAAGGTGGGGGGTAACCTAGCGTTGGGCTAGCATCCCACCCTGGGGGAAGTGGTAATACTCCTAGTATAGTCAGCTTCATGCTACAGAAACCTGGATAATTGGCCCTGAACGGCTTTACCTTTACATGTACCTATGCCACCCAACAAATTCTGAGATGGCATCTCCAAACTTCTTCTCTGATCTTTCTGATTACAGGAAGCTCGTCGACATAGTCAGTTACTATACAACAAACATGTATATTAGATTAAATGTACAGACTAGAACTTATCCCCGTTTCAACTTCGGCAAGGTTTAATTTTTTGGTAGACTTATCACTAACTAAATCATGTTGTAATAAATTTACAGGGACACGTTCGCCATAACTGGAAGACAAGAAAATTCATCCTTTGTACCGAGCCTACCATGTTATTTTACTGTCGACCTTCTAAGGTAAGTACACTCCATCTGGTTTTGAACTCTTGAAATTTATCAATTGGAATTTAACTTATTTCTCCATAAGTGCGTGGATTTCGATGCACAAGTCGCTTATCAAAACTGCAACCTCGTTCCCAGGGTCTCTCTTCTTCCCGCCAAACGCGATTTTCGTTGATCAAACTGCTGGTTTATTTTCTTTTTATCAGGCATCCATCCCAGTTGGTCAAATAAAGCTGCTGAACAGTGAGATAAAGACCCTGAAAAACGAAGATGAGTTTGCCGCAGCTGAGTGCAGTGACCATGGAAGCAGAAAACAAACAGCGGAATATACATTTCTTCTACGAACGCGCAAAGGAATCAAATATATCTTGCGAGCAGCATCCGAGGAAGACAGAATGGACTGGGTACAAACTCTTCAAACCGTCTGTGAAAATTCCTGAGTATTGTGTGGAATAATACAAAGAGGTTATTCAGTGGAAAGTTGTGTAATACGGCTGGGTATTTTTACGAGTCAGTTTTTATTTTTTCGAGCCTTTAGGCGAGAAAAAATAAACATTGACGAGTAAAAATGCCCAGCCGTATTACACAACTTTCCGCTGAATAAATTGTTTATTATACGACATAATATCTTTCCAAAATATAGGCTTTCAACAGTGTTTTCCGTAGCGCGCGGTCAGGGGGACTAAGACCCGTGTAATACGGTCTCATATTTGCTCTCGTCTTTGTGCGTATTCGCACTCTAAAGTGCTATGTCGTGTAATACTGTGATTTATTATACGACATAGCATTTTAGAGTGCGAATACGCACAAAGACGAGAGCAGATATGAGACCGTATTACACGGGTCTCAGTCCCCCTGACCGCGCGCTACGGAAAACTCCGGTTGAAAGCCTATATTTTTTGAAAGAATTATGTCGTATAATAAACAATTTATTCAGCGGAAAGTTGTGTAATACGGCTGGGAATTTTTACTCGTCAGTGTTTATTTTTTCTCGCCTAAAGGCTCGAAAAAATAAAAACTGACTCGTTAAAATACCCAGCCGTATTACACAACTTTCCGCTGAATAACCTCTATTTATCACATTGAGAGGTCCATATATGGCTAATATCAAGTGGGCAAATTTCATAAAAACAATATATGCAGCTGACGCCCTTCACTTCTATATCTGTATATTTAAAAGTCTTTTTAAAGGAGCTATGTCACCATATTTTAAGTCATTTTTGCGAAGTGCAGAATCACCTTCAAACTGAAGAAAGCCATGAAATAATAGTTTACTGAGGTAGAAAAACACCAAAGAGGTAATAATAAACCAAACAGGAACAAGGATGGTTGAGGATGGAGAAGATTAAGACGGATTGCGAATGGCGAACTTAAAAATTGGCCAATTTTTTCAAGATGTGCCAACCGTGACGTAGCTCCTTTAAGTTGACATAACTAATTATTGACTTTAATAGCACACTGGATAAAAAGTTTTTTAAAAAATGTTTTCAAAAGACACAGATCTCTGAAGCATACGCCGGATTTTTGGTTTTTACCATTTTAATTTATTAGCTATATAATCTACAAATTGCGTTGGAATTTCGTCCATATTTGCTTCGTGTCTTAAGGTGCTAAATATTTTGAAGGTGAAGATACTTTGAAGAAAATATTAATATAAGCGTGATATCCATACAACCTCGTCCCAGGGTCTCTCTTCTTCCCGCCAAACGCGATTGGCGGGAGAAGAGAGACCCTGGGAACGAGGTTGGATATCCATATTGGGGAAATATTGCTGTCGTTCTTATATTACTCTATCCATCCTAATGTGCTCTATCCACTCAAATGTGCTCTATCCACCCAAACTTTTAAGTTTAACAAACAGACATACAGAGTTACACTACGATATACACACTACGTCGTTAACAGTATCAAATTGTAGAAGACTTTTACAATAGACTGGGATACAGTAAACTCTAATAATAAATAATGAATACAAAAAAAATTCCATTAAATTTTGCTATTACTAATAATTATTACAGTGTTCAATTACTTATTTACGTTACTTAGCTACTTACGTTAAATACAATAAAGACAGAATTATGACCTACGTTACATAACTAACTTAACAAGTTATAGCTAACTTACGTTACGTTACAATGTTATATATATACATAAGAACGGGAAGATAGCCTAATTAATTACATAAAACAACGACAAAAAAAAAATTAATTAAACTGGAAATTCGCCCATTTCGCTCTTAAATATTCCATTTTTTACTGATTCCAAATGTGCTCTATCCACTCAAATGTGCTGACGAGCGAGCCTTTAAAATATACCGCAGTATATATGTCATACATGTACGGTGTTATCCGTGTGGTATTGCTCAGAAATCGCCTGGAAAAACCCTGTTAAGACCTGTACAGCCTCCGAAATGATCCCGACCCCGAAATCATCTCCAATTTTTACATACTGACCCCGAACCTTTTTTTTGGATCGAACACCATTACGTTCCAAAAATTACTTGGGCATCAGTTCAGGTTCAGTGTGAAAAATCGATACCCTATTTCAGACCTATAAAATTAGTACACGTGTCTAATACATGACTTCAGCTACCCAGGAATGGGTTCCATTTGCGCAAACATTTGAAAAGGGCTTCAAATTCGCCGATGTTAATGGAAAAAACCCAGTTTCGTCTAAAAGCCAAACCAAATTCCAGACCAGAGTGCACAAAACATACCCTATTTCAGACCAAAATGGTGAAAATCGATACCCTATTTCAGACCAAAACGGCTCAAAAACCATACCCTTTGGGGCGGCACATACCTATATAGCTTATATAAGGGAGTACCCCCCCCCCCCCCCCCCGGGCACAGTCTTCTCAAGTCTGTTGACTAAGCCTGCGAAGCTGGCGGTTTTGTTTCGATTTGCTGGCGCGTGTTGGTAAAATATGCGAGTGACGTAATCACACCCTTCGTTAGTTATGCCGGAGGCCCCCAACAGAATAACCAAAGTTTTGATCAACACCGTGCTCGATGAACAGACAAATGAATCTGTCCATGATCAACGCTTTTCCAGCATAATATACAAACTGCGAGTTGATCTGACGATCGAGTGTTTATACCGTACACTTTCAACATTTATTCTCGCTAATCTTGATAACGGAAAAGATGCGAGCGTTCTTTTAAAAATGCGTTGCACACCCAGACGTATAATTGGCATCCTTTTGATGGGCTTTGTAATCGTAGGAACATTTGTGATGATATTTGTCCCAGAGCACGATCTGTTGCACGAATCAAAAGCAAATGACAAAGGTTAGTGGAGATCAAACTGAGCGCTTTTTGTGTGTTTTTAGTATTGCATGTTAAAATACATTCAAAAACAAGAGAGTTATTTGATCTTCATTTTTACATTAGCATATTGACGTCTCGCTCGAGATAACTTTATCTAAAGCCCGGGGGGGTTACTCCCTATAATGGCCTATACGGGGAGGCTCCGCCCGAAAGGGGTACCTTTTCAGACTGGAGGTATATAAAAGGGTAGGGATTTCACGAGTTGGAGTATAGAAAAGGGTAGGAATTTCACGAGTTGGAGCGTATAGAAAAGGGTAGGGAAAACTGTAATTTAGGTATGAGGTGGACTGCAGGTTTGAAGTTCTTAGCCATCGTAAGACAGCTTCCTTCCACTTCCTTCTGGGGATATATATTGTTCATTAAATTCATTCCAAGGGTATAGAAAAGGGATGCAGTGTTTTCGACTGTAGGTATGTGAAAGGGGTACCATTTTCATAATTTCTATGGAAGGTATATGAAAGGGGTACCTTTTCTGTCAAAAATGGTATATAAAAGGGTAAGGGGTTGGACCTCTGGGCGGAGCCTCCCCGCTAAAACTAACAGGGAGTTTTGGTAGCCTGCGTGCAGACATCTCCTATTTCCTTGCTTCGCGATAATAAGAGAAAATAGAAGGTCTGTGAACAGACTAGTTTTCTTTTTGAAAGGCAGTTTAGCACAATACAGAATAAACAGAATTACTAAAGTAAAAGGGAGTGTTTCACGGTTCGACGCATGTGCACACTATGAAGTAATCCCATTTAATTTCAGTGTTTATGTATGAACCAATCAGAAGCGAGAACCCGGGCGGGGAAATTTGCCTGAGACTGATGACCAAAATTTCGTATTACACCGACAATGTCGAAGTGAGCCACCAGAATAAATCCTTCGGGCCAAAGGATTTATTCCGCGCTTTTTTGTTTCTTTGTGTGTTTATATATTTATTATTTATTCATTTTACAGTCTTTGAGAGATTCGAGTTTCGCCCCCTGCAAGAAAGTGTAAGTACAGCTAGAAAATACTTTGAGTAACGCTTTGGCAGCACATGCATCACTTGAAATCCAATGTGTTTTTCCTCGACATTATTCATTAAATAAACAAAAATATATAAAAGTCAAAAACTCGGGCGGGAACCATGGCGGATCCAGTGGCGGATCGTGGCTCAAATTCGATCAAAATGAGAAGAGAACCTCTGAGAGCAGGGTATATTGGACCCAGGGGGAGGGGGGGGGGAGGGGGGGGGGGGGTGTTTTACTAAAGTATAGTTCACGTGCAGACATAGTCAGCTCCAATTATTTTCCTCCATTAATACCGCGCATGGTTTGTATCAAACCTGAAAGAACTAGCTCAGTCTTGAAAAATCTTTTGCGAAGTGCAAAATCACCATCAAACTGAAGAAAGCCTCAAAATAATAGCTTGCTAAGGTAGAAAAACACCAAAGAGGTAATAATAAACCAAACAGGAACAAGGATGGTTGAGGATGGAGAAGATTAAGACGGATTGCGAATGCTGAACTTGAAAAAATTGGCCAATTGTTTTCAAGATGCGCCAACCGTGACGTACTCCTTTAAGGCATCCTTGTTCTTTTTAGGATTATTATTACTTCTTTGGTGTTCTTTTTACCTTAGTATATATTACTTATTTATATTGTATTTTTTTAGGTACACTCTTTCACAAAGAGACTCCAGGAGAGAATCTCCACTGCGTGCAAGAAACGAGCCGGTGGAGTCGCAGAGACAACGCTTCTATCCAAAATCACCCGCCACCACGTTCTCGTGTCCAATCGCTACAAAACACTCTTCTGTTACGTGCCAAAGGTAGCTTGTACAAATTGGAAGCGTGTGTTTCACGTTTTGGAAGGTCATTTCAACACCACGGCCGAAATCAACGGAACTCTGGCGCAGGCTCATAAGTCGTTAGACACTCTGGAAGAATATTCCGACGACGAAATCAACCACATGCTGCAAACATATAAAAAGATTGTCTTTATTCGCGAGCCTATGATGCGAGTACTTTCGGCCTACCGAGACAAGTTTGTTTACGGCGAGGTTGAATTTCACCAAACGTTTGGCAAAAATATCATCAAGAAATTTCGGAAGAATTTCACGGGCAGGAAACTTATGAAAATAACGCTTCATTTAATGAATTTGTCAAATACATAATCGATTCAGGCCCCAATCATCAGAGCAATGAACACTGGGAACTGCAGCATAATTTATGCGCTCCGTGTATCATAAATTATGACTTCATTGGAAGCTATGACAATTTATTACCAGATGCGGCACGCGCGCTAGTAGTTATGGGTGCAAGTGAAGTTGTCGCATTTCCAGAAATCGGTATTAATCGAGTGCATAGGCCAAAGACTCAAACGGTATTGAAGAAGTTTTTTTCGCAGATACCTGAGGAGGAATTCATGCGATTGGAGAACACGTATGACATAGATTATGAAATGTTTGGGTTCTATAAACCAGTTTATCAGGAAGTAATTGGCAGTGTAAAAAAAAAAACATTTTAAGGCGGGGGTACACGTGAATTTCAATGAAATTTTAAGGGGTTTAAGGAAGGGTAGAAGGAAAAGAAAGATTTTTGGAACACCAACAGATAGTTGATACCCACGCGGGTGCTCTTGCGTGGTTATCAACTGTCTGTTGTGTCAATCTACTAATTTTTAACTTCAAATTCTAATTTTAAAACTACATTAAATCTTCAATATTTCTCATTTCCCTAAATTTTACAACTCCTTTGAGAAAAACTATTTCCTCCCAAACATTCCCAAAAATTTACAAAACACCCCATAACATAGATTAATGAGATGAGCATAGAGTTTTGGATTGCTTGAAACGAAAATGCATTTTGGTAAGTCCTAGCCTGCGTGGCAGGCGTAGAAAGGGAGGGAGGGGAGTTCGGCGTGCGCGAAGCGCGAGGAGTCGGAGCGCGAAGCGCGATGGACCGATCGCGCTTCGCGCTCTTTTCTCGCGCGATCGCGCTTCGCGCTCGAACTCCCCTCCTCCCTCCCCTTTATACGCCTGCCACGCAGGCTAGTTAAGTCCCGCCTTAATTAAAGCACTCTATTTTTAAAGGAGTAAAGAACTTTTAACTAATCTTTAGTTTTTAATAAAAGCTTGAGTAAAAAAACTACATCAAAGTTCAACTTTATTGCATCCTTTTCTTTGCCACATTATATACAATTTAAAAAACCATTGAAATAAGATAAGAAGTAAAATAAGCTCGAGACTGCAAAACAGTCGTATTTTTGCGTTACGACTCATGCGCGCGGTCTTCGAATGAAAGGTCTGGAGCGAGTGTGAAAATGGAGAGTGGGACTGGGAAATAACGACTGTTTTGCAGTCTAAATAAGCTCTGCTAAAAAAGTTCAACCGACTGTAAAACCATATCGCAATCACATTTTGGACCTTCTGTCTTCTAGGCATGGTAGGATTCCAGCTCCTGAATACCTAGATTTCTTGTGATTGCTTTTGTGGTCTATGTTACAATTAGTATTACATGGAAAGTTTTCTCGGCTGTATATGTTCACAGCGGTCAAACGCAAAAATTTAACGCCACTTCCGGTTTTCGTTGCCTTGACTTTTCCAAGAGTTTGAAGCGTAATGGGCAAGAAGTTTGTAAGGAAACGTTACTAACAAAATACGAGCCGATAAAGTAGGTGGACAACAATTATTACATTATCTATGCATACTCGGCATACAAAGCTTAACTTTTCAGTAAATTTCTACTTTTGACTTTGAAGTGGAGGACTTCGCAAATTTAAGACATTTGGCAGCTTGGCAGCGGGGTTTTGGCGGGAACTGCGCGCGCGCAATGCGTTTGACCGCTGTGGACTGTATATGTAGCACTAATAAACTTGGCGCGCACAATTCCCGCTCGCGAGAAGTCTGTGATTCCACCCGAACAAATCCTCTGATTGTTTGTTACTTGCGCGCGAAAATTCACAACCGAGCAACAACCAATCAGAGACGCTACACGGACGTCTGTGGAGCTACGTCATCAGTATGGAATTTTTCAGGTCCACTCTCGTATAAAGTTTTTCCAGCGGGAGATGAATTGAGCGAGCGAAGAGAAACGTTTGTGTATTCAAGCTACTGAACCGCACCACCGAACAATCCTTCCATATCATCTAGCTGTATGTTCTTCCACTCTCCGCCGTTTTATGTTTTCTGCGGGGAATAAAATTCAAAACGTCAAAGACCTACAAGCAAAATCATGCAACCGGTGCCAAGCGCGGGAAAACATGTAACCAGCACCAAGCGCGGGAAAACGCGCGCACGCCAAGTCACGACTGGTTTTCGTTTTCCTCCAATCTCGTACCCAGAGTCAACGGCCTCCTCGGTCAGCGGGTCGTCGCCAGGTTAGACTCTGGGGGAATGGAATAAATCTCGAATATTTTGATTGGCTGTCTCGTGTAACAAACAATGGCCGTTACACCAGATTTCTGGTATTCAAAATTCCATTCCCCCAGAGTCTAACCTGGCGACGATCCGCTGACCGAGGAGACCGTTGACTCTGGGTACGAGATTGGTTTTCCTCCTGATTGGTCAAGTTGTTGAGATGTCGAGTTGTCAAGCCCATATTTATATATAAGGAACAAAATTAGTTTCAGCGCCATTCTCATGACGGCTTTACACCACTCTCCCTTTTCACTCATGAGTCAGTGTTACAACTCACAACTTGACATCTCTACATCACATCCTTCTTTTTCCTCTCTTCTGTCCCCCACCCCACTCAGTCACCTTTTGTCCTCCGTACCAGTCTCTCACTCGTGCTTTTATGTAAGAGTTGCCTGCGGAGGAGGCTACATCTTGACAACTCTACATCTCGATAATTAGAAAACTCGACATCTTGACATCTCAACAATCGACATCTCGACAACTCGGCATCTCGACCAACCTCGTTCCCAGGGTCTCTCTTCTTCCCGCTTTTGGCGGACGGAGACTGAGCCCGCGGTGTTTGTCCCGAAGTTGCTAAGCAACATGACGTATTTGCTGGCGTGATTGCTTTCGGAGTACTCGCGCTAGTTTCTGATTGGATAAAAAGATTCGGAAACTCTTCGACTGGTTCAACGGAGATTTGCCAAAACCGGCACTTGTTCCCCCGACTGTATAGGAACATACCTGGTTGATTCGGGTGCTCCGAACTGACCGCAGTTTTACTTGAGGTAGGATGGAACGGTTTGGAACACGTAAAATGTTTATTGACGGACGCGTTATTGCTGTTGTTACTTGAACGAGAATTAGCTGGGCCCAGCACGCTTCTGTTGTTACATCTGTAATCAAAATAATATAATTAAATTAAATTGAATGTAAAAATCAAATGTACGAAAAATCAACTAGTTTTGCTATAATTCCGAGAAACTCGAATACTTAGCCAGAAACCCTTAAGCCTGGTTTTCACTAGCGACGCAAGCACAGGCGCAAGCAACATACGCAGACGCAGTAACGTGTTGATTTGTCCTAAACAAAAGGCACTGACGATCAACGCGTTACTGCGTATGCGTATGTTGCTTGCGCTTGTGCTTGCGTCGCTAGTGAAAACCAGGCTTTACTGTGCAAAGTCTTTTTTCCAAAATCGTTTAAACCTTACCGCGCCATTCAATAAAACGCGTACTCTGAAGTTCAAAACCCAACTAACGATCGATTTCGTTTTTCACTGCCGTCAATCATAATTACGACGACAACCAACGGACCCTTAAAAAAGAAACAAACAAAGTGGATCGAAATCTACCAATCACAATCCACGGACGTGTTATTTGAGACGTCTGCTAGGATGATTGACGGCAGTGAAAAACGCATTGATTGAGCAGCGCGCGAAAGACTGGGCTCCAGTGTAATGTTGAGCTCGTCCAATATGCATATATGGTACCAGAGGTTCTCTTCTCATTTCGATCGAATTTGAGCCACGGAGACAGTTTAGGTTTACAAGAGTTTTTTTGCATCAAAAGAATTTGAGAGCAGTTCACAACGAAAGACTTACTTGGGAAAATTTGCGTCAATTTGTTTAACTGGCCGGTTTCCAAGTTTGGATTCGTCTGGTCTCATCAATAGCTCCTCGCTACAAGATATGAGCGCCTCTTCAAATCCAAACGACTGATTCCACAACGACGGGTCATCTGTTGACGAAATCATTAACATTAGTAGAACATTATAGAATCCGAATTCAGTTGAATGTTAGCAATGCCTGACTCAAAAAAAAAAAGATTTGGGTCATGAAATATTTTTGTTCAGATAATTTTTTTAAACTGTAGGTCATTTTCGAATGAATGTATGGCTGGGTTTCAAAAGAGAATTTAAACTGCAAGGGGAGAGGTCACTACTCTTTCCACGTTAGTGAGGTTTTTCAGATTTTTTCCTGCCACTTCATGGTTATGCTTGTTGCATTCTTTATATGTTGCCACTGCACTGCTGCTGGACATGAACCGCTCAAAATTTCAAAACCCTAACCTAGTCCAGTGCCTTCTGCTCAAACAGATACCGGACACACGCTGTAACAATGCACGTAACATTGCGCGCAACAAACTAGGGACATTACGTAACCACGACTGCGACGCCGGGGTGAACGCCGATTCAAAAACATTTTTATAATCTAGATGCATTTAGTTTTTCTATCGGTGCCAGAGCTACAATGTATCCTCGGCTGATTATGTAAAGTTCGCGCTCAATTCTGAACAGAAACTTGAAAAATTCGCCGTGTAGTTCACGTTCTCAATAAAACGCAAAATTTGGTCATTTCAATTTGTTGTTTTGCAGAGCGCGGCTAAGAAATGTACCAAATACATTACGCACGTGCAGAGCTATTGTACTGCTCATTAAACATTTTGTTTAGCGACGTTCTCGTTGCCGTAGTGGTTTGCGTAAGGTCCCTAAAACCACACCCTGCAACAACTCGCGCAACATTGCTGACACGGCAAGCAAGTTCTGATGTTTGCAAACGATCGTTACATGTTTGGGTCAGATATTGAATAAATTGAGTAAATGGGCACGTAATGTTGCAGATAGTGGACAGACGTTAACATTGTTGCGCGCAATGCCGGGGCGCAATGTTGCAACATTCTACACTGGAACCCCGATATAACGAAGTGCCAAGGGACCGGGAAAAAGTGTTCGTTATAACGGGGATTCGTAATATCGGGGTTCTGTTTCATATATTTGACTTTGGCCGAGTGGGCTGAATAATATCGGTATATCGCGGTTGCACTGTACATTTCGCGCAACAATTTCACGGTGCAATTCATACATTGCGATGTTTCTTTCGGGGCCTGTGAATTTATGGCTTTTTTACAGATACCATTGCTTACAACTCCCCAGGAATAACTCAGCTAATTAATCAAGTTTCGATCCCTTTCAATCTAGACTGCAAAACAGTATTTTTTCCCCTCTAAATTGCTGGTCGCAAGGCGCGAGCCTCACAGTTCCACTCTCCGTTTTCACACTCGCTCCAGACCTTTCGTTCAAAGACCGCGCGCATTTGTTTTACAGACCAACGCAAAAAATACGACTGTTTTGCAGTCTATTTCAATCATTTGATTTTGAAGTTACCACCAGTTTATGTGTGATAGAATCGCCTCAAATGTCGTAATCTAGCCGCTTATAAAGACTACAACAATAAACCACCTTCTGGAATAACACTGTAGTTCTCTTGCTGTGGGGTGGTTCCACATGCCCTTGTATCTATGGGTGTGGTCACGGAAGGGGTACAGCTTTTCTTGTGTGGCACTATAGCAGGGGTGGACGCTGCTAGAGGTGTTCTGACGGGAGGAGGGCAAGGCGATGCTCTGTTAGGTTTATTCCGTTCTTCTACTGGAGTCCTAAATTCATTTGACGTTCTTGTATTCGGATTCAAGTCATCGCCTTGTTTTGTGGTAATGGCCGCTGTCGTTTCTGAAGTGTGTCTTTCAGATGAACTGTTTTGAATACTCTTGGAAGCGGACACGATTTGTGCTTGCCCTGTGTTGCCATGACTCCTATCTACAACAAAAACACGAATAAGCGATTGAACTCGGTTTTGGGACATTCACTGTGTACAGGAAAAGGATGACCTAAGAGAAGCATCCCCCCATACATGGGTCTCTTCCAATGATAATTTTTTTAAATCTATTTTTAACTTTCAGTCCATAGCTGAGCTATTTTAAGAGCACTACCTGATTGGTCAGTTTGAGTAACGTGAAGTCGGAGCCTCGATCAGAAGGAAATAAAAATAATTTTCACAGCAAGGTGCAAGAAACTATTAATAGATTTCAAAAAATTATCATGGGGCACAGGGAATCCTTCTCTTAGATCATCCTCTCTTGTTGTGTACAACTAAGAACTACCAGTTAATAGCTGGGGACCTACTACAGTACTTTGTGCATCTCAAACAGGGTTTACTTGTCTGACCAGTTTGTAACTTGCAATATTGCTGGGTTTTTTTTAAGTCAATGATTTTAAAAAAATTTTTCTTCATCTTTATGTTTTCTGTTTTCTTGGCCAATCAAAACTCAAGTTAGTCTGGGAGGCAGAGAAATCAAAGTAGCTATGTACCGATAGACTGCATGTGCAGTTGTTTACTCTTTGATTGGCTGAGAAGTTTGGAAAACCAACAGAAAGACAGCAGAAAGTAAGTTAATCAAAAACTTTCATGGTGAGTGGTATTGGTAGAGAGTGTTTTGCTGTACATGATTAAACCTGGTTCTCATATGCTTCTGGAATGTCTGCAATGTTGTCGCCAGCCCTGCCTGGGTTTCAACCGTCGTTCAACCTCGCTCCCAGGGTCTCTCTTCTCCGCCCCCTGGAGCTCTTGGTGGCAGGGAAAGAGAGACTCTGGGAACGAGGTTGGTCTGGGTTGCACTCATTGAATTTGATCCTATCCCATGCAGTGCCGGCAATCATTGCAGGAATTCCGGAGCCATATGAGAACCAGGCAGTTTGAGGCAAATGTAATTTGATACTTGGTTTAAAAATTTCAAGTTTGAGTTTGGTAAACTTACTTCCAGGGGTATTTTCCTTCATCATCTCTGCTTGCTGTCTATTCTTGATTCTCTGCATCACGCCATGGCCTGGTCTCCTCATGAAGTTTACATCATATTGAATGTTACCCTAAAAAAAATCATACAAAGTTTGATGAGCCACCTAGCTCTTCTGATCCCCTTGGACTGGAACAGACTTATACCCCTGCGTGAAGATCAAGGTACTGTGAGAGTGAAGTGTCAGATTGCCCAAGAATAAAACACAAGAACAACTGCAATAGTCAAACCCTCAACCACAACTCTCAATTAAATACGCAACTTACAGTACATTTGTGCAGTTTATTGTTTTATTGTAAATAGATTTTCATACATGACCCCACAAGCTTATATAGCTTTTTAACAAATCGTGTATAAATAAAGGTTTTGTATCGTATCGTATCGTAAAGCTATTAATTTGAACGAGCCATAGCCTAATTCTCAGACAGTCTGAGGGTCGCTTGCTCTCACTCCCTTAGCGACCGACCCTCGGACCGTCTGGGAATCAGGCTTAAGAGCAAGCCGTGGCACTTACTGGTTTGGGTTGTTTTGTAATGAACTTCAAGTAGTCTTTGTCACTAATGCAATTGCCAAGTGACTCTCCAAAACTCCTACAACAACAAAGAAAATGGTGTCATGTTATTGGTGTTTTTATAGTTAGTAAACTACTATTTTGAGGTTACCATTAATAATTTTGTAAGGTAATTTTTTACATTCTCTGAAAATATATTGAGGCATAACTCCTTTATTCTTATTTGAAGAGAAGTTATACATAGTTAGTGGATCAAAACTATTATCTCAGATTCTTTCAAGAAGTGATCTTACTTGAGAGCCCTTTTCAGTCCATCCGTCACAGCTTCTTTTCTTGCTTTTTCAAGTGACAAAGCTTTGGATTTCATTCCTTCTGAGACTCCATAACCAATATCTTCGTGATAAACCCCATCCTACAACAAAATCCCCAAATTTAGTTGTTTTTTTTTTACAATAACTGACAGAATTATAGCGTACTCTGCATTGGTCGAGAGCTACATGTACATGGTCAATAAAAGTACCATCCTCGTTCCCTGAGCTCCTCGGTTTTTTTCTTTGCGCCGTAAACGAGTAGCCCTGGTCGCAAGGGGAAAAATCAAATTTTTTCATTGGCTGATAAAAAATGAATGCGCAACACGAATTAATGAATGGATGTCCGGAATTTTCGGACATCCGGTAACGGCTGAGACCAGAGCCTCCGTTTTGCCAACCATGTGACCAAAAGAAACAGAGGATTTGGGAACGAGAATGTAAGAGTACAGCAATTAGACCACGAAAATGATCTACATTTTTAACCTCCCATAAGCGGACATCTCTCCTACCAGACGAGTAGAGGGAACATTAGTGCCATTTTTGGCAAATCTCCATTGAAGCACTTGAAGAGTTTCCGATTCTTATTATCCAATCAATAAACAGCGTGAGCACTCACGAGTACTCTGAAATTTGTCAGCCAGCATAGCGCATGACCGCATGTCATGTTGCTTAGCAACTTCAGAAGGCTAGGAGTCCTGTCTCGGAGACGGGATTTCGCCAACAACTGGTACTTGTTCCCCTGACTGCCTAAGTGGACACTTTTTCTGGTCCCAATCTGGGAGGTTTCACCGTACTCATGCTAGGGAATACATTAAAATATAATATTATCCTCTTGATTATTGTATTATTTTCATTGAGTTAATAAAACTCCTCACCTTTAACTGGACTTTCACAAAAGCACTCACACCAACATAATATTTGTTTGCAACCTGATCAACAAAGTCTGCAAAGAAAATAATGCCAACTATATGATCAGTAAAATAAGAAAACACTACCTCACTAATCATTGAGCAAAATATATCCTCACCTATATTTTGATGAGTGACTGAATGTGACCATCCATTGAAACCAAAGGTTTGATTTGCCAGATTGATAAGTTTCCATCCTTCCACATAAGCAAGCTGGTAATAACAATAATCAAAGGAAACAAACCGTCTTAAAAATACTGTGTCAGATTTTCAAAGGTGTTGTGCAAGTTAATACCTTTTGACCGCCTGCTCCTGCTCTTTGACTAATGTACTCTGGGCCAAGCTTTTGGTTTAAGGCATTCTGAACAGCCTCATGTTCTTCAGTGGTGAAATGTAGCTGAAATTTAAAGATCACATCAACTATAAAACATTATTTTGGAAGCTCTCTTTGAAACATCTCGAGTCGATTCTCCAGTCTTTCTGAGATACTCACGCTACCAAATGAAGCTCCAGGTGTTCTGTCAGTGTTGCACATTGTGTACGAATACTCCTCAGTAAATTAGTTATTTTCCTTCGTAAAAAGAGAATATTTCGCTGCAGATGGAAGTAAAAATTGTTTGAAATTTGTCAACATTGATGGCTTGGCCAATCAGAACACAGGAGATGCAAAGACTCATGGGATCTTCAGATACATTCAGCGCCACGAACCAATGAAATGAAGCCATTTCATCC
Organism: Desmophyllum pertusum; assembly: GCA_029204205.1. NCBI lineage: Eukaryota > Metazoa > Cnidaria > Anthozoa > Scleractinia > Caryophylliidae > Desmophyllum > Desmophyllum pertusum. The sequence continues at coordinate 2,665,510 of MU827306.1, read as the reverse complement.
GGGCTATTTTCTAGCAAAATGGCGTCCAATTCGAAGAAGTAGCACTCTTCTTCTATTTTCTGACAAGAATTACTGCAAGAAATCCAATGATTATTTGGCTCTTGTAGACAAAAGTGCACTTCTTGAAGTATATTTTATCTGTAGATCACACAGTTAGCTGGATATACGGATTGTGAATCGCACAGTCAAGCTGGAAGATTCGCAAGTACAGACGACGTGCACGCGTGAAACCTGACTTTAGACATGGCGAAAAGCGAAGAAAACTCCTCAGGTAATTTAACGTAACTACGTACGTCTTTCTTGCGCCTATTTAATACAAAATGGTAAGATCATCCTAGCACTAGGATACATTGAATTCAATAGTGTCCAATTCAGCTTGGTGGCGAGGCTGAGAGGACACAAACAAACATTATGGAAATTGAACAAGCATGTTTTATATTCTTTCTTTTGTTTGTGTCTTCTCAGCCTCGTTAGACTGCAAAACAGTCCGTATTTTCGCGCGAGTGTCGGGCTGAACGCGGCCGAAGGATCTGGAACGAGCGTGAAATTACGAGTGGGATTGGGGAGAGACGCTATAAATACGGACTGTCGCCTTTCCATACATGAAATCCGTTCCGAATTCTGCGTTGCTGGAGAAACGCAAAATTCCGATTGGTCCGTTTTCGACGTAATCTGTCATCGGACATCATTCTCGTCCCCGGAGGCCTAACCACAAACAGCGTCAAACATCGATCAGTTCGCGGGCGGTAAGACAGTCTGGACTTTGATAGATGCGCTTGCAAGACAAAAGCAGGGAGTTTTTGATCGCTGTAATTCGGATTTCGGAAAAGGCGTTAGTCCAGTCAAGCGACACGATGTCGACCAAGATTACAAAAATCAACAGATTTAGGACAGGCAACGATCATTGTTATTATTCCGTTCGAAAGCAATGAGCTGATTAACTCAAACAGCTGGAAAGCGTGTTGTTTTGCTCCACCGGGATTCTCGACTCGCCAAATTTTGCTTGAATAATAGCAAAGTTCCCCACCTTCAACGGACACGAAGAGAAACATTTTGAGGACAAACGAGTTCCTCCGTCCACGGCTAGCGGAGACCGTTTTGTCATGCGGATTAACAAATATATTTTCGGATGAAATGCGTTACCAAATTGCATCTTAAAATACCAGTCACATAATCGGCAATTATCTGAGGAAGAAGGTCATTTAGGATTTCTCGAATAGAGCTCAGTTATTAGGCGTAGGAGGCTTCAACAACGAATGTTTCGCCACATTGCCAATGACTCTATAAACGAATACACGCAGACAAAAGTGAAGCGAAGTGAAGTGTCACCTTCAGGTCACGTTTATGGTATCGAATTCACTGTATAGTCGGAGCTGTTCAAGGAATTTTTGACACTTTAGCATCAGACCCCCTGGTCGGAACAAATTTGTTGTATGAAAAGGGGACAGTCTCTCTTTTCTCGCCTCTTACGAGGCTCGCGCGTGGATTATTGGCGCTTCGCGTCTCTCAATTCGCGCGTCGCACACAATATCTCGAGAAAAAGAGAGACTGTTTTGCAGTCTACAGCCTTGTTATCAAGCTGAATTTTAATATCTCGAAAGGACCCTATTGGGTTGCTTCTGTAGGTACAGTCTACGTCATAAGATTGTCGCTAAATTAATTCTGTGCAATTGCATAATTATCAAAATCATTTTGTAACATGCATAAATTTCAGAGCTGGATCAACCAACAAAACTTTTCCACATGCCCACACATGCACACTTCCGTCCACACGTCCGTCCACGTGTCTGCACGTCCAAATGTCCACACGCTGGTCTGCTTTAGAGAAAGTTCACAATTTCAGTCTTTGCTATGTACATGTATACGCAATTAGTTTTCAAGTATTGAACTAGTGCGAGGTCCGTATTGGGGCGAGGTCCATAAACTTGCAAAAAAAGAATGAGACCAATATTCCCCAATACAGACCGAACAAGCTAGTTCAATTTTTTTAATAAAATGGCTTTTTAAAACTTTTCTGATAAATTAATGCAACCATTCACGGCTAACGCGCACACGCCAAAGTTAAACATATTCTTGCATTTCTCAGGCCACTTTGCGAAAAGTACTAATAGAATTAAGCAGTTTTCTTTTGTTCAATGTTTCATAAAAGGAATTTGGTGAAATGAGTGGTCCATCTTAGTGGTCCGTATTACAAAATTCGGACTGCTCAGGGAACCAATCACAATGCTCTTGTTTGTGATGGACCAGTTTTCCATATAATAAAATGTAGTTACCGGTATGTAACATAATTTATTATTGCTTACCAGTATGAGCCCCTTTAATTTCTTGGCCTACCTCTACTTTTAGATGTGAGAAGTGCCAGAGTAAAACTAGATGGGTTGCTGAAAGATCTTATTAAGAAAACAGAAGAAAGGTGACATTTTGTCAATTTGTTTCTGTTTGTTACTAAATATAAGCCTAAGCTACATGTACCATTTTATTCCAGGTCAGGCCAGCCTAATGCCTGGTTCACACTAGCGGCATAATGACATTAGAACGTCGTTATGTCACTAGTGTGAACATGCAGTCATAACGACATATTAGCATCATAACGACATAAGGAAAAGATCAGCTTTTTCCTTATGTCGTTATGTCCATGTTGTTATGATGCTAATATGTCGTTATGACTGCATAATCACACTAGTGGCATAATGATGTTCTTATGTCGTTATGTCACTAGTGTGAACCAGGCTTAACTGATCAGCTGCTTGTGAATTGGCCAAAATTGACCTGTAAAACAGCTGCATTTTTTAACTTTTGCATGTCCCATTTGTCGAACAAATGAGAATTCAGCAGTCTGTTTTCCCAGGCTAGAGTATGTTCAACTTGATGCTTGTTTTTTTTTTAAATTTATATCAACAGTGAGGATGAGGCTAGTTCTACAGCAGGAAGGTAAGCGGCCCTACATGTAATTTCCATTACTGTATGTTAAATTCCACCCACTATTATTCTATTTTTCGTATTTCATTCTAGCTACAAATGTAGTAGCCTGCATGCTGACGTCTCTGATTTCCTGGCATCATGCAGAAAAGTCAAGGAAATAGGAGACGTCTGCACACAGGCTACAAATGTAGATGTATCACTGCTTCCTGTTTTTGATAGTTGATTAAAACAGTATACACTTGTAGTTCATGCGATGTTAATTTTATTTTGCAGTTCTGTGTCATTCCAAATGCCACCACCATCGACTCCAACTAAAAGGTATGGTATCGCCTGACAGTAATGTGTGTGGTTATTTCTTGGCTAACAATCACTGCTTGTGTTTTGATTGACAGTTATATTGGAACAAGAATTGTCCAGAACAAGTGCATTTCAGTAGGAAGGATCTTGGAGGGAGGGGGAAGTGTCTTGTACCTCTCGTCTCCTCCACCTTAAATTAGCCTCCACTCCTTTAATCTACATTTTGACCCACCCCAAGTAAATAGCCTGCAGTCCATAGAGTGTGTGTAAGCCGTCACCTTGAATTAGGAAAACATTAGAGGCTTGAGGCGAGTGCAAAAGAACGGTGAAGGGAGTGGGAGTCAGGCAGAAAGGCGAGTGAGGGGAGCAAAAAACGCCCCCTTCCTCGCCCTCTTTCACTCGTTCTAACTCTCCATGTTTTGCAAATCCAAGATGGCGGCTAAACACTCGAGCAAGACCATCGCAAGCCCACAAATAGAAACCGCCTGCATTGCAGGCTACCAAGCAAATTTTTCAGCCACTCGCGTTTACTTCAGTTCTACGTTAAACCAGCTTGTATGGACTATAAGTTGTTTGTATGTGATGTTTGTTGACAGTGCTAGAAATTATATTGATGTTATTTTTTTCTCCTTTATATGCCACCCTTGCTTCACATGAAGGAGTGCCTCAGGTAAAATTGCTCATTAATATATAAAAAATACCATGCCGCCAATTACATGTACAATAATATAATGATTTAATTTATGAAATTATATTCTTTAGGCTCAATTTCAATAATCCCCCTGTTGCATTTTCATTGATGACATTACATTGTACCTGCTTTTAGTAGAGCATCTCATCTGTTATAAACTGCTCAGGCCCCCTTTTATGGCCTTTTACAATGTATAAGAAAAGTTACATCAGCCTTACAATGTAACTACAGCCTCACAACCCACCCCACACCCCATCCCACCCCACCCCATGGTCTCTGTGTGGCTGGGACTATGACGGAGTGTCCCCTTTCATGTAGGAAATGTGTCTGACTACAGATATGTATATTAGGGATTGTTGGTGAAAATGATGTGCAGTGCATACAGTGTATAGTTTTCCGCCAGCTTATTTGTCTGATTTGATAACTTTCTCAATCTGTTCTCGATCATTTTTAACATGTTTGTTGTTAAAATTCTCTTCTAGGGAAAACCCCAAGGAAAAGACGCAAGAAAGATTTAGGATATGATGGTTAGAACAACTACAACATGTAGCCTCCTATGCAGACATTCTTTTGGCACGTCACGCAATCTCCCAAAAATTGGAAAGGAGAGATTACGCGATGAGCCAAAAGAATGTCCGAGTGTGCATTATCATTTGAACAAAATAACTTTGTGTTTCAATGGGTGTCCTGAAAATTTCACATTTCCATATCATGGATTTTCCTTTCTTTTCTTCCCGAAATCTCTCATTATTTGATTTCCTACAAAAATTTCTGCAACTTGCTTTTTGAATGGAAAACTCCCTGCAATAACGTTGTAAAAACTGAATGCAACTGTGTTCCTCTGCAGATGGGGACGGCAATAGTCAGAACCGTAAGTACCTGTAGTTATTGATAATAAACATGGTTTTATCAATATTAATAATTATTATAATATTATTATGCTTGCAATATTTCTTAGTATAAAGCCTTGTTTACATGTAGAGCTCTACATGATAGTATACAGCCTATATAATATACAGCTAGACTGCAAAACAGTCGTTATTTTTCCGCTCAATAAGGCGCGAAGCGCCGTAAGCGTGATCCTCGCGCGCGAAGCGCGCAAGCCTCGCGCGCGCCCGCAGGGCGGGTGAGGCGAGAAAAATAACGACTGTCGGCATTCCATACAACGAATTCGTTCTGACCGGGGGTTCAAATATTATCGCTGAGGTGTTAAAAATACTTGACAGCTCCAACCACATTTTTTGTTTGTCCAAGTTCGCTCTTCAGTGTTGATGTCAACGAGAGTCTTGAGGATTAATTTTGGTTCTATATTGCCTGTAAAATGTAGGAAGTGTTCTGTTTGAAGAGAAATCGGTCGGATGAATCAAACAACACTGAAGAAACCCGCCTCGCGAAGAGGGAAAAATAATAAGAGTACACGTAGCGAGCGCGCCAGACAATGGCAGATTTGTATCGCAATTAATATTTGGTCATTTTAAAACTAAATGGATATCCACAGAAAACATACTTGCCGAGCCCCAAAGAATTGGAAAAACGTTGCAGCCTTTGACCGAGGTTATCAAAGTCGATCTGTCGCTTCAATTTGAAGAAGGAACTATCTTTTCGTTGAGAGTTTGCTCGCCGTGTGCCCTCTGCTCTGTGTTCGCAAATTTTAAAAGAGAAATTAAACAAGAGCAATCAAACTTTTACCATCGCTACTGATCACGACGCCGCAACTTGAGAGGAGGACGGTTTGAGATTGAAACGAAGGAGTAAATATCCCCGGTAAATTTCCGACATCTCCATAAAAGTGCGCGCGTGTATCAACAGAGCTATTGTAGCGCCATCATTATTATTTCCCGAACAGCAGCCATTTAAAGGAAGCTTAAGCTCGTCGTTCTCTGACATTAGGCTCCTAGGACAAGGAAAATTTTCTGCCAGATCTTCCCGGAACAGAACGCGTTCCACAACGGAACAGACCCATTTTAGACCCGCCGAAACTTCAGTTGTCGTAAATTATGCAAATTCCACGAAGAGCTCGTTTTACGTGAAATTGACACGGCTTCGAATATCTCTGATGAGGTGCGATGAACATTTTGTTGACAGGTAGCGTCAAAATTCAACCAATGGGAATTTCCCGTTGCTGGAGGAACGGGAAATTCGAACGAATTCGTTGTATGGAAAGCCGACAGTCGTATTTTTCAGCGTCTCTCCCCAGTCCTACTCTCCGTTTTCACACTCGCTCCAGACCTTTCATTCGAAGACCGCGCGCGTATGAATCGTAACGCGAAAAATACGACTGTTTTGCAGTCTAATATACAGCCAACTCTCTCAAAACGAACACCACTGTAAGGCGGACACCTCTCTAAGGCGGACATGGTTGGTTTGTCCCGACCGAATCAAGTTTTTCTTATTTTTCTGTAACGAAACTCGCTATAAGGCGGACATCCCTTTAAGACGGACAGTTAGAGCTGGTCCTGAGGGTGTTCACCTTAGAGAGAGTTCACTGTATTATTGTATTTCTGATTCTGTTTTTTGTGTTTTAATTTTTGTTTTGGATCATGGTATTTATCTGGACATTTCTACTTTATAGCAAGGTAAGCCTACTTGTTTCTCCATTACTGGTGTACATTTTAGATGGCGTTATAGTTATTAAGTGGGAGGCGCAGTGGACTAATGGTTAGCACGTTGGACTCCGGATCAAATGGTCCAGGTTCAAGCCCTGGTTGTGGTCATTGTGTTGTGTCCATGGGCAAGACACTTTACTCTGACAGTACCAGTGAACTGTCAGGGCAACTGACAAAATGCTGGGGATAACCTACAATGAAATATATGTAGCATCCCATCCAGGGCCGAGAGTAGCAATACTCCTAGTCACTCGGGTTTGTAGTCTAATAATTTTATTGTTGACTAAAATTTGCATTCTATCTGTTATATTTTTCTTTTAGCTTTGTGATGAAGTTGTTTGACCGCAGTGTGGATTTTGCGCAGTTTAATGAAGACACGCCATTGTATGCTCTAGCGAGAGCCTGGATGCAGAACAAGCCGTATGGAACAAAGTCATCGGATTCACAAGAAGACACCCAAGATGGAGACTCTCCGTCCAGCAGCCAGGAGAGTGGCGTGTCGTCTACAACTCAGAGTGTTAGTATATAAAAATTGATAATGATTAGACTTTTAACCTAGGGAGACGCGGTAGGCTTAGCACATTGGACTCCAGGTCGAGTGGTCCGGGTTCGAGCACTGGCCTGGGTCGTTGTGTTGTGTTATTGGGCAAGTCACTTTACTCTCACGTACCTCTCTCCACCCAGGAGTATAAATAGGTACCAGCAAACTGTTGGGGCAATGACAAAAATGACAAAAATGCAAGGGGGGAGTAGCAATGTTCCTATAGTCGCTTCATGCTATGGAAACCAGAGTGAAGCGCTAGCCTGGTAAGCCACTAGTAGGCTACCCTGCGAGCACAGTCGCTTTCGATCTTCTAGGAAGATCGAAAGCGACTCTGCTCGCAGGGTACTAGTAGGCTTGTAGACAACCTTTAACCTATAGCTCTATTTTTTTTCCAGAATGGTGAGGGTGATGCAAAAAGTGTCTACAGGTAATGTTCAGAGATTTTATTCAACTGGTACATTATAAATCCCTTTTTATCTATGCTGTAAATACACGTGCAGTGTACATTGTACTTATGGTCTTGAAAACATCAGCTACACACCTATCTCGAGAAACTATGTTATTGATACTAAGGTGAAGACCAACGTCGCCAGTTTAAGATTTGTTCACATGTGGCAATAATAACTTGTCGCCTGCAAAAAAGTAGATCCTGAACAGTGATAGCGGTGTTTCAGATAAGAGAGGGGTCTCAGGTCAAAAACCCAACAAGGTCGGCTAATTGACACAACAGTTTGGTGAGGTCCATATCTACTGAACTGTTGTAATACCTCATTTTCAGTTTTTCACCTTTCCTTCAAAACTTATCTGGAACTACATGAAAGGCAATAAATTTTGAAATCATTTTTCTTTTGTAAAGTTTTCCAGAACCAGTTAAATTGATTGAAGACTGGGAGATGAACAGTACTCATACAAAAGGACCGCTTTCTCTTGATGTCCATTATGTAAGTACTTACAGTACATGTAAAAGCACAAAGTAGTTCTCACCTTGAATGGTACTACGATTATCAATATTGAGTAAGGCGCGCGGGAAGTTTGGTGACAATGTTTTCACGTTAAAACTACGTTGTTGCCATGAGCAACTGGCTAGGTTTCTAATGGCAACCCAGACTTTCTGTCTGTTACTGACGTCAATGGTATCAAAGCGTCAGCGACACACAAGTTACCATTGGAAACTAAGTCAGTTGCTCATGGTAACAACGTAGTTTTAACCTGTAAACCTTGCCACCAAACTTCCATCGCGCCTTACTCGTAGTACTTCACCATTAATTTTGTCACTAATTGAAGATTTTTCGATATTTATTGTATAATATAATAAAAAAATTATCATTCTGTTTCCTCCATTAGGATCTTGATAAAGCTCCGTCGGTGAGTGATCTCAAAAGAAATCACATTGAAAGATGGAAGAAAGTTAAGACTAAGTGAGTGTTGAGTTGGAAACATTAATTTTGATGGACCTCATTACAACAAGCATAAATAAATACTAATAAATTATTTTAAAATGTTTTGGCTGCGGTATGAGATAGTCCTGTTTTAGAGAGTGTCCACTTAGCCTGCGAGCAGGCTCGCAAAAAAATAGAGCGGCGCTAGCCGCGACAACGAGCCAGCTTGCTGGCAATCGGCGGGTTGGCCCACCCGCCGGTTGTCGCGGCTAGCGCTGCTCTATTTTTTTGTAAGCCTGCTCACAGGCTAAGTGGACACTTGAACCATGAATGCTATGGCTTTATTTTTACTTATTTTTCACTTCTTTAAACTTATTTTCTTATTTTTTTTTAGAACTAGCCAATCACAGTTTTGGTTCAAAGCAACAACCGAGACATTTTTTCTACCTTTTCTGTGCTTTCATCAAAGTACCATTGAGGTGGTCTTACTTTGATAAAAACATGGAAAAAAGGTAGAAAAAAATGCCTCGGCCGTTGCTTTGAATCATGGCTGTGATCCGCTGGCTAATTCTGAAAACAAGTAGAAAATAAGTTTAAAAAAAAAAATCAAACCAAAATGTTCTCACTCTGGATAAATAATCTAAACGTTGGTGATTATATCTTATATAATAATAATAATAATAAATAATAACCTTACCTGTCAAACAGCTTGCAACTGTGTAATTATACCATCCTGAACACCTGGCACTTCCTTTATGATAATATATAGCCATGTTACATGTAATACAATAGGCACACTAATTGGCGGCCTTCTTCAATAATGAATCTTGTCAGAGATATGGAAACTTGTCAGTTAGTATTTTTAATATAAATGCTAACTACATAACAGTAAATTAATCCTTCTTTTATGTTTCTGTTGCAGCTGGAGAGATAGCTCTTTCCAGAGACAAGCCCGCTATGCTCCAAGTATAAAAAAGATACGAGAACTCTTTGAACATCAATAACATGTCGTGTAAAAAAAGTATTTTATTCTCAGATACTTAAATATGCAATATACGTGTTAGATATCTACATGTACAGTAATTCCTCATATCCTTAGGAACAGTTGTTACAAGACATTCATTCTGTAAAATACAGCAAGAAAAAACTTACTGTGCAAATCAAAAAAGCATGAACAGATTAATTTAACTTTGACATGATCAAACCGCAAGAAGAATAGTCAGGAAACTCAAATTTACTGTACACTTTGTTTTTGCAGAAAAGCTTTGCGAAAATAGCAATAAAATAAATACAGGGTAAAAATAGACCAATTTTGGTAAAGGAAAATCCAAGCATTAAATCAAGGTGTTCTCGTTTTTCTGATTTGCACAGTAACAATAATTTGTTATTTGTTTCTGTGGTTAGTCATAAGGGTATAAACTACATGTACATGTATGGTTTATTTTGCCTTATTAATATTCGATAAGAAAACCATGTTATCGTATTTAAATAAAAGTAATAAATCAAGAGCTTTTGTAAAGATTGACCGAACATTTCTATCCATTTTCCAACTTTATTTGGATATTTGTAAAGATTTCCTAACGATTTTTGTGTCTGTCACATGTGGAATAATATTTTATGATAATAAAGTAAGGTATTCATGCTTCATGTGCATGTTGTAGTAACTTTACATATGTTCTTACTATACAACACATGTCAGGGTTGTCATTAGTAGCCGGGAACCGGCTATTATGACCGGCAACTGCATTAAAGATGGCCGGCTACTGAAAGATTGAAAATGACTAAAAGACAACAGCTACGGCTGGCTATCTGGAGTATTTGACCAGCTACTTTCCTGATCTTTCCTTGTGTAGCCAGCAGCCTGCTTCAAAGCTTAATGGCAGCTCTTCATATATAAGAAAGGTTACTGATAAAATTTCATGGAATATTTCAACAATTTATCAACCTGGTTTTTTTATCAGTATTGTAATGTTTTCAGCAGTATTTAAAGGGACACTGTCCCGGCGTATTTGCTCAAAACTGTTATAAATGCACGAAATGGTCTCTAAATCTATGAAATAAGAACTTAATAAACTCTAACTAAATGATAAAAAGCAATTTCTTCAAGAAATTCCATACTGCAACAAAATTTTTGCAAAATTTCAAAGATTTCCGAGCCAAATTTGAAACTTTGAAAAACTGACATCCTGACAGTTTTTCAAAATCCATATTGCAATCCATTTCCATCCTCGCTGTCGTTAGTCATCCTCACTTCCTAATGGGTTCCTGTCATTTGTCGAGTGCTATTCTACAGAATCAAACCATTATTGTTCAACTTCCTATGATCTAGATATGTTTCTGAGCTTCCCAAAATCATGCTAAAATCAGGACAGTGTCCCTTTAAAATAATAAATAAGCAGCATACTTGTATTCATTTCACTAGCCTGGGAATGTACCGCAGACTGATTCCCCTGGGGAGTACTCCCTTATCTAGCCTTAACGGAGACATGTGTTCCGATATGGTATGGTTTTCAGGCCGGTTTTTTTGTCTTGAACGGGTATCAAGGTATCTTTTTGATAGCACTATACTACAATTCTCGTCAAAAGTCCTTGGGACGCTTACTACCCAGTGGCAATGTTGTTTAAAGTGAGAAGTCAGTATTCAATTTTTCGAACCCCCCTGCCCTCCAAAACAATGTTGAAATATGGTCGCAAGATTGGAGAAATAAAAGTCAACACTGCATTGGGGGTGGGGAGGAGGAGGTGAAGACAACAACCATTTGTCGTCGCAAATATGAAGTGTCCCAAGACTTATGACAAGAATTGTAGACAGTGAGAAATTTGTGTCTTAAACAGGGTCAGGGTTTGAGCAGCCCAGCCACACCTCCCTACCTGAGCATCTGTTGAGTACCTCCCCTGGGCTGATTCCCTGAAATGTCCATAGCAATGGTGAGCATTGCTTGCCGTAGCCGGCAATAGCTTGCCGTCTCTATTTGTTCTTTTTCTTTTTTTGGTGGGGTGGGGTGAAGAGTGGTAGGAGGGTATATGGCCTAAGCTCCCACAAGTTTCCTGTAGCCCAGCCATCTCAGTGGTAGTGTGTCTGACTGTTGTGTGGAAGGTCTCAGTAATATTCACCAGATAATATATAATTTATTATTTCTGCTCTCTATACATGTAAACACATGGTAAAGGGTTGAGATAAATCTATTAGAATTAAATAGCCATAAAAGTAACAAGATTTAATTATTTTGTTGACTTTTACTGGTGACGATGGTGCACATCCACCCACACCCCCACAGGCCAACGGTGTAGGGGATGGAGAGAAAAGCATGATCAGGTTTCATGTAAGCGCCATAATGTATGCTGATGTTAGCGTCATTTTATGGGAGGGGAAATAAACCATACCGTACGTGCAGTGTGCAAACAGTCTAGTCAAGACGGTAATATATAGAGCTGCGAACAATTGACTGATGGTTGATACAGAAAAGAAATCGATGGAGGTCAGTACTAAGCTAAAAGTCACGCGTTTTGTTGTAAGCTTAGCGAACGCATAAACGATTTGTATAGAAGCCTGTTCGCGCCAAAGCACGGCGGGTCGAATGTGTTAAGTCTTAATTCGTATTTACAAGTCGAGCTGCTAGCTATGGGGCAAACACGCTTGCTTTTGGTACGTTCATTCAAGGATAAATGTTATCTTTACAGGATAAAAACATCGCTTTCACAAATTATTTCCTTTTTGAGTTATGGAATATTGCTCGATCGGAAGCCTTTCGTCACAAGTTGATCGAAAGTGAAAACTTAGGAACACTTCCGCTCTCTCATTATTCATCGTATCAAACTAATATAATATCAATTCGTTCTCCTTCCGTTTTAGAACTCTGTTATCATATATTAAAATTGATTGCCTCAAAGAAGTGCCAAAATCATTGCAGTTTATTTGAAAATTATTTGCCCTAACATGCATGCATGACTTTATACAAGAATCGTACTTTCTATCGTTCGAGCAGCTTTCGTGTTTAAAAAATGTCTTGCTGAGGTCTAGACTGGATATTTCAGTTATCCATTGACTGAGATACGGTAATGATATATTTGAAGCTTGTTCAAAATAGAGCTATCTGGGTCTGGGTAACATGCAAACACTTGAATTGGCTGTGTGGTGGACCTTGTGGTGCACTGTCCACTGGGATATTTTTAGAACACAAGACATCACAGAGGTCACGCGTTCACTATAATCTGAATATTGTCAAAGAGGAAGCTACAGATGTTTTCATAAAAGTTCAAACCTTCACTCTTGTGTGCTCTTGTATACGTGCCTCTCATCGAATATGAACCTGCTAAAATTTTTATGAGAATCGACAAGAGTTTTCACTCTTTTGGCGGGTAGATGATGTCAACTGTTGTGTACTCTTTGGGTCATTTGACGTCTTTGACTGCACACCGAGATAGTTGATGAGAGTTGAAGGAAACTCATCCAGTTCTCATCCCATGTTTCTTGTTGCTTGACAGTAGCCTGAATCAAATAGCCACTAATACAATGCCATCGATATACATCATGTCGCGTTTGTTTCAATTCATGCAGAATGTAATGGACAAAAGCTTGATTCAAGTCAAATTTTTGTCCAGCATTTGAAAAACCACATGGAACAGTACAACATGCATGTTCATTTGGCCAAAAAGACACATGTCTCGAAACAAGACCCAACAATAATTATTTTAGATCAACATGTTGGGACCATGAATGATTTGACCAGCGCTGAACCCAGACATGAGTTGTTGCACATAGTTACCAGATGACTTAACCCCCAAGGGGGTACTCAGGTATAATAGTCACAGGAAGGCTCAAAGACCTTTTGGGGTTTGAAATTTGCGATCTGAGGACTTTTGGGGGTTAGAAATTTTGTGGTGACTTTTTTTGGGTGGAAGATTTTGGTAAGGACTTTTTGGGGAGTTGAAAAAAAGCATAATCCAGGGTTCTCATTTAATGCAGAGAAAAAGGACTTTTTGGGGGTTACGTTCTGGGCCGTTGGACTTTTTTGGGGTCTGGTTTTAGCCTGATAGGACTTTTTGGGGGTCTAACAATTTGGCCAAATTCAAGCCTCCCTGTCACTATTATACCTGAGTACCCCCCCTGGGTCTATTTCACTGTATAAATCAATAATAACCATGTTATCATTGCCAAGATATATACATGCAGCTAGAAAATTAATCCATTGACACCTGGGCTTTTCCCAAAATTCGGCAATCTAACTTCTCTGGCCCAATTCAATGTTTCATGCTCTCAGGCATGCTTTGTTAGACGTTTTCCTACTCTGACTATGAGTTGAATATCAAAGCGAAAGACAACCTCTGGCATGAAAAGTGATGGCGTCACAATTGGACAGGTCTGTGGTTTCCTCTTGGGCGGTTATGGCCGGTTTAGGTGTCAATGAGTTAAAATGTATGAAGTTTTATGTCAGGAATGTTTGTAAGGGGTTTTGGAATCTTATGGACCCTTATGATCCTGTTTCTTTCACACACTTTGTTGACTGGCCATAATATTATTTCATTTCAGGGTGAACCAGTAGAACCTTACGGAACAGCAGCTCCTCCTACCTACGGAACAGACAGTGGCGCACTCCCAACTTATGATGAAGCAACAGGTTGGTACATGTACTCACTTCCATCCTGCACAAGCGAGTTATCATGTATACCTGCCAACTCTCATGCGCGAGTCTCGCACCAACTCATGCATACAGGCCAATTTCTCACGCCCGACTCACAAGTCCGTACTACTAATACTACTTATTGTTCCTTAACCAAACAACATGTAAATTTGATTCAGTTTCGAAAAAAGTAGTCCTATATAAATGATGCTACATGTCGTGTTTGAATCCTCCAAATCATGTCCAAACGCATTGTGGACTATTTTTCGCAATCTTCGGAAATCTTTGTTTATCTTTGGCAATGTTGGAAATCATCAGATCATCTTCAGAAATCTTTGGACATCTTCGGTATAGTTTGGAAATTGTCGGAACATCTTCGGAAATCCAGGTACAGTCGACCTCCGCTAACAGACACCTCTCATAAACGGACACTTAGTCATCTTCCCAGTTACATACAAACACTACATTTTTAACCTCCCATAAGTGGACACCTCTCTAAGTGGACACTTTTTCTGGTCCCAAGGGTGTCCGCTTACGGGAGGTTCGACTATACTCAGAAGACGAAAATCTCACGCACTTCACTTAATGGGAAAAGTTGCCATGTATCCAAGATTCAAGTCGGAAACATTCCATACTGATGATGTAACACTGTATAGAGATCTGTGTAGGGTTGCCGGTTGTTTCTTACGTGGAAAAACATGATATCATGATAGTGGCATGGAAGCTATGTCACAATCTTTTACTGTGCGAATCAAAAAAGCGTGAACACTTTTGATTTAACTTTGACATAATCAAACCGCAAGAAAGATAGTCAGGAAACTCAAATTTATACTTGTTTTTGTAGAAAAGCTTTGCGAAAATATCAATAAAATAAATACAGGAAAAAATAGACCAATTTTTGTCAAAGGAAAATCCAAGCATTAAATCAAAAGTGTTCACGCTTTTCTGATTCGCACAGTAAGTCATTTTTTGCGAAGTGCAAAATCACCTTCAAATTGAAGAAAGCCTCAAAATAATAGTTTGCTAAGGTAGAAAAACACCAAATATGTAATAATAAACCAACAAGGAATAAGGATGGTTGAGGATGGAGAAGATTAAGATGGATTGTGAATGGCGAACTTGAAGAAATTGGCCAATTTTTTTCAAGTTGCACAAACCATGATGTAGCTCCTTTAATCTTTAGTCAGAGTGTCTGTTGTTGATTATGTTTTCTTTCTTTCTGAATATAGGGCCTCCGCCCTCTTATCAGTCGTTGTTCGGTGAAATCCAAGGTGCACGGGAAAATTCCAGTGGAACTATGGATTTTATGAGAAAATTGGTGTTACTTCTTGCTGGAACAAGTAAGTTATGTGCATATATTTATAAATTTTATTTTAATTTATTAATTTTTAATTTCTCAAGATGTTTTTAATTGACAATAGATGTTTTAATGTAGATGTATTTCATTGTTCCTAAAAAGCCCCAATGGGGAGGCTCAATGAAGTATTTTATGCATCTGTACTGTATTCCTGTTGATGAAGAATGTTTATTATATAGCAAACTGGTCCACAATGAAAAGGAGCATTCTGATTGGTTCCTTGAGTGGTCCGACTTTTGCAATAGGGACCGCTCAGATGGACTGCTCACAAACTCATTTCGCCGAATTCCTTTATGAAACATTGAACAAAAGAAAACTGTTTTCTATTAAGTAGAAACATTTTTCCTTATGTCTGGCGGACAATTTTGGTTAAAATGTTCGCAAAGTGGCCTGAAAAATGCAAGAATATGCTTAGCTTTGGCGCACGCGCGTTAGCCGAGAATGGTTGCATTAATTTATCAGCAAAGTTTTTAAAAAGCCATCATAATAAAAACTTTATTGAACTAGCTTGTTTGGTCCATATTGGGGAATATTGGTCTTGTTCTTTTTTTGCAAGTTTTGCGAGCCAAAGGCGAGGTCCATAAACTTGCCAAAAAAGAACAAGACTCATATTTCCCCAATACGGACCTCATGCTAGTTCAATAACATACATCTATGTATATGTATTGTGCTCCATGTATCATATGACTCTGTGTACAAGTTAAGTGATTTGTTTTATTTGTTTTCTAGTTGGGTGTACTGTTCTCATTGGATTGTTTATGGCCCTTCCCATTGCTATGATAGTAATAGGTAAGTAACCTCAATCTTAACTGCTGTGGGAGGACTCTCTCTAAAAGTTATAATCTGTTTGCCTTGGTTTTGCACTCTTTCATTGGCTCAAATATCTCTGTAGTCCTTCAAAATCAACTAAAGAGATACTCGAATATTCTGTGGAGTAATTCCTAGTTTCATTTTGAGGTCCTCATTTGAATGTGGCCAGGGCCATTGGACAAGACTGTGACTGTACTCTAATGTTATCTTTTACACTAGTCCTGGTGGAGAGGTATCATTCAGCAATTTGACAAAATGCTCGGGGTAACCCCCAGGGGTAATCTGCCATGAACTAGCAGTTGCTTTATGCTACAAAGACAATTTAGAGTTAAGCAACATCCCTGATGAGCCACCGCACACGTGGTCCCAAACGTCTGAACATAATAAACTACGCCGACAAACCTCAACATTTAAACCGTGTTTTAAACATGTCTAACTTTTTTGGTAAACGCCCATGGTACATGTAAATGGTAAATCAACAGAATGCTGGAGATATACTAAACTTTGTGTTTGAAAAGCCTAAACTAAAGCCTAAACCTAACGGAGGCAGCGTGGCCGAGTGGTTAGGGCGCCGGACTTGTAATTCGGAGGTCCCGGGTTCAAGCCCTCCATCCTACCATTCACTGGATTTGTTCTCGGTTGTCCCGAGTTCAACTCCTGGGCTGCGCTCTGTAAAATAGCCAACTGGTCTGCCTCCTGCCAGTTGGGATTTTCAACCATGTTATGTTTATTTGAAATATTTGTTTCTACACACGGCCCCACAAGCTTCTAGCTTTAACACAAACCGTGTATAAATAAAGTTGATTTATTTTTATTTATTTTTAAACTTCTCCTTTTACCTACTTTTGTTTCCTTTCGCAAATTACTATCAAGGTTTCGATTTTTCTCGCAAATTTTGCGTGACACTGGATTGTTGCAAAGGTTTTCCTTAAAATTTTGCACAGGAAATTGGTGCGCGGCGACCAGAATTTACGTCTTTGCGCATGCTCGAGCATTTCACTGCGGTGAGGATGAGCCAATGACTCCTCTGATCCCAAGGATTGGGAGAGACTTTTATATTAACTTTTAACCGTAAATTTCCTTCACAGGTGCTCAATACAAGAACCAATGTCCTGTGGAAGACAAGATCCCTATCTACCTGATAGTCGCTGGTGCTGTTGGGGTGTTTAGAAATCTCATTGCATTATGTCAGCGGGCCAAAGAAGGCATCAATCAGGAAGAAGAAGAGGAAAAGAAAAAAACTCATTTGGAGTCCATCCTCGACTGCTTCCTGTTCATCTGGTTTATTTGCGGAAATGTCTGGATATATCAAAATTATCAGCCCATCTATGACGACCCCAGCAGTTCTGATTACTGTCACAAGACTTTGTACCTGTTTGCATTTTGGGTAACAACATGCACCTATATTTTTGTCGGCCCATGTGCTGTTGTATTTGTTGTGTGGGTATTTGTGCTGCAGCTTTTGGCGACGATTCATAAGAATTTAAGACGATTTCCGCTGGACGTTCGAGCAAAAAGTGCAAAAATTAAGTTACCAAAAAAATACTAATAGCACGGTAACATTTTGAATACAGTTAAGACGAAATTATCGATAAATTAGCTCCAAAGCTGACCCCGCGAGAGAAGTCATTACATATTTTAATTAAAAAGACGCTTCATGTCAGTTCAAAACAAAATGGCATGCGTTTTTATCATTTTTTACGAGGTTCAACATTAATTTTCTCGAGAATGGTTGAGAATTTAATTGTGGGGTCACTTGGAGAAGTGAATTAAAGTGATATGTTTCAAATAGTATTCAAAATGTTACCTTGCTATGAGTAGTTTTTTAGTAATTAATTTTTGTACTTATTGCTCGAACGTTGAGCGGAATCCGTCTTAGAGATTGATAGTTACATACCTGTCCTCTGTACGCTTTGAAGTAAGCTGTGCTGTTTTAAACAGCGATTTATGAAAGTTGATTGGAGTAGTTAACTAGAGTAGTTCCCCGCATGGGGAGAAGGAACTGATAATGATAGTTTATAAGCTAAAGGAGCTATGTCACCTTCAAACTGAAGAAAGCCTCAAAATAATAGCTTGCTAAGGTAGAAAAACACCAAAGAGGTGATAATAAACCAAACAGGAACAAGGATGGTTGAGGATGGAGAAGATTAAGACGGATTGCGAATGCCGAACTTGAAAAAATTGGCCAATTTTTTTCAAGATGCGCCAACCGTGACGTAGCTCCTTTAAATCCTTTAATGTAGCATGTGAACCGGTTATGGGCTTTAGGGCAAAAAGAAAATTGGCGAGTAGAACAAGCCAAGCATGGACTGACCCAAGGACATCAACATCCCCTCAAAGTCCTATGGAGTCCATGCTTGGGTCGCTCTATTCATCAGCTTTCTTTTCACCCATTACCCCACTAAGAAGCCTGTTCACAGGCTAAATAAAGTAAATAACAAAGCACAAAGCAGTAACATTAATCCTGTTTAGCTCTAACTTGTGCCTGTTATTGCAAGAGTTTGCATATAATTATACTTGGAACTGCTTTCAGTCATCTAGGCCTTCTTATTACTGTAGGTGCTAAAATACATGTATTGTGCCATCTTCATTAGAATGTTCCTGTTTCCAATGCTCATTTTTTGGGTGGAGACACAAAGAGACATCTAACATTTTTACACGCCAACATCTGAGATTTCAAAACTGATTGTACTATAGTGGTAGACAATGAGCAGTTCCTCTTTCCCTTAGTCCGTCGAGGGAGAAGCAAAATAAAGTGAAAGGGAAAAAATGGCCGCGCGAAATCTGGTGTGCAACGCATGGGAAAGAGGAACTACAGATGCGTCTCTCACCAAAATTTTGTTCGGCCATTTGTTCCCTCTCACTTTATTTTGCCTGCTCGTTGCTGATTGGTTGTTTAGTCTTAAAAGTGAATTTCTGCGCACGGGTAACAACCAATCAGAAACACTACAATCTCTAGTGCTATGTCATCAGAAGGGAAGCTTTCAACTCAAATCTCATACACCTGTCTCAGTGGTGGATCAAGGGGAGGGGGTGCCAGTGCCCCCCACCTCTCCCCCTCCTCCTTGTGGGCAAAGCGTTTTTGGGCTCCACCCAAATGTAAGCCCCGAAGGGCCAGAAACGTTTTCAGGCCGCCACCTTATAAACAGGTCTGGATCCGCCACTATCTCTTGCAAGGATAGTGTGGTTCCAGAAAATATCCATATCCTGCTTCTCCCCCTCCCCCCCCCCCCCCCCCCCCCCATGGAAGGTTTTTGGTTTCAACCCCCGACCCCCATTGAAATTACAGTTTCATACTTTCCTTTAAAATTTTGGCTTTTGAGACACCCCCTCAGAATTTCCAGTGACCTTCTTTGGGGTGGGTACTGTGCAATTCTAAAGTACAAAAATTAAATGATGTTGTAAAAGTTGCCCTTTTTTCAAAATCTTGTTGAAAGTTTTCAATTTAATTTATGACAAAGTTGAAAAATTTGTGTTTCAACTTCTGGAAAGTCATGCTATAATAAGTATTGCATTTTATTTTTGAGCCTGACGATTAATTTTAAAGATAGATTTGTAATAAATTAAAGTAAAAGTGATACATTGTAATTAAGGTAATTCCATCGAAATAGAAGTTACACTGGGAAGTTTCTGAAACTTTCCCTAGTTGAACATTGTGATGTAATGTTTCAAAATATAGAATAAAAAGAATAGGTCACCAGCCCCGCGAAAGAGATATAATCGACTAAAAATACCTCCTAATTCCTTACAAAATCAACCAAAAACACGTATTTTTTCACGTTTTTAGTGATTATTAATTGTTCTGCACTGAGAATTGGTCTATACTCCTTGTATAGAAAGAAGATGATTACTAGACTTAAATATGCGAAAAAAAAATGATAGGTCACCACGCTCGTTTACGAGAAAACGATCATTTACCTCTCTGGCGAGCATAGCCATAATGAAAAAGCCGCCATGTTTTTAATGTGCGCGCGCTAATTACGCGCGAAATGATGCGCAGAAAGGATGCGCAGTGCAATACTAAGGAATGACCTTAAGTAGTAGATAAATTGTTTCCCAAATTTTAGATATTCTATGGTAACAGGTATTTTAAAGAGGCTATGTCACGCTATTTTTTGCTATTCTTCCTTGTATTATTTTTTTACGAGCTCTTAAAACTCAAGCATATGAATGAAATATTACTTCAAAGATGGAATCACAGTTACATAACAAACGGATTTGGGCCTTCGTTTTTCAAGTTAACCTTTTCGCAATCTGTTTCAGACTTGTCCAATTTTGACCAGCTACACTTCATTACGGCTTCCTGGTATTGGTTTTTTGTTTTTCTATGGTTTGAAACCATTATTTAGTGGTTTCAATCTATTTTAACACTAGTTTGTGTGTAACAGAATTGCCCAAAATTGTGTGACATAGCCCCCTTAAGAAGTACTGACTTTGTGTGTCAGATTACAAAACAAAGGACTGAATCATTGGGAAAATTGACGATATTTAAAGGAGCTCTGTCTGTCAGTCATTTTTGCTAAGTGCAAAATCTCCTTCAAATTGCAGAAAGCTTCAAAATTATTGTTTACTAAGGTAGAAAAACACCAAAGAGGTAATAAGAAACCAAACAGGAACAAGGATGGAGAAGATTAATACGGATTGAAAATGGAAAACTTGAAAAAATTGGCCAATTTTTTCAAGATGAACCATTGGCAGCATCAGGCTAAAGGTTACAATGTCTATGTACTATACAAACATAATTGTTTTAGAATGTTGATTTTGTCTAGAGAGCTTGCTCGCAGGCTACAATCACTGTCATAAGTAGTTGAAACCTCTTTCCCCTGTCCAATGTTGGCTAGAGCACTAAGCAAGCACTCGTTGTTAAGTTTGTTTAGTTAGCCTGCGTGCAGTCGTCTCGTGCAGCGAGGAAATACGAGACGTCTGCACGCTGGCTATGTTCAGCATTTTTTATTTTAAAACAACATTGAACGGAGGGAGACGAGATTAAATTTGCGAAATTATGAAGTTTGATAAGCTATTCAGAGGAAGCATACCAAAAAACGTCCACTTGCCAAAAATTAGCCATTGCAATTTGCGGCCGAGATATGGGCACTTCAGGTTTTAATTTCTCCATACAAACCCTTCCAATTTTGCGTCTGTTCCTTCAGTTTAGAACCGGCGCAAAATTAGAGAGGTTTGTATGGGACGGTACCAAACTTTGAACTTCTATATCTCGGCCGCAAATTGCAATGGCGAGCTAATTTTTGGCAAGTGGACGTTTTTTGGCATGCTTCCTCTGAATAGCTGTGAAATTTGTGACGTCACACTTTACCACTCTATGAACTAGCTGATAAAAAATAAACAAGTTTATGCAGCCGAATATCAATAAAGATACATTTTACATTTACTGGTCTTAAGTCCTTTAAGTCAGTCAATATATTGGGAACAAAAACAAATTTCAAGTACTGAGAACATTCGACACAACTGGAACATAATGAAACGGAAGAAAGAAAAAAAAACACATTTCCGAGTTGCCTTTTGTCTCTGTTTCAAAACGAGGCCACGAGGTCCATTCTCGTTCCCAGATCCTCCGTTTCTTTGGTCACGTGGCCGGCGCAAGAAAAAAAAACGAGGAGTCCTGGGGACGAGGATGTATCAATGGTTGTACTGTTTATAGCTTTGCGATGCGTACGTACGTACATGTACATCAGTATACAGTGTAGTGTGCAATACCGAGAGCAGTATTAAACTATAAAAAGCTGCACTGAACATGGCTGAAACAGAAATGAAGCCCGTGGAGGTTAGTCCTAAGCTATCTTTACATTTGTTTTTGCAATATATGCTTATTTATAACGAGCTTATTTGGAAGCTAATGTTGGCGGAAAACGGCAATTGAACGAATCAAGGTCTAGCTGTAGCTCGCGTGCTTGCTTTTGGCTCTTCAAATGTTTTAATTTGTTCAGTATAAAGAGTTATCTTTACAGGATTAATTGTAATGGAATAGGTACAAAAAGGAAACGAAAGATGCACAAAATCGAAGCCTAATTATGCGATGAATACTTGGCAGTCAGTGAACATAAACTTTACAGTCAAAACGGCTGAAGCGTTAATTTCCGCCTAAATAATAATGAATCAGTGCTCTATTTTTTAGCGGCCAGTGGAGTTAGTCCTATGCTATTAAGCCATTCGCCCGATTTCTCGAACCTCCAAGGGAAACGACGAAACTAGCTTCGAGACTGAACCGGGAGTAAAGGGAGAAAAAGCCAAGCGTGACAAGCGTGGTTTAGGGTTTGCGGCTTTGTCAGTTTAGCTACTCTAGTTAAGGCCCGATCAAACGGTCACAACATTCTCACAACATTTGTTGTGAGCCGATGGTTACAACATGTCACAACAAATGTTGTGACCGTTTGATCGGGCCTTTTATTAGATGTCAAAATAATATGCAAATTTCAGCCAACGGTTACAGCGCGGACACTCGAACCGTGAACGCTTTGGCTTTATTTTGACTTTATTTTGACTTTATGTTCACTTATTTTGTACTTATTTTGTATTTTCACGGTTCGAGTGTCCGCGCTGTAACCCTTTCACGCATGATGTTTTCCCAAAAAAACTAATTTTTTTTACCGTTAAGGGGGGAGAACCTAAACTACAAGGAACCACAAAGCTGTTGCTAAGGAAATCTCCAAACCTCCACAACTTTGGCTCCTGTACTCCAGTGGGCATCAACGTTTACGGTGTTTGTTCGATTCACGTTCCCTTTAAATATTTCGAACCATGCCCATATTTCACGTGACCAAAATGAAAAATGTCTAAAAACTCGGAAGGATTTGATCGTTTTCAAATTATTACTTAAGTTATTACCAAAGAACTTCAATATCGACAACTTGTAGCATGCGCTTGATGAAATGTACAATATTTCGGAACTTATAAAGCTTTAAAACTATGGGGTCAAATATTTTAGTTTAGAGCATGCGCATAAGCCAAAATTTGGACATGTTTTTTTTTGGCTGATGCGTTCCGATTTTTTTCTCATTGCTCCTTTTCCTTTCCTACCCCCCCCCCCCCCCCCCCCCCCCCCCCCCCCCCCCCCCCCCTTTCTTTTCTCGCTATCTTCTACTCTTTATCTCCTTCCTATCAGCTGGAAAAGTTTTGGTCTTAACCGTTCAAACGGAAACTGGAAATGGGATAATTGATCAACTGGGTGTATTAATTGGCCTATTTTACCACCAATTTTGCACCAGCTCTGTCAGAATTTAGTCGATATTCAAAATGGACGCATACACGTGTGGAAAGATCAATCCTTTCTGTGTTTGTTGCTTATCAAAACAATCTAGTCACGTGCAAATTGACGACGTCACAAGTGGTTCTTTGTCTACTCCTCCAAATGTCGTCTGGTGACGACTGTGGCCGCGAAAGTGTTTAAGCACGAGCGCAGCATATGCATATAAAGTGCAAGCACAACTGCACAAGAGCCCTAAGCGCAAGGATCAACAATTTTCCTTTTTCTTGTGCTTGTACGTGTACTTGTGCTTATGTTCGCATTATTCTAGTGAAAAGGGAACAGATCTAGGTTCCTCTCGCCCCCCATTTTGACTCGACGACGCTGTCAAAGACAGGGTATAAGGGGCGACCCATTTAACTTCTGAGGGGGGGGGGGGGGGGGGGGGGTGGAGGATTTCGTAGAGGTAATAATTTTTTTTTAAACCCTTTCATGCTGCAGGAATTTTTTTTCTCGGAGCATTTGTGTGCATGATATTTTTTTTCTCCATGTAACATGCTGCAGGATATTTTTTCTGTGTGTATGGGCGGAGGAAAAGTCGCCTTTCCGTTGTGACTGACCTTTGATCGCCATCTCGTTGCTTTTTAATACGTTCAGTAATAATACATATGTATCAATAATACATATTTATTATTACTGAATGTAAAAGCAATGAGATGGTGATCCCTTTCCACTTGCACTGATGAAAGGAGTCAGGCCTAGCTAGGCCTGTTCCTGGACATGTTTTCTTCTTCATTCCATCGTACCACATCCATTGGCCCTGTACACATATCTTTCAGGTATAGTGGTGGCTACCGGCAGGCTTGTAGACAGGATTTAGAATGGGGGGGGTGCGTTAAGAGTACCAAAGGTGCAATTATACGAGCGCCGAAGGCGCAAGCTTCTAGGTGGGTCCGGGGGCATGCCCCCCCCGGGAAATTTTGAAAGATTAGGTTGTCTGAGACTACATTTCGTGCGTTTTGAAGGCAGTTTGACATGGAACCGAACGTAAAAACATGAGTATTTCTGGAACTGTTCAGTTAAATTCAAAATGGATTTTTGACAAACAGGAACTTTATGATGAAAGAGTACTAGGAATACATATTGCGGACCTTCGATTAAAGCCAAAGGAGTGAATATTTGGATGAAGAAAATGACTCGCTTGATGCTGTCTTTCTCGATGAAGACCATATGTAAACACGTTCAAAGCTGCGATTGGTTTGGTTTATTGGATGAACCAGTTGATTCAGACTTCATTTTCAAACTACTACTAGAGCACAAGCACTACTATTTCACTTCTTTTGAACCATCGGTTCGCAATAGGTGGACCTCCACAGCCCGTTTATAAGGGAGTACCTGTAAACTGGTACTGTGTAACCACAGCTATAATAATAATTATTAATGTACAGAAAAAGCTATCTGAAGAAGGGAGATGCAAAAATTATTGTAGTTCCAGTTCCCCTCTTGCCCAAATACAGATGCTATTAAAATACCAACTGCCTGCAGCAGCTGAAGATGAAGTTGAAGTCAGCCCAGTAGTGTCTTGCAGGAATTTTTTTCGGCCCACTGAACGTGTATGAATTTTTTTTCCGTCAGTGGTCGTGTGCACGAAATTTTTTTTCGTACAAGTTTGCTTGCAGGATATTTTTTTCAAAATCCTCCACCCCCCCCCACCCCCCCCTCAGAAGTTAAATGGGTCGCCCCTAAGGAATTATTTTCCCCGACATTTTCTGCGGCCCGGACGTATATCAATGTCGAGAACAGATCACTGTCAGGAATCAAATGCTATAAGCACCTACGGCGTAAATACATGTCATAAACAGGTAGGGGAGGTGCGAATTTTTTGTCATAAACACTACAGGGTCAGGGTTTGACAGCCTGGGTGGCACACCACTCAAGCTTGGGTTGAGTACACTTGGCGATTGCTGGCGAATTTTATCGCCGATATCTGACATGCCTGCGATCACAATCGCTGGCGAAATTCGATTTTCGAAATTCGATTTTCGCCGATCGCCGCGACGAGCGTATAAAATCGCCTAGTGTGTCGGAGGGCTTTAGTCTCTGTAATGTAATGTAGCACGCCGGCTTCACACCGCGTGCAATGTAAATGAATTAATGAGAAGTTTTCAAGTTCTGTTTCCCTAAAAA
Organism: Desmophyllum pertusum; assembly: GCA_029204205.1. Taxonomy (NCBI): domain Eukaryota; kingdom Metazoa; phylum Cnidaria; class Anthozoa; order Scleractinia; family Caryophylliidae; genus Desmophyllum; species Desmophyllum pertusum. The sequence goes on along the minus strand of MU827306.1, from coordinate 2,639,895 downwards.
CTCGCTCTGACACCATTCATTTACTCCATACACTTTGTTGACTGGCCATATTTATTTTCAGGGTGCAACCGTAGAAACCTTCAGCCGAAGGCTCTTCTACCCACGGAACAGACAGTACGCCCCAAATTAATGTCGAAGAAGCAGGTGGGTACCCCTAACTAAGCCTAAAAAAGAGAGATGGCTAGCGCTGTTGTCACTTGCGCACTCACTCATTCTACTCTACGTCAAACCCAGTGGCCAAACGACGGAGCAAGTAGCCGCAAGTTAACTTGCGTACAAACTTTACAGTGTCCACAATTAGTACAGCAGTGCTAACTCCTCTGACACTTAAATAAAGTTGTTTATTTTTTATTTTATTTTGCGTTGGGTGGCCAAACAGAGTCGCAAGTTACTCGCATGTACAAGCAAGTTGCTTAAAACGCCGTTTGAATGCTCCTGCCGCCGTACTCGAAGTAAACAACAAAACGTGCATGCGCTGTCTTGCGTTGGGTGGCCAAACGGTGAAAAACTTGCCTCTACTTACGTGCAAATTTGATCTTGTTCAAAGTAAAACGCAAGTCGTCACAAGTCAACGCAAGTCTTAGCAAACTCAAGTTAAACTGTAGTTTTCTTCTTTCCTATTAGAGGTCTCCGCGTCCCGATTGGTATTCGGCTTTGATTCTACCGCTTATTATGGTGGCGCCTATTCCCATTCTTATGATAGTTATAGGTAAGTAACCTCGATCTTCCACTATGCTATCAAGAGCACTTTGACTCCCAGGGAAATGTATGTGGCAGTGAAGGGGATGCTTGTCATACCTTTTAGGGGTTACGTACAAAATAGTATTTTGGTACCGCCGGAAGGTCATGTGATCAAGGCATGCTCCCTAAAAAACATTGTTAACTTAGTTTTTTAATTACGAATTATACTATTACAATACAGTCGAACCATCACTAACGGCCACCTCTCTATAGCGGCCACCTCTCCACAAACGGCCAGGATTTTCCGTCCCATTCGTACGTCTATCCATACTTTTTCACTCTTATTGAAAAACCTCCTTGCAACGGCCACCTCTCTACCACGGCCAGTTAATTCCGCCCCAGGGTTGGCCGTTGTAGAAGAGGTTCAACTGTATTATATTAGCGACCAGTACAGTAATAAACGATGCAATATGACGGTGTATTACAAAACTCGCAAAAATTAAGATGCTGATGCATAAAGCTGTTCAACCTCGTTCCCAGGGTCTCTCTTCTTCCCGCCAAACTTTTGGCGGGAAGAAGAGAGACCCTGGGAACGAGGTTGAAAGCTGTTACCTTGGACGCACTAACAATTAGCCTGACTGAATTTCAGCCGTCGCTTACTCCTGCACAAGCGGCGACAGAGGACAGAGGAGACTGCTGAAATATCCAGGCTATGCTAAAACTAGCCGAATTCATATTAACCGTCTTAGACGGGAACCTCATCTTAAGACGGAAAACTCGTCTGATATGAATCCGGTGAAGGATGAGTTTCCCGTCTTAAATTTATCCGTCCATTTTCCCGTCTAAAACGACGAGAAAATCAGACGGAAAACTCGTCTTAGCCGTCTTAAGGTGGCTCCATAGGGTTTTCATATCTGGTGAGGCGCGCGCGTGAGTTATATTTGAAAGCTGGTTTCGCGTTCTTTTTTACTACCAGTTCACCCAAACCTTCCAGAATGTAATAAGTAATGATGAAATAGTGTTCGACAACCATACCTGATAACATACTGACTTTAGGTTTTGAATTAAAACTGTCCAAACAAAGGAGTTTTGTCAATGCTTACGAAGCTTTAATTGTAAATTTCTTCAATTTCCTTCGGTGAAAGTTTCTACAATTTTCACAATATATAAAGTCTGCCCAGATAAGAATTTTAATGAGGAAAAAAATTGGGGTTGTCAAGGCAGCTCCTTCGCTTTTTACAAAATTGTGTTTTTTGCCTTTGCGTAAAAAACTGGTCTTATAAATTTTCCTAAAAAAACGGGCACCAAGTAAAGCAAACTAAGCATAACCTTTCCGCTACGTTTTACGAACTTTCACCGAAGGAAACTCGAGAAAACAAAGACGAAAGTTTCTCATTTTGCCCTACAAATACGTCATAAAATAGGAACTCGTCAAGATCGCTATTTGAGCATGCGTGAACTTTCGATCGATGAGGTTTGTTCCGGGCGTTTTATGCAATTCCTTGGACGAAATTTACAAATTCGTCATCTTTGGAAGTTCAAACAGCAATATCCGGGCTTAAACATAAGTTATAAATGAATGTTTACTTTGAAATGCTTGACATAGCTGTAAAAATTCGAGCCATGCAGTTCACTTGTTCACATTTTTTGCGTAAGCTCGCGTCAGCTCGCGCGCGCTTATTAGCAAAAGCTTGCGTAGCCAGCGCGCGCGCGCTCATACTCTATGCAGCCACCTTAAATTCATTTGACGAGAAAATCAGGACGGGTTTCCTGCACTGGAACTGGAATTCAGCAGCAATTGCTTCTGGGATAGAAATGTAACCTGGCCTCATACTCGTCCTAGTCTCCGACGGCTCTAAGTCATTTATCCGTCAAATTTTACCGTCCTTATTAAAATTCATATTAGACGGAATTCTGTCAGACGGTATTTCGTCTGAGACGAGTTTCCCGTCTTCTAATATGAATTCGCTAACTGATACGCCAACAGGCTTCCTCCTTGCCTCCTTGGACTGGAACATACCTTTAATTTCCTTATGCAGGTGCCACGTACAAGAACCAATGTCCAATCAACGACAAGATACCTATCTTCCTGGTAGTCGGTGGGGCTGTTGGAGTGCTTAGATTCCTCATTTGGTGTTTGGGCGTGAAGCTAAAGGCCCAGGAATTCGCCAATAATCATGAGGGAATGCACAAGAAGAAAATAATTCTGCTTAAATCCATTTTGGACATTTTCCTGTTTGCCTGGTTTATATGCGGAACTGTCTGGACGGTCCCAATATTCCCACCCGACTATGACGACCCTAGCAGTTCTGAATACTGTCACAGAAGTGTGTATTTGTGTGCATTTTTGATAGTAATAACCACGAATCTTGCTATATTACTTTATTACTGTAGTCATTGTCATGTTTATTGTCATAATTATTATTATTATAACTTTAGTGCTTCAGACCTTCAGTAGAATAATTGTAAAATGAACAACGTAAGCAGTGATAAGGTAACATTGACAGTTTAAAATAGTTTTCTTGGAAACTGAATTAACTAACAACTGAGTTGCTTGGTTCGGTTGTAAAACCATGAAGGTTTTCGAGTAAGAACTCGAAGCAAATTCACGGCGCCAAGCGCGGGAAAACGCGTGCGACTAAGTCGTGATTGGTTTTGGTTTAGCATCTGATTGGTTGAGTAGGTGGCGCGAGTTTTTTTTAAACCAATCACAGAGCGTAGTAAAAGCAAAACCAAAGCAATTCCGGATTGCTTTCAACACTAAATTCCGGGAAAACCGCTCTAACCTGGTTCAAGTAAATGCACAGTAAGACAGGGTGAAATAAAAAAATATATATCAAATTTTGGGTTGATCAGTACGTAATAACAGGAATGTTAACAATAAACACTAACAGCATGGCAGCCTCAGTGTTCGACTGCATTTACTGTAACTGATACAGTACTTTGTGTTGAACAGTAACGATAAATAATATGAACAATAACTGTACACAGGAGAGGACGATCTAAGAGAAGCATTCCCCCATACATGGGTCACTTCCAATGATAATTTTTATTGGAAATCTATTTTAACTTCAGCCCATAGCTGAGCTATTTTAAGAGCGCTACCTGATTGGTCAGCTCGATCGAGTAACGTGATGTTGGAGCCTCGATCAGAAGGAAACTGAAACTCCCGGCTCACAGCATGGCGCAAACCTGTAAGTAGATTTCAAAAAACTATCAGGGCCACGGAGAATCCTTTTTTAGATCATCATCTCTTGTTATACAGTACAATGTTTTCAGAATGCCATGCCGCATGTAATTTTAATTGTATTTCATTCTATTTTTAAGGGAGACTAATCGCAAAACAAAGCTTATAACTGAGGAGAAAAAAAGGAAAGAGAATCAAAAATTGTTGTAGTAATAGAAAAACTGAGGTGCTAGAGCTACATAAACAATAGCCTCCATTTGGCGAGGAAATATGCTCGGATATTTGTCCGCGGACATTATCTGTTCCGAGAAGCGAACAGTTTTCCGAGAGCGAAGCTCGAGGAAAAACTGTGAGCTTCGAGGAACAGATAATGTCCAAGGACAAATATCCGAGCATATTTTTGAAGCCAAATGGAGGCTATTGTAGTTATTATCCTTCAAATATTTTTTCACAAGGCCGCTCTGTTTGCCCGGAAGATCTCGGTCGGCCAAGCTGTTAAACATCAAAATAATTCTGTTGGCGTTCAAAAATATTTCTAGTCTGTTCAAAACAATCAGTTTTATTTAATTTAGCAATTTATTTGAGACGAAAACTGAACCTGCGAACGTGAAACGCACATTTTAAAAACTGGGGAATATCACCCGGATATTCCCCAGTTTTGGCTGCGTCACGTGACGTGTTTAGACCAATCGCGCGCGAGAAAAAATTTTGATGGATTATAAATATATATATATATATCTTTAACCCTCCCCCCGCTCCCGTCAATAAAAGTTACTTTCATAAGGAAATAGCTTGAAATTGGTACAGTGACTGGAGGAAGAACCTATGTGTACCATAGGCACGAATTTGATACCCATATTAAACTTACAAAATTTTAATTTTGTTACGCCAAGGGAACGGCAATAAAATTATGTTACAAACTTGAATTGATGAAGTAACCACAGATACCTATAAAATAAGGATTAATGTATGAGGAAAAATTGTATATTCTTGGGGCTAACTACGAACTAGTTTTGAATAAAAATTGCCTACCTTACTTCTGTTGTATATTTATTTGTCTCCTATGTGGTTACTGGGTCTATGAGTGGTTACCTGGTCGTGCGCGGTGCTCGTGGAGTTGTGGGACTGACAGAGATCCTCCTTTGCCAATAAGCCCCAAGTGTCTTGTTTCCCGCTCTTTGCCTTGCCGACCCCTAGTTCCTAGGCCTCTATATTTCGCCGCGGTCAATCCATTTCGGGTCGGTGATACTTTTTCAGAATTAAGGACGGTGCCTCCTATTGTTACTGCTCATACGTTCTGCACACAATTTCTCGCGTCATTAGCGCGCGCGCATACAGAACATTGCAAAATCTAAGCTCGGCAGGGAAATATATGGTCGTTTTCTTCATATAACTTACAAAAACGCGTGGTGACCCCTACTTTTTATGTTATAAAATGGAAGCGGTAAGCCTATTAAACATATGATTAATTTTTTGTTGTGTGCAAAAGTTATTTAGACTGTATTTTTGGTATACCAGAGGAGAGCTGTCAGGGTTGATAATGGCTACGTTGCGATGATTTTTAATTAAAAAACACATAAACAGTAGTTGTTATATTACCATTTGTTAAGTATTTTAAAGCTTTTTATATTTATTGTTGCTTTCGTGTATGTCAAGGCAAATTCAAAGGGAATCTGCGAAAAAAATATTTTTTTCTTTTTTCCGAGAAAATGCTATTTCAGCATTTTTTTTTCCAGATTGAAGCTTGATTATCTCTGAAAAATGCGTGGTTACCCCCAATTTTCTTTTTGGAATCCAATAGCCCTTGCTAAGATCTGCTTTTCTCGCATAGTCATAAACCGCGCAAAAATACTTTGGTATTAGGATTTAGGAGTTAAAGGGGGACTTCACCTAAATTTCAAGGAAATTTTAAGAGGTTTAAAGAAGGAATAGAAGAAAGAAACAATTTTTTGGAACACCAACAATGTAAATCTACTAATTTTTAACTTCAAATTCTAATTTTAAAACTACATCAAATCTTCAATATTTCTCATTTTCCTAAATTTTACAACTCCTTTGAGAAAAACTATTTCCTCCTAAATATACCCAAAAATCACCCAAAATTTACAAAACACTCCATAACATAGATTCATGGGATGAGCATAGAGTTTTTGGATTGCTTGAAACGTGAACAAGATATTTCCATTTAACCCATGTTAAGTCGCAGGAAAATGGCATTTAGGTTAAGTCCTGCCTTAACAGGAACAAAGATCGAGTGAGACTTGCTAAGACATAAATGGCAAATAATTCACATGGTTTGTTCCGTCATGCAGCCAGACATGGAGGTTCCTTTTATCCGTTACTGAATTTGAATTAAGAATCAATGTATGAATTTTCAACATTTAACAATTATTCCACGAAATCGTGTCGTACATTTAATAACCCATACGCCTCGTTGGCTATGAGTTCATGTACGACGAGATTGAGTGGAATAATTGTTTTATAATATACTCACCACAGGATATTGCAATTAAAAATTACTGGGGAAAGAACGGAAGGAAAAAACATCGTATCGTAATTAGCGGGATTCCCAAATAAGGTAGTAATGGTACATTGCCTCATATGCCTTGAGTAGGGAACCAATCAGATTGTCCAAAATTGCAATATCCTGTGGTGAGTATATTATAATTCAGCATGTTGTATTCCCGCACTCCCTTATATACGCTATATAGGTACGTGCCGCTGGACAGGGTATGGTTTTTAAGCATTTTGGTCTGGAACAGGGTATAACAAACGACATTTTTTGGTCTGGAACAGGATATCAGTTTCCCAGAAGTTGGCACAAAACTCTGGAATAGGACCTTAGTCAGACGAAACGAAACGCGTAGCTGAAAGAAGGTCAATCAAAGAAGTTTTACAACTACAAGTTCTCAGTGCGGTGCTGCTTACTACAGTGGAACCTCGATATAACGATACTCGATATAACGATGTTCCCGGTATAACGATCAACATTTTACGGCCGGGCAAATGTTACAGTAAATGTATGGAGAAAACTCCCGATATAACGATACTCGATATAACGATATTCCCGATATAACGATCACAATCTGGCAGCCCAAACGTAAAATTTATCCCGATATAACGATAAAATCAATCATCGCGCGATGAAAAAGGAGGCTTAAAGGGACACTGTCCCGGCGTATTTGCTCAAAACCTGTTATAAATGCATGAAATGGTCCCTAAATCTATGAAATAAGAACTTCATAAACTCTAACTAAATGATAAAAAGCAATTTCTTCAAGAAATTCCATACTGCAACACAATTTTTGCAAAATTTCAAAGATTTCCGAGCCAAATTTGAAACTTTGAAAAACTGACATCCTGACGTTTTTTCAAAAATCCATATTGCAATCCATTTCCATCCTCGCTGCTGTCATTCGTCATCCTCACTTCCTAATGGGTTCCTGTCATTTGTCGAGTGTTATTCTACAGAATCAAACCATTATTGATCAACTTCCTATGATCTAGATATGTTTCTGAGCTTCCCAAAATCATGCTAAAATCAGGACAGTGTCCCTTTAACACTTGAAAAGATATGACAATACTCCCGGGCAATACTTTTCCTTTATAATTTAGTTCTCATTGCATAAGGACTGTAACGTGTCTGTCAACAACTTGTTACGATAGGGATTTGTACAGTACATGACAAATCAATTATTAACAATACCCGATATAACGATATTTTTGGCTCTTTTCCCGAAAAATCGTTATATCGGGAATTCGTTGTTACGATCTCCCGATATAACGATCTAATTTGGTCGGTCCCTTGGCACATCGTTATATCGATATAACAGGAGCCTTTTGGGTTAGAAAAAATCGCTAAAAATATTCTGGAACAGCGTTTTTATAGCCCAGCGGCACACCCCTACCCACCCAATTATTTTGGGAGTACCCCCCCCCCCGGTGGGGGGGGGGGGGGGGTTGTATTGAACAGGGTGTCGCTGGTACAGTTATAGCCTCATGGCTCTCTTGAGTCTTTGTTCGCCCCTGTTCGAATTGAATGTTTATCGCGCGATTTATGGACGCAAGTCAAAAATCACCGTTTCAAAATTGGCGCCTTTCCGCCGTTTCCATGAACTCGTCATTGGCCAATACGGATGGACAGTCAATCAACCTCGTTTCAGTGTCTGTCCGCGCGCGTTTTTTTGGCGCGAAGTTATCAGAAAACAAGAACCCCTGAAGGGATTACAAGCGGCCGATTTCCGGGGGGGGGGGGGGAACTCCCTTATTTTCGCTATATAGGAACGTGCAGCTGGACAGGGTATGGTTTTTGAGCATTTTGGTCTGGAACAGGGTATACCAAAAGCCATTTTTGGGTATCCAGGTATCAGGGTATCAGTTTCCCAGGAGTTGGCACGAAGATCGGTAATTGATACTCTGGCATAGGGTAGATGAAGTAGTCAGACGAAAGGAAACGCGTAGGAGTGTTAAAAAAGCTTTACAACTACAACTCGCAGTGCTGCTTAGTACTTTAGCCTTTTGGGTTAGAAAGAAAATCGTTAAGAATCGTCCGGAATAGGGTATCTTTTTTCAACATTTAGTTTACATGGAGGGAGGGTGACCCGGGTACCCGGGTACCGGGTCACCCTCCCTCCATGTAAACAGTAGCCTGCGAGCGCAGACGTATTTCCGGCTCGAGTTTCCCCGCCGGAAATACGTCTGCGCTCGCAGGCTATGTAAACAGGCCCTTAGTCTGGAACAGGTTCGCAAAATTAGGGTTGTTATAGCCCAGCGGCACACCCCCACCCAAATTTTTTGGGAGAACCCCCCCGGGCCAATTTCACCTTGAGGGGAGAAAGAACAATGCACCCCTCCACCCCCTCGGTCAGTTTACTCTGAGGTTCTCCCGCCAAATCTAAGAGTCAACTTCGAACCTGCGTGACGAAAAACGTGACTGGGTGATGCAATATTTTGGCTAGCGTAAGTTTGAGCTTAGGTCAAGTTTACTGTGTAGAAAATTTTAGCTAATGTCAATTGCATCATAATCAACAAGGGCACAGATAGATGTGTTTTCGCTCAACGTGAAAATAAATTGTGAATGACATATATGCTGTGGAATTGTGTAAGAAAAACTGTTATGTTTTTGGGACCGAGTTTTATCGTTCGTTTAATGAGGTGCATGTATTAAACAGAACAGAAATTATCTAGTGGCTATTTATTTGCATGTCTCCTGGCTACGTTTACAATGTAATGGGAAAACCCCTCACAATGCAATGCAATGTCAACTGGGGAAAGTGCAGTGAAAAAAACAAGTAGTCACGCCAGTCTCGCTAAAGTCCGCAGTTTGCGTGAAACCGGAAGCCGATTCCCCGCTGGGATCGAATAACGCGCAAAGGTCACACCGCCAAATTTAGGCTTTTACTTCGGGTAGAAGAGCACAGAACGCGTCATCAGAATGGAATTAACCAAAAGCAAAATTATTCATAATTAAGGTACTGCTGAGCAAATTTATGCATGAAAATAATGCACTGTGCTGTTCTTAAGTTACCAACTGTGGAAGTGTGGAAATGTGGAAATTTGGAAATGTGTCTTGAATACTTAAGTTACCAACTGTGGAAGTGTGGAAATGTGGAAATGTGGAAATGTGGAAATGTGGAAATGTGTCTTGAATACTTAAGTGACCAACTGTGGAAGTGTGGAAATGTGGAAATTTGGAAATGTGTCTTGAATAATTAAGTTTAACTTACCAACTGTGGAAGTGTGGAAATGTGGAAATTTGGAAATGCGGAAATTTGGAAATGTGTCTTGAATAATTAAGTTTAACTTACCAACTGTGGAAGTGTGGAAATGTGGAAATTTGGAAATTTGGAAATGTGTCTTGAATAATTAAGTTACCAACTGTGGAAGTGTGGAAATGTGGAAATTTGGAAATGTGGAAATGTGTCTTGAATACTTAAGTTACCAACTGTGGAAGTGTGGAAATGTGGAAATTTGGAAATTTGGAAATGTGGAAATTTGGAAATGTGGAAATGTGTCTTGAATACTTAAGTTACCAACTGTGGAAGTGTGGAAATGTGGAAATTTGGAAATTTGGAAATGTGGAAATGTGGAAATTTGGAAATGTGTCTTGAATACTTAAGTTACCAACTGTGGAAGTGTGGAAATGTGGAAATGGGGAAATTTGGAAATGTGTCTTGAATACTTAAGTTACCAACTGTGGAAGTGTGCAAATGTGGAAATTTGGAAATGTGTCTTGAATACTTAAAAGTGACCAACTGTGGAAGTGTGGAAATGTGGAAATTTGGAAATGTGTCTTGAATAATTACGTTACCAACTGTACAAGCACAGTAGGAAAATAGCAAGGGGTGACAGGCCGCACAATCTCTACAGTGTGAAACCCCTTGAAACCTTTTATATTTTTTGTTATAACGAGTACAATCTATATTTGATTGATACCCTGTGTGTTTTCTAACGGGCGATATTTGTTTTATTATGAGGAGGATTTTCAAGTAGATTTGAAGACTTTGAACCTTTAACTGTGTTAATAGCAAATTGTGAAAGGTGATGTTCGGTTCCCTGTCGGGCTTTCGCCCTGTGAAGTTTGACACCTTTGTAATTTGCGATGTTTTTCTAGTAAAGGTTTTGAATATAGCAAGACATGTTTTAGGCTCTCTTAATGTTCTCTCTGGAAGGACTGGATATGGAACATTCCGTGTATATATGAAGTTTATTTCTTGCATTTACTGTAAAGCCGGGCCCAGCTGTTTGATTATTATAAAAGCTGTTTTATGCAAGGTATGCCGTTTGAAATAACGAATATCATATTTGTCCTGTTCCAGATACTATTGTAGCTTTTACAAGGCTACAAAATGTGTTTAGCAGAGATGCTGTTCGCTTGACGCGAAGGTTAAATTTCTTGCATCAATTTGTGATTTGATCGAGCTTTTAGTTCGACGTTTGTTTCCTCCTTTGATCGTTGTGTGATGTTCGCACAACGCGATTTAAATTAAGATTTTCACTCCAGTCTGTCGACTGTATTGCGCGTATTCTTCAGGCAAGACCATGGTTTCGATCCTCCAAATGGATCTCATCAGTTGCCGGTATTTTGTTTTTTAGTACTTTAGTCGCTAGTGCAACTCGTACATGTGTGGGAATGACGTTGGCTTGGTTTGGGTTTATATATCAACCCGTACTCGTAGGTTGGATCGAAAATGGTGCGTTCTGGTTGGTCCTTGCTAAACCTATCAGGTTGCTGTAGTTTTCGATCCGTTTGGTTTTCAAGCTATGTGTTGTGTTTTCTAAAAGGTTTATATGTGAAATTTTGAGGCGATGTGATGGCTTTTTCCCGTACTGCAGAGTCATTTAAAAAAAAAATTCACAAACCAACCATCACAGGGAGACCAATTATCTCCGGCTGTGATGGACCGACAGAAAGAATATCATCTTTTGTTGATACATTGCTTCAACTTATATCGAAATCACAAACGTCTTATCTGAAAGATACGACCGATTTCATAAATTTTATTGAGAAAACCAAAGTGAAAAAACGAACGTTTCTTGTATCGATGGACGTCACAAGCCTATACACAAATATACTACAAGAAGAGGGAATCAATACAGTATGTGAAACATACGACAACTACCACAAAAACAACCCTCCCATACCTACACATTATCTCCGAGAAATGCTTAGACTTATTCTCAAAGAAAACTCCTTCCAATTCAATGGAAAGAATTATCTTCAAATACATACACTGCCATGGGTACTAAAATGGCCGTTGCCTTTGCAAACATATTTATGGCAAAGATCGAGACGCAAATTCTAAGCAAAAACGTCATAAAACCTACAGTTTGGAAACGATATATTGACGATATATTTTCACTGTGGGAGATCAGCAAAACAGACATTGAAAAATTCATCGAACAAGCCAACTCACATCACCCTACAATCAAATTCACGGCTGAAATCTCAGACGCTGAAGCCATATTTCTGGATACAGTTATATACAAAGGCGAAAGATTCAAGGAACAATCAATCCTTGATATAAAAACACATTTTAAGCCAACGGAAACCTTTCAGTATACACAATACACCTCTTGCCACCCACCAAGTGTTAAAATACGATTCGTGAAGGGTGAAGCCCTCAGACTCCTAAGGACAAAACTCTTCAAAAGCTACTTTTGAGGATAACATTTCAAATTTTGAAACTCGCTTGCTGGCTAGAGGTTATCCACGTAATCTGATAGAAAATACCCTATCAGAAATAAATTTCACAGAAAGGGAATCAGCGCTTAAACAAGAAACTAAAATTCCGAAAGACATTTTGCCTTTTGTTACACAATACAAACCATCAGTGCCTAACATCAAACAAGTTCTAATGAAAAAGTGGCACATCATACAGAACCAACCACTACTCAAAGAGATCTACAAAGAACCACCAATAATATCTTTTAAAAAGGGAAAATCCTTAAAAGATATACTCGTTAGAGCAAAAATATAAAAGGTTTTCAAATGTTTCACACTGATAGAGATTGTGCGGCCTGTCACCCCTTGCTATCTCCTACTAATTACAGTAAAGGGGTGATGTTATGCGCCAGCTTGAACCCCCTGTTGCTAGGCAATGTAGTCTGTGGATTCCAATTTATGGTTTAATTTTGCAGCAACATCTGTCAACAGCCCATCTCTCACTTTTATTTCATTTTCATTACGGTGCGAATAAAAATGTTTGGGTTAGAGGTAACACGTTACTATATTGCAATATACTTGTTATTAAATATGTTACTGTTTGCATGGTATTTTTAAGACATTACAGTAGAACCCCGATTTAACGAACCTCGATTTAACGAAATACTCGATATAACAAACACAATCTAGAAGCCCGAATGTAAAATCTACCCCGATATAACAAATAAATGTCATCACGCCACAGAAGATGAATAATCGACTACAGTAAAATATTTTAATTCTCTAAGAAAGTTGTCCATTACAGTCATACATGTTGCCAAGAGACTATGATGATGTTGCTAAAAATAGTACTGTCGTGGCGATCTAATCAGCTTTATCTTTTTTTGTCTTTAATCAGTTAACATTACAGCAAATTAATTATTAACTACATTGTATTCCCCGATTTAACAAAGTTTTTGGTCAGTTTTCAACAAATTCGTTATATCGGGGTTTTCGATTTAATGAAACCCCAATTTAACGAACCAATTTCCCCAGTCCCCTGGCACTTCATTAAATCGGGGTTCGGGTTCCACTGTAGTACTAAATTATAGGAAGTTTTTAGATGACAATGATTATACCATGATTATATTTTTTATGACGATGGTACTAGTTCATAGAAAGGTTGTCATAATCATCTTTATCAACTGTAATCAATAACAAATGTATGATTTTTTAAAGTTAAAATGTTCACTGTTACGTTGCTGTCATGACAATAAAGCATAGTCATTATGGAAATTCCCATTTAAGTCCTATGGTAGATGTCAACTTGATACATGTGATACCACATTTCCACGCTTGTACAGTTGGTAACGTAATTATTCAAGACACATTTCCAAATTTCCACATTTCCACACTTCCACAGTTGGTCACTTTTAAGTATTCAAGACACATTTCCAAATTTCCACATTTCCACACTTCCACAGTTGGTAACTTAAGTATTCAAGACACATTTCCACATTTCCACATTTCCCCATTTCCACACTTCCACAGTTGGTAACTTAATTATTCAAGACACATTTGCACATTTGCACATTTGCACATTTGCACATTTGCACATTTGCACATTTGCACATTTCCACACTTCCACAGTTGGTAACTTAAGTATTCAAGACACATTTCCACATTTCCACACTTCCACAGTTGGTAACTTAAGTATTCAAGACACATTTCCAAATTTCCACATTTCCACACTTCCACAGTTGCTCCTGGTGACTTAAGTATTCAAGACACATTTCCAAATTTCCACATTTCCACACTTCCACAGTTGGTAACTTAAGAACAGCACAGTGCATTATTTTCATGCATAAATTTGCTCAGCAGTACCTTAATTATGAATAATTTTGCTTTTGGTTAATTCCATTCTGATGACGCGTTCTGTGCTCTTCTCACGAAGTAAAAGCCCAAATTTAGCACATTTTGCAACAACACTACTGCTGTTCACTGCTGTGGGACATTTGTCTTTGCTTTTTCCAATGCGATTACTGTAATAAACTAAATACATCTACGCACTTACACGACACTACAGAAAGAATGTGGAAGAGAAATTCTCTACTGGCTAATTTTAGACCGAGATGCTATAACATCATGTCAACCGTGAAGAGGACTAAGGCTAGCGACATGAAAAAAAAGTGCATTTCTTGAAGCGGCTCGATGCCCATGATGCATCGACCGCTTAATAAATAAAACAACCAAGTAAATTAGCTATAAAGCCATTTCTCATTCTGCTTTTTTTTTTTAATTTGAAATTTGGCGTTTACAGGAAGTTTACTTGAAAATTGTGATAATTTAGAGACTTGTTTTCAGGTGGTTGCACCTTGCATATTAATATATTCATTGCTTTTATTTGTCCCCCATTCAACTCGATCCGACTCGCTATTGGTCAGTTTGTTTCGTTGTTTAATTCACCGTTAATGGCGGTTCTAAAAGATCAGCCAACTCAACTAGTCCTTTGTAGACCGTTTTAAGTATCTCTGTATGCCGTTAGATGATTTTCGTCGCCAGTTTTGAGGCGAAGCTCAAATATTAGCGTGTGTTGCAGTCACTGTTTTCACTGGAACGAAATGAAAGCGGGCTTCCGTGACTCGTCCATCAAGTGGCTCCTCATTTTAATTCGGTGATAAGGTATCAACGATTCTGCTGCCATCTGGTTTCTTATTTGACGCAATATTATAATGGTGAGTTGTTTATATTATAACACGGCTCGATAATTATTAGCGGAGAAACGAAGAGCTTTGGCCTGTATTCATTGTTATTGGTCGGTCCGGGCGGTAGGGAGTCGCGTCTATTGTTTTTTGTGTACTATATCCGACTCGTTAAATTGCGCTTTTTTATGTGACTTTTCGAACAAGATTTGCATAATTTTGCCACTGTTCAATCAAACCATTCATTGATTGAACAAGGTGGGGTAACGGAGACTGTGTATACGGAGTTTTTATCCTCGAAGCACTTTAATTTTGGCGCGAGCGGCCAAGTCTTCATCCCTTGATCAAAGATTATTATGCAGTTCTTAAGAATTGCAGGCGATGATGCGGAAAAAATTAAGAAAAAGCGGACTCCAAAGGTACAAAAAGTACGTACATCTGTTTTATTTATATTTTGTGTGTGGCTTCCTCATAAGTACTACAGTGCTGAAGTATATATTGGCAGGAAGATTATTTGTTTAAAATTGCTCTAAGAAATACAAAAAGTTAAGCTTACTTTAAGCTTATTTTTATGCATTTCTTTGAATCTCTATTTTATATCGTTGCGTCTTTATTCGCATTGTGGCTAATCATAGCATAATTCGGCGGTATGATCTCTCTTTAGTGGGAACATATATTTAGAAGAAATTCTATAGATCTTTACAAACTGATCATGAAACTGACTTCAAAAACAGCTTTAAATTTTTTTTTCAAATAGTTTCTGACATTAAGCTTATTTTGCTCAGATAGATTGTAAAAAAGCAATTCTCTGTTAATTTTTGAAAAATAATTTTTATTTTGCTATCCAAGTTATATAAAGCGAAACGTCTAGAAGCTTTTTACACCTGTCCAGTTCAGTATTTTTATAATTAACATTTGTATGAATTATGTAAAGAGCAATTCCCTTTTAATTTACAGCTTTATGTTAGAGAACAATTATTTGTTTAATATTTCTCATCGCAAGCCTATCCACGAGGGGTATAGGCCTCTAATGGGAAGAAGTGATTAGAAACTGAATAATAATTACTAAATGTAGACGACGTTGTGGTAATATATCTTCCCAACTGTCAGTACAGTACTTAGGTACATTATTAATAGAATATTTCAATATATTCCTTTCATAAAATTTTGGTTTTTGAGGCATGCTCTGATCTGATTGGACGAACCAAACGCTACATGTAGCTGGAAAGGAAAAGAAAATTGCTGCCAAATGTATTTTCACGACCTGATGCAAATGCTTGAGCGAGAGCAACATTTTGGTTTCAGATCAACAATAAAAAAAAACATACAGTACATATGACAAAAATAAAATCTTACTGAAATATTGTAGTTTCATGGATTTGCGGTAAAATCAGTAACATGAGTCATATGGTAGTGTTTTTTTTATAATAATTTTTTGAAATAAGAAACTAGCGAGGAAGACACATATAGAGACCAGCAGGGCACCCAACAGATAGTTTCTGTAGAATATCTGTTAATTTGGAAGGCCATAATCAACTTGTGAACCTAAATCATTAAACCTGTGAGAATCAGCTACATAAGGACAAAACCAAATAAATGCCAGGACCTTGATTAAACGCTGGAGGCGTTTATTTAAAACTTGGCCTGATAGACCCTGTGTTTATTTGGGGCCCGAGCTTTAATTGCGAAATATGGTATACTACGTTGCTGTTAGTGGAAGGTGATGCCTGAAAAAAATTATTTTGCTTTTGGGCAATTTTTTTTTTATTCACAACAAAATATGTTTAATTTAAAAATATCCAAACAAAATTCTCATTTCTGTATGGTAATAAAATGGTTTCCAAGAGATAAGAAGTAATTTGCATTAGTTACCTACATGTAGGTCTTTTTAATAACTTTTGAGAAGGTGTCACTCGCGCATGAGATGTCATAAGCAAATATTAAAAGTACATCGGTCTAGGTGTGGCTGTATGTTGAGAAGTATGTTTCAAAAGCATTTTAACAAAGGAGGCAGCTGCTTGAGTTCAGAAAGGTGTCAGAGATATCTAAAGTAGGCAATCATTATCTGAGCAATACATCGATCATGAGCAATATAATAATTTGACCAAAAAATCAAGATAAAGTAAATACATGTATATAACTGCTGAACTGGATAAATTAGGAGTCAGCTATGGTACTTAAAGGGGCTGTCACGCTATTTTTTGCTATTCTTCCCTGTATTATTTTTTTACGAGCTCTAAACTCAAGCATGTGAATGAAATATTAATTCAAAGATGGAATCTCACTTACATGACAAACACAGACGATAATTTTCTAAGAAAAACGTCAGGCCATCGTGCTCAACGTTTTTTTAGTTAACCTTTTCGCAATCCATTTCAATCTTGTAAAATTTTGACCATACGCACTTCATTGCGGCTTCCTAGTTTTTCTATGGTTTGATAATAATAATTATTACCGTAATAGTTTTTCTATTATTTACTTTGTGGTTTCAATCTATTTTAACACTAGTGTGTATGTGACAGAATTGCCGAAAATTGCATGACATAGCCACATCTGGTCCCAAGGATGTCCACCTTATATAGTTGTTGAGTTATAATTCTATACTGTAAACTGCCAATTAAAAGTCCCCCCCCCCCCCCCCCCCCAGTTATAGGTCCATCTCCCCGCTAACGAAAAATATTCCGATTATAAGCCCCACCCCCACCTCCCCGGATATACATTTAAGCCCTACCATTTATAAGCCCACCCAAAACCCCTTACAAAGTTGTATAAGCCCATGCAGGGCTTATAAGCGGCAGTTTACGGTTTTACAAGTCATGGTTGTGACTCGCTGGGTTGCTCTAATAATGGTCTATGATAGCATTCTGACATGTAAACAGACATTTAATATCACAGTCGAACCTCCACTAACAGCCACCTCTCTATAACGGCCACCTCTCTATAACGGCCACCTCTCTACAGCGGCCAGGACTTTTCGTCCCGACCATGTGCTGATCCATACACTTTACTCTTATTGAAACCTCCTTATAACGACCACCTCTCTACAACGACCAGTTAAATTCTGCCCCAGGGTGGCCATTGTAAAGATGTTCAACTGTATGATAATTTTTATAAGAATCCTTGCATTTTTTTCTTTTTTAGTCCGAAAAAAGTAGTCAAATCCATGAAGAAGAAGATAAAATTTGGCCAGAAGAAGATGGTCCACCGCCAAGTTACGATTCTCTGTTTGGGCAAATCAAAGAGGCCAAGGAGACTTCTGATGGTTCATTTGACTTCTGCAAAAGAGTTGTACAGCTGTTTGCTGGAACAAGTAAGACACATCATGTTATTTACCAGGAGGTCTGTACAGTGGCGGATCTAGGGGGGGGGGGGGGGGTCCAGACCCCTCATATCACCATTATCCAAAGCAAAACCATCTCCAGGATCCAAAATGCACTTTTCAGAACCTGAAATCTCTAACCCAAAGCATACTCAGATAATTTTGAAGGATGCTCGTCAATGTTGCTCACATTTATTTTAGCTAGTAAACAAAGCAAAACACAATTACAATATTCTTGCAACTTCATATTGTACATTGTTAACCTCACTTGTCTGCCTAATAATTCTGTTCAAAGTGTTTTAAAAATGTTTTTAAATACTGTAATTTCCCATTTCACAGTTGGCTGTACTATTGCACTCAGCTTATTGATGGCACTACCAATAGCAATGGTTATTATGGGTGAGTAAAGAGTTTTATCACTTACCATCACAGCTTTATTTAATATCTAGCTCTCTTCTGAGGTGGACAACTGGTTAACTTGATTTTAACCTGCAAATGTACAGCCGCCTTCCATCACGCCCTGCTTGCAGCGTCCAAAGCTGTCCCGACTGTCCCTGGTAAGTCGAGTCGACTACAACGTTAGACTCACTTTGGGTGTATTGGAGCAATCTGTCATGTATGCTGTCCCGACGTGTCCCTGGTAGGCGAGGCAAAAACACCCAAAGTAATAATATGGGAAAACTGAATTGGCTCATCCCCAAGGGCCACCCTACATGCACCTTCAAAGCAGAACAACTTTGCGATTTCTCATGTAAACGGCTCGCTGTTTAATTTATAAAGAAATTAATGTATGAGAAGTTCTCTCACCCAGGGTGGCTCAGTATGAAGGGCAACCCTCCTACCAGGGACAGCTTAACGTCTTGATACATATGATAACAGGTGGTATGCATTTTTATTTAATACTTTCTTTCCTTCATAGGTGCCAAGTATAAAGATGATTGTCCCATAGAGCCTTTCATTCCTATTTACCTCATTGTTGGCGGATCATTTGGAATGTTAAAAACCATTATAGTCCTTTGTCAACGAGCTAGGACTCATGAAGATGACATTGACATGGACGAGGATCAATCCATGTCCACAAAATTTATAGACGGTGTTTTGAATCTGTTCTTGTTCACGTGGTTCATCGCGGGAAACATCTGGGTATACAGCAAGTACAGGCCAAATCCAACTCCTCCGCCATCCGATCCATTGAACTATTGCAATCCAACACTTTATTTGTTTGCGTTTTGGGTGATTACAGCTAGTTACATACTCATGGGTTCAATATGTTTCTGTATATGTTGTCTTGGTGTATGTGCAAGTTGTACAGCTTTCTTTGTTACTGCTAAAGACTAAGGGTTTTGATGTTTGTAGTGTCGGGAATTTCCAGTTTAATCACTCAGCCTTACATCCATGAACCCTTTCAGTTCCATACTGTCCAGTCTTATGTCACGTGCATGCTTGAGTTTCATTTGTATTTTTTTTGTGTGCACACCAGACTCTCTATGCCGCACGCCAAACAAAGTCCACTTTAGGTACTCACAGGTCAAGAAAAACAGTAGAGCCTCAAGAGGGTCATACTGCATGCAGGTTATTTGCCAGAATTTGAAAAGTGGGCATCCTTAAAGCATGTCCCCCCCCCCCCCCCCCCCCCCCCCCGATATTTTCCCACCCATGTGGGGTTTCAGCACATAGAGCCTTAAGTATTTTCACCCACATTGGGAGGGGGCCAGCCCCCGGGCGCCTTCCCTAGATCCGCCACTGCACATGCACACCAGTTCTGCACGCTGGCATACTCTGCACACTGGCATGATGGAAATATTAATTCTCCTGTCTGATTGTCATACTTTCCTTTAATGTTAGCTATGAGAATTTGATGGTACATCAAAATTGTATCCACTAGTTGATAGACAGCTTTATGGGAGGTGTCCCTTAAGGGACACCTGTGTCTGAAAGTAGAGTCCCTTGGGGTGGGGGACTCCCATATGAATGAAAGTGACGGGGATACTCGTCGGAAATGTCAAATTACACCCCTAAAAGGGACCAATCTGGGCGTGGCCCAAGCCTTTTTTGACCCCTAAAAGATACCATTATACACAGTATGACGGTGTTTTTTATTATTTCTTTGCATGCAACCCTAAAAGATACCTTGATGGCTAAAGATATCGCCGTTCCATCCTGAACACCCTAAGGGGGACCAAAATCCGTAATTTACACCCTAAAAGGGACGATGAACATGATCCCCATCACTTTCGTATGGGAGGCCCCCCCCGGAGTAGAGTTCAAGGACTACAGAACATTTTGTTGTACATTTTAACCCACCCAGTACCCAATAAAGGAATGTTGAGTTTGGTTAGCTGGTTAAAATATGCAAAATATGACATTTGATCAAAGACATGTGGTTTCATATAGTATTAATAATAATAATAATAGGATTACTGGTGCTAAAATAATATTCCTCGTATTTATTTATTCACAACCATATCTTTTTGGGCGCCTGACTCCCTCAAACTGAGGGACATCTGAGATTCGGACCAAAAAAATCCGTACTTCTATCTGTTTTGTGTGCTGCTTCAGCATTCACCACTGTAGAAACAAGTAGCAATCTGGGATGAGTGGCATCTTGCAGTCGCTTGTGGGACCATTACTGGGGACGCGCAGGAGCATATCACCTTGGAGCCTCAATGACAACAGCGTAGTTACACCTTCGGCTATTTTTGGAATCATTCTCCCACGAAAAGATTTCCGTGTACGTTTGCGGACAATAGTGATAATTCATAGCAACGACATTCTGCCATCTTGTTCTTATTCCACGTTCCTCTCGTCCATTCCTGGTTTTATTTTTAATCTGAAACATGAATGACAACCTCGTCTTTGTGCTCGCAACGGATGATTTTTGTGGCAAAAGTAATTCTAAAAATAGCTCAAGGTGTAACTACGCTGTGTCATAGGCTCAATAATTATAAGGGAGATGAAGGCTCCACAGTGATATGCTCCTGGGACACGTCATCAAGCTGGCCGTCATATTGTCCCCAGTAAGTCCCACAAACGACTGTGAGACAACTTGCCCCAGATTACTTCCCGTTTCTAAAGTGGTGAATTGTCAATTCTTTCCCTCAAGTCACAGATGTCTTATTTCTCTGGAGACGCCAAAGAAGATATGTCTGTTTTGTTTAGCCATATTTAAATGCCTTGATGAATTCTACTAATGGCTGGTTTATGCCAGTATGAATTTATCATTAAGTTATGCAGCCATAAAGTGGCTGAAAATGTTTTGAGAGGTCTAGAGGATGGGTGGGAAAAAATGAAAAGAGGAAAAGATAAAATTTAACATTAAAATATTTTGTAATATTCAAAAGGGAAAAAAAGCTCAGTTTGTGTTTTCGCTGGTTCTATGTTCATTTACAACAATTATTATTGTGCAAAGTAGATTTATATTTAAGAAAACTGATCATGAAGGGTAGAAATCTAACAGACTGTTGTCTATAAAGTAGTATGAAATGGAAAGGTGATACAGTCAAAGCTCTCATTAGTGGACACCCTCAGGAAGCAGAAAAAGTGACCACAGTTGGAGCTGGCCGCTTATGGGAATGTGTAAATACAGAGTTTGTATGAGCTAGAGTTCAAACAGGGTTTTGTCAAGGTGGCTGTAAGTAGAGCTTTCCGCTTATGAGAGTGTCCGCTCTAAGAGCTTCGACTGTAGCTGTCTAAACTTTTTTTAAGAGTATGTTGATTAGTACTAGTTGTTGTTTAGATTGCACCATGATAATAGGGAAGATATATGTTTACAAACATTGCTTTTTTGTTATTTAATGTACCAAGGATTTCTTTGTTTCACCAGCCAATATTTGTCTTGTTGGCACATTAATAACAATAGCTGACGTCACCGATATCTGTACTATAGTGACAACTGACAAGCCCAGGGGGGGGGGGGTACTCCGGATTTAAAGTGACGGGGAGGTGCGAATGGGGACATCCGTAGCACTACGTATGGTAACATTTTTTTTCTACTGCAAACCAATTGTTTTGAATACCAAAAAAAAATCCCTACTAAAATCAAACTAACCAAAAAAAATCCAAAAATTGTGAATTTCAAACCCAAAAACTCCCTTGCACCTCCCCGTCACTTTAAATCTGGAGTACCCCCCGGGCTGACAAGCAAGTGTTATTTTGTGAGATGCTGTAACTGGGGCAACTTAGACAACCAATCAAATTGTAGGAAGAAAACAGCATTCCAACCTCGTTTATGTGAGCCAATCAGTATTGAGCTTGTTGCAATAGTATTTTAACTTGTCTAGGTTGCTCCATTACACTAGCGTCTTCGCACACATTGCGGACCTATATTGACGTTTGCATTCTGAGGAGTTCTTGGAAAGTTTGTTGTATTTTGTTTTGGTACGAGGTAGGAAATAAAACACATTTGGAGTGCAGGCTGTTTGTTTATACACTATATTCCATGCTGTTGAGGTATTTACCTTGTGTTTTACCTGCCGTAATGTTTTGTGGGGTTTGAGAATACTCAAAGTTAAAAAATATAAACAGAAAAACCTCACTTAAAAGTTACAAAAACCGAAATCAATATTCAAGCTAATCCTAGATTAGCTTAATCGTCCTTTGAACAACCGGGCCCTGGAGTTGACCTAATGCGTTAAATAAACTACCCATGATATGACTGCTTTCGCGCGAAACGCATTCTCGTCCCCAGAGCCCTCGTTTTGAAAGAAACGGAAGCTCTAGGAACGAGATTGCGCGAAACGCCCCGCTCCCAGAGCTCTTTTGCGCAACAAACCCTAACAAAACCGAAGGCTATGGTGTTGAAAACTTGTTACTGACACACGTTCAAAACATTTTTAATTACAAATTCTTTATTGATTATTACATACAGGTTCTGAGAATTGGGAATCGGTTGTTACATCAAGACAATATTCTCAAGTTGATGATTTTCTGTATTCTCATCACCTGTCTGCTTAACAATGCATTGTTGTTAAAAGGAGAAATGAGTTGTTGATCGCCTTTGGAATCCGTAAGTGAAAAATGACAGTTTGGACTGAAAGAATTTAGCATGACAATGTACAACTGAAACAAGTGAAATAAGCTCATTTTCATATTGAAACTCTACTTCAGCCCTAAAGGGGGCACTTGCGTTGTTGCTATATATCCGAAGTGGAACAGGTTGTGTTAGAAGCCTAAAAAAGTAAGCAATAAACATATACATTTCTTTACATTCAGAGTACCGTAAAAGCTCTATTTAGTCCCCCCTCTCTAATAAGCCCCCTTCTCGAGGCCTGAAATTAAATATGTCCCCCCGGGGTTTAATAGAGCTTTACGGTATATATTCTCCATTTTTCATCCACTCTTGACTTTTCCATTCACGAGTTGGCACATAGTGGTCCTTGATCATATTGAAACTTTACTTCAGCCCTTACTGAAATGTTTGGCTATGCGTTATCGTAAACTGTTTGCACGACCCACGGAATGGAGGCATGTTTAATACACGCTGACAGA
Source organism: Desmophyllum pertusum (assembly GCA_029204205.1). Lineage (NCBI taxonomy): Eukaryota > Metazoa > Cnidaria > Anthozoa > Scleractinia > Caryophylliidae > Desmophyllum > Desmophyllum pertusum. The sequence goes on along the minus strand of MU827306.1, from coordinate 2,616,376 downwards.
AAGAAAACAAAAACGACTTTTGAGTTTTAGATAATTACTTTTCAAAACAGCGAAACTATGGCTGCAGTTTAATGAATATAATTCTGATTGTTATTATTCCTTCAATTTCACTATTGACAAAGTTTCTTTAATCAAAACATTCATTCTGTAAATCCTTAACCGATTCGTGGCAATATTCAGCCATTCACAATTTCTTTGTTTTTTTTTGTTTGTTTTGTTCAGTTTTAACGCCAGTGGATTTTTTCACGCCGAAGAAAATTCATTGCTGCGATGGGTTCGAGCTCTTAATAAAAACTAAATTTGCATTTACAAACTGGCTTAAATTAAGATTAAAAATTTTCGGCACTTTGGATCGTTCAACTCATTTTCGATAGTTTTTATGCGTATGCTAAAATTACACCTTAAATTTGCGCCGAGAATCGTATATAGATTTAACTTTATCATATGGACTAAAATTCGTGCGGTACGTACATTGACTTTAATAATAGTCGCGCCATATGTGACAACATTCAAGCATACAACTCCATATTTTTTTCACCTGGTTTTTAAGGAATTCCCCAACCATTTGACGCCTTAAAATTAAGTTACTTGCGAAGAAAGATGGTTGGAAGAATGAATGACAGCTTGTCTACATAGCGTATAACGCCTACAGGTTTGTTATGTTTGATTCCATCAACGCGAGGAAACTCAGTACAGCCTGGACAAGAAATGTGAACTCGAAACTAGAAGGCACTGCGGAGTTCATGAATATTGGTTGAGGTAAGACAAAAGGTCGATAATATGAGATAACTAGAGCCTACCTGTATTTTATAATAACCCTATAGTTGTCTAAACTCAGATATTTGAATTGCAAAACAATCTCCATTGATCTCAGTTTATGTTTTGCTATAACAAACCATTTGCGTCCGTTCGCCATGTGAAGCCGGCTTTTTTGGCGTTTTTATGGAATATGTTTGCACCTTTGTAATCGATTTTAAGTAACGACTTCATATGTTTAAGCTGCTTACTTGTTATACATTATCATTACATGAATATGACTCTGAAATAGAGCCCAAATATTGTATTTTACTATATAATTTATCTTGTAATACCTTATTCTCACTTATTTTCGCGAGTATTAATTTTTCGCGATGCAGCAAAAAACGCGAAAATAAAGACGCTATTTTTGCAAAATTTTAAAGCCTTTGAGCCCTTTTTTCGATGAAAGCGCGAAATAAAGCCTTCGCGAAATACGGATCTGTCGATTTCGCGAAATTAAGTACGCGCGAAAATTAGTAAGAATAAGGTAAACCAAAACTTGGTTTTTACGATGATAACAACTCTCGGACTCGTCAGTGTAGCTTTTAATATTCATCAGCTATTCATCAGTGTTTTAAACCTATAAAAAATGGAAACATTTGAATAGAGTCTTCAATTCTTTCTATTAATAAATTTGAGTAAGTTTGAAACTAGCATACCTTGAAAGTGTCAACTGAAGTGCAACAAAGATTGTTGGGATCGACTCGATTCTTTGAAATGTCGAGAATTTTTTATGTTGAATATTTTTATTTAAAATATAGATTGAAAGCTGCGCGCACTCTTATTGTTTCATCGTTTCGCGCACGTTAAATCTAACACAAAGAAGCCACACAAAACCATGCGGTATTATACTGTCATAAAACACACGGGTTATTTGAGAATTTTAGAAAAACACTCGCCTGCGGCTCGTGTTTTCTAAATTTCTCTTGTATTATCAATTACCCGGCGTGTTTTGTGACAGTATAATGCATGGCTTTGGCTTCTCTATTTGTTAAATATGCCGCGATCAGAATCAGCTAGCAGCTAGCAGCAATTAATAATTAACTATGATGACAGCTTAGTTTCACGGCAGTTCACTGATAAAGTAACGATATAAATAAAGTCGTACAAAGCTAATTTTGGTGCACGGACCTAAATGATCTCCAGCCGACGAGATAATCACGAACGTTTTTTATTAGTACAGTATCAGTTGATTTCTAGTTGAAAAGTTCTTGTCTTTTTAACTTGAACAAAGACTCTTATGAGCTTCGAATTACTCTCTCGCATTTTTTTTTAGGCCATCCCCATAAAATGCTTTGTTTCCCATCGCCCGACCGACCCAATTTTTTCAAAAAATTAAAAAAAAAGTTTCTGATTCATTGCCTGAGCCCTTTTCTCGGGTGTTTCCAAGTTTAATATGCTTTGTTTATATCTTAAAGTCACTCTGACATCTCAAATCAGCCCAGTAATGACGTCTTCGAACACTTTTCAGAGTAATATCGGCTCGTTGGCAAAATGGTGGTCACGGGGAAGATATAAACAAGGCTCGCTTGGAATTATTTATGTATAATTTGTCAATATTTCGTTTCTCGGCTTTTCTTTCACGAGAGAGACGGCGATGGGAAACAAAACATTTTATGGGGATGGCCTCAGAAAAAAACCCCATAACTGACCGTAAAAATGTATATTGTGTCAGTTTTTCCTGAAATTGTAACAATGGCTTGGTTTGATCATTTCTCTTCCAGTTTTTGGTTGCAACAGAAAAACTCGAGTAAAACAAAAGTTATTACAAACGAAATATATATTGGTCTGTTGTAATTAAAAAGCAGTGCAATAATTCCTGCCTCGTGTAGTTTAGAATTTGAATTTAGCAACGTTTTACTGTTTGGGGTTAAAAATGGTTTAAATTTTGATGTTAAGTAGCGATTTTATGATTCGTTCGTAGTAAACCGGTTAGTATTGGTCAGTTTTGACGTATGTTACGGGAGCACTTATTGCCTTAAAAATTAGCTAGTGTTTTCAGGCAGCTAGCGGCTCGATTGTGTTGTGTTGGGAAATAAGGTTATTGTGGTTAGAATCAACTCAATTCATTAACTGTGGTACCCTTTTTTGTGGAAAAGTCTTAACGCGGCCATCTTGCAATTGCCGCCATCTTGAAGTGGGCGTTTTTGTTTGTTACAAGTTGTTGTGAGGGAAAGCTCACGCTTGGCGAGTGTCCCAGACCACCGCGGTCAAACGTCTGAGCACGCAAACAAAAATAAACTACGCCGACAAACCTCAACATTACACCGTGTTTTAAACACGTCTAACTTTTTTAGTAAACGTCCGCAATAAAGGTGAATCAACAGAATGCTGGAAAAATACTGAACTTTGTGTTTGAAAAGTCTAAACTTCTCCTGTTACCTACGTTTGTTTCCTTTCGCAGTTTCGATTAGTCCAGTCCCTGAACTCTCTCTTACCCTGCCCATAGGGACTGGAAACCCAGCGGGGGAAGAGAGAGTCCAGGATCACTTGCATGCGCATGCGCCATTTTTCCCCAAATCTCTCAACCTCGTCCCCAGGGCCATCATCTCTCTTCTCCGTTTGGTTCCAGTCCTTATGGGCGGGGTAAGAGAGAGAGAGAGAGAGAGAGAGAGAGAGTGAGAGAAAGAGAGAGTTCAGGGACTGGACTAGGTTGGCGATTTTTCTCGCAAATTTGCGTGACACGGTTTTCCCTTAAAATTTTGCGCGGGAAATTGATGCGCGGACGACCATAATTTACGCCTTTGCGTATGCTCAAGCATTTCACCGCGGAGATGGGGGATGTACTCAGACGTCGGCAGAACTAAACAATTTATATCACTGTGCAAATTTTTCAGTTTACTTCACACTGTGTCTGTTCTAGATCATGTCTTCAGTTGCTCTCGACATTATCGCTGAAACCCAAAGACGCAATTTAACAAAGGATTACAAAGGGAAGACGTCCTCAAGAACACACATCGCTGACAAGATTGGAAATTGTGCCATTCACCATGAGTCGTTTTGTTCAAAGTGGCCTGGGACTGGTTCGTCCTCGCTCTGGTGCTGTACACGGCAATTCAGATCCCGTATGAAACGGCTTTCTACACGAAAGAGAAGCTAAACAAGACCGTTTGGGAGAAGATTTACTCGGGCGAACCACGTGAAATCGTCAATCTACTCGTCGACCTGATGTTCATGATCGACATACTGATAAATTTCCGGGACCACATACGTGGAAAAGGGATCTGAAGTAGTCATCCGTACGCCAAAGAAAATCGCCCATTCATTTATCTCAAGACTTGGTTTATTGTGGATTTTGTGGCTGCCATACCGTTTGATTACTTCATTCCGGATGAGGGCGAAGGGGTATGGAAACTACAGTCGAAGCTTCCGTAAGCGGACACCCTCGGGAAGTAGAAAAAAAGTGTTCGCAACTGGAGCTTACGGGAATGTGTAAATACAGAGTTTGTATGAGCTAGATTTCAAATGAGTAAAGGCGGCAGTAAGTGAGCTTTCACTTACGAGAGTGTCCGCTCAGAGAGCTTCGACTGTAGTCAGCAACATAAATTATTCCACTTTAATAGAAAACGAGTTCCGTCGGTTGACAATCTGGGCGGGGTAAGCCTTTTAAGGATTCACTGATTCGTGGTTTGGTACCGCTTCGCCGGGTTTTTAAATCTCTGAAATGACCACCGTTAGAGTTATGAGCAAGTTTTGTTTTAGAATTGGTACCTCTTACGAGCCGCGCCTCGCAAAATGAGATTCTGGTACCCATAATATTAGGGGCTCCTTTCAAAATTTCCGACGATCACCCCCCCCCCCCCCCTCCCCCTCACTCCCTCACTTTTATATTGGGAATCTCCCTGGGTTACTGACTAGTAGCTCTGAATCTTATGTTTACTATCGTTACACATGCAGGCCGCCTCTCTCGCTGGGCTGTTAAAAACGGCTCGTCTTCTCCGCCTCATCAGAGTGTCCCGCAAAATGGATCGCTATTCCGAGTACGGGTTAGCTGTCATTTTCCTGCTGACGGCACTTTTCACGCTTATCGCCCATTGGCTAGCTTGTATGTGGCACGTAATTGGTCAGAATGAGATTGAAGTCCCGTATGGCTGGATTCAATTGCTCGCGGGTACAGTGGATCAGCCGATTAACCAGTCAACGGGTAGTGGACCGAGGGCTGGGACCCGTTACATTACGGCCCTGTACTTCACATTAACAAGCCTGACGAGTATCGGGTTTGGAAACGTAGCTCCCAATACTGACCACGAGAAAATCTTCTCTGTTTTAACCATGCTGATGGGAGGTAAGTTGAGATCAATAAAACGATACATATAGCCAACCTCGTTCCCAGGGTCTCTCTATCGCTTTTGGCGGGAAGAAGAGAGACCCTGGGAACGAGGTTGACATATAGCATCCAAACGAGAATGAGAGTTGACAAGAATAGATCAGAGTTCAAACTCTCGCTCTCGTTTGGCCTGAAACGCGCATGCGCTCTCGGCGACTCCCATCGACTCTCGTGCGCTCTCATCGAATTTAAACCTGCTCAAATTTTGTGTCAACTCTTGGCGATTCTCGTCCTCGGGACGTGGCAACCTCGTTCCCAGGGTCTCTCTTCTTCCTGCTTTTGGCGGGAAGAAGAGAGACCCTGAGAACGTGGTTGGTTGTTTCCCCACGTTTCTTGGCCTGGACTTCTTTGGAATATAAACTCAAACAAGTTGATTAAAAAAGTTTCATTTGCTTTTATAGAAGGATGAGAAAATCTGGCGGGAGCTGGCGGGAAAAATGCGGGACGAGGCGCCTTGTCTCTGGGTTTTTCGCGGTAATTTTCCCCACTCTCTTTCACTCTTTCCTCGGCGCTGCTCGCCAACTTCGATCCCAGGGTACTCTCGGCGTTTTCCAAGATGAAAACAACCTGGGGACGAGGTTGGCTTCTAAGGGAAAGTAAGGGCTTGTCGTAATCTAGGCGTGCGCCCTCCGATACCCGAGTAATTCTTACATTTTTTCTATTCCAGCACTGTTTACGCAGCCATCTTTGGAAATCTGACCGCCATCATACAGCGCCTGTATTCCCGTACAGCCCGATATCACCGAGACATACGAGTCCTTAAGGAATTTATTGCCTTGCATGACATACCAGAAGACCTTCAAGGAACCCTCCGAGAATGCTTCACTCTGGAACAAGCGGCAACTAAAGGAGATGATATTGAGTCGGTAAGGAAATGTGCACGTAACACGTGACTTCATCTGTAAGCCAATCAGAGCCACTGCCTCTTCAGAGCCTCTATTTTCATTGGTCCGTTAAAAACACTATTGTTTTTTAGTGCTAGACAACAATGTTCAAATGTTGATTTCATTTCAATCAATTCAACCGCCGCCTGGTTAGCTCAGTTGGGGGCGCCGGCTGCAGAGCGGGAGGTGGGTTCAAATCCCGCCGGACCAACAAACAGGGTCTTAAAATAACTGGTAAGATCATGCTGGTGCTCAACACCATGTCTCAGTTCAGATGATCGCGTCATTGGGCCGGTGACGTTAAGCCGTTGGCCTTGTCTCCTTCATCTCCTCGTACTAAATAGTAGGGGACGTTAAAGAACCCACATCACTGTTCGAAAAGAGTAGGGGACGTAGTCCCCACGGTGTTGTGGTCTGCCTATTCACATGTATTCATGGGGTGGTGGGTGGGATGAGATCATGAATGAACTGATAGCGGTTGCCACAGGCGCCTTTACAAGCTGACGTCCGATCTCACCCTGAGTTGAATTGTAAAGCGCATTTGAATATTATAGAAAATGCGCCATATAAATACCATTACCATTTTTTTTTCAATTCAAACGTTCGTGGGTGGAGGAGGGCTGGTGTTCGGGTGAGCTACTTGAATTTGTTATGAATTTTCGTCCTAAGTCCCCTAGTCCAGTCTTTCGACCCCCTTGATTCTGCGCTGTTTGGACTGGACTCAACCAATACACGCGTTATAAATAAAAATTCAAATTGTTAAACCAAGCCAGCAGTGTTAATTTATGACTTTTCACCATCAGATCATGTACCGCTTTCCAGAATCTCTTCAAGCGGATATCAGAGTTCATCTGAATCACGGCCTGTTCGAACAGTTTGAGATCTTCAGTAAAGCCAGCAATGGCAGCAAGCGAGCTCTGGCGAGTGCATTTAGTGTCGAGCTATTTCCTCACCAGCACTTTCTGTTGAAAGAAGGAGACCAGGTCAACAAGCTCTATTTCATCGTGTCTGGCACTGTGGACGCCATAAAAAGGAGAACAGAGTGTGATGTTTCTGGGTTAAGGCCTCTCTCCTCCGCAGAGGCTTCCTTGGGGGAGGGGAGAACAACTTGCTTTTTCTCTCTCTCCAGCCCCCGCGCGCTTTATATTTCACTCTCCCCAAATCTTCCCTATTCCCTATTATCCCAAGAAGCCTCTGCGGAGGAGAGAGGGGTAAGGCCGGGCTTAATACTAACGGGTGCATGTTGTGTTGCGCGGTTTTCAACTGAGTGTAAAACCAAACCCAAAGTAATCACTCTGGCTAATCACAACAGAGGAAACCAAAACAAGGATCCAATCAGAACTCGAAGCAAATACATATAGCCGGCGCCAAGCGCGACGATTGGTTTCAGTTTTGCATCTGATTGGTTAAAGGGGAACCAATCAAAGAGCGTAGTAAAGCAAAACCAAAGCAATCGTGTATTACTTTTCTGTAGGCCATATTCACGATAGCTTCCATGATGGCCGGTATAATTATTATTATGCAAATTAATGGTCCCATCATTTGTCAAAATAACGACATTTTCTCTAATGTATGCCTGTTTTGGGCTTGGAATTCTCAGAAATCATCAGGGCCCGGTTGTTACGCAATCCACTATCCAGTGGGATAAGTATTAAATTCCTCGTGGTGTTAACAAAACGAACTAATTCACTATCCAGTGAATAGCGCAGTTTCTTTTGCTAGCACTTATCCGGTGGATTGCGTTAGCCATCCTTGGAACTCTGATCGCATCATTTCGTTATATAAATTTTAGGTCCAGGAGATATCGTTGGTTGCAACATGTCGTCGCGTCAGAGTAGGCCTGGTCACCATTTTAAATCTCAAGTGAGCCTGGTTGCTAAGGTTAGTACCCAGGTCCATCTGATTTCCTGGCAGGATCTTCTGCGAGTCATGACGGTGTACCCTGAGATCTGGGAGCGCGTCATGGAACAAATGGAGCTCTCGTATGACCTTGACTCGAACGATATGGTAAGTGATCTAAGAGTGAAAAAGGAGAATTTGTTTGGATAAGATGACAGTGACGATGACGACGACGACGATAAGGACGAATGATGACAATACGACGACGACGATGATGACGACGAAGATGACAATGATAATTACGATGACGACGACGATGACGACGATGATGACGACGACGATGACGACGACGATGACGACGATGATGACGACGACGATGACGACGACGATGACGACGACGATGACGACGACGACGATGACGACGATGATGACGACGACGACGACGACGACGACGATGACGACGAAGATGACAATGATAACGACGATGATGACAATGATGATGACGACGACGATAACGATGATGACGACGACGATGATGACGACGATGACGACGACGATGACGACGACGATGACGACGACGATTATTTAAGTGTCCTACTACCTACTGCATCGCATAAAGAAAGCAATGAAACTCAGTTGTTTAATTTCTCGTGTTTTTTTGTGTGTGTTGCAGGAAGGTCAAGTTTCTAAGGAAGAAGATAAACGACAAAACCGCTTACTCCAAAAAGTCATTGAGGAAGACAGCTTGCTAATGACAGCTCCCCGCAAGCGAAGATCAGGAACTTTGGGTGAATACTCACACACAAACGACAACAACACCTCTAGTGCTTATCAAACCGAGCGAGGGTTATCCACAACAGATATGCATGTGGAAAACCTGGAAGCCAGACTTGCTCGTATGGAAGATCTACTGGCCAAGATTCTCGTGTCTTTGAAAATCAAAGATGGCGTGACACTCAAAAAGACCCAATCAACAAATGACTTGTTTGTTAGCACTTCGTATGTGTAACGCAATGAACTGTTAGCCATTACACAATAATGATATAGTTACTATTAATGTTTTGCTTCCATTACCGTGAACAATTTCTGAATTGTATACAGAAACGCTAATGTGATGAATACTAGGAGGACAACATACCGCTAGAAACATATACTGCTATAGAACATACTGCTAGAACTTTATATGAAGTAGGTAGAAAAACAGTCAATGAACACATACACTTCGAAATGCTGCGTTTTTACTGAAAACGCATCAAAAGTTCCGCGTCCACACTATCACTTTCGCAGCATTTTCCCCGTCTACACTAAAACGCTCGAAAACGCACAACAGTCATCCGCGCATAGACGCACCCGTGATGTTTGCGATGTGAATAACGTCAGCGTTTTGAAAGCCTCCATGTTTGCTGCCCACACTCGTTATACGATAGGGCTCCGTTTTCAAATGTCTCCACTCTGAACTGGTATGCGTTTTCGATGAAAACGATCAGCGTTTTCGATCGTTGTAGTGTGGACGATAGGTAATCGATAGGCATCGAAAAGCATGCGTTTTATAACGAAAACGCATTAGCTAGTGTGGACGGGGCTTAAGCTATGCCGAATTTGGACGGTCCAAATCGTGTGCTTATGCCAAATTCATTCTCCTCCGCATTTAGCTCTATAGTATTCTTTATTCAGATTGATGGAATAGAATCAGTTTACTCCGAAGAAGACGTATTAGTACCTACTGCTAGTTGAAATATAGGCCAATAAATCTGCCCTTTTGAGCTCTCTTTTGCCGTAGTACCAGCCTTGTCATTGACCAGCTGAATTAGAGTCTGGTCAGCACTTGTAACAGTATACAGCTCTTTGAAGATAAACAAACACTGCAGCCAAAAAAGAGCAAAATCACACAATAGACTATATTATATTAGTTGTAGTTTTTACTTCACAATTCTCAAGATATCACTTTCATAGGGAAAATATATATAGGGAATGTTGGGAGGTATATTCCATTACTGTTATATGAAGTGGTATCTAGACGAAGGCCTGGTGGAACCTGGCCTCCAGACGTCATATGATGAACGGGACTCCCAAATATGAATGAAGCACGGGCGTTGCCTGCCAGTGCATGCAAAGGATACTAGTGGAAACCAAACTGTAACGATATCTAGCTTGCTACGGATTCCCTTACATGTTTTAAAGACCTCCACGAAGATTCGAAATAAAATTCCTAAATTCCTTTCTTTTGTTGCAAATAAACAAACAGTCCATGACTAAAACGTACATGTTTACACAAATTTAAAAGGATGAAAACGATTTTGGTCTCCGGCGGCGAGCAATCTTTTTCTTTCAGGCCAAGTGATTTTGATTCAGGTCAGATGGAGTATAATTTCTAGAAATTTCACTTTTCGTATCAGAGAATTATCAGATTTCACAAACAGAGCCAAACGCGGGAATGCAAACAGATAACAATGTTTTCATTAGATTACGCACGCTTTAGGCTTTGAAAGAGGAAATAATCCTTTTGGCTAGAAGTGTTCTTCTGTTTGGGACCGATCTTTAACTTATGAAGTTTGTTTGGTCAACGATCGATCTTTGCCCTTTAACGTCCAAAACGTTGTCTGATTAAAGTTTGATTTACTGAGTCAGATTCTCAATAAACTACGAGGGAATTAAGCTGACATAGCAAGATAAACAATATGAACACATGTATAGTTGATCGATCGTTCTTTATTCATAACGTTGTCAATGTTGGCTATGATGAAATGAAAGTCATCAAGCCCGCTTCTGAAAACTTAACCTTTCCCCGACTTGATCGGATGAAAAATATTTGTCTCCAATTTATCTCCAATTATCAGACTTAATGATTGTCATACGCATCTGCAAACTATTTTATCATTATAGAGAAGGCTTGAATAATCGCGTACAGTTCGCGGTGATTGGCTAAACGTATGTAAATTGCGCACAGACCACAAGCCAAAGACAACATACAAACTATTTTGAGAGTCACTTCAGCGTGTGATTACTCATGCATTTCCTACGCAAACACGGGGCTTTTAGCGCTCAAGAAGCTTTAAATGTTTTGTAGCCATCTTAGAGACAATTTCTTCTCAAGAAGCCACGCGTGGTAGAGTCTGTAAACGCGCTTAAATTCGACTCGAAAACGGCGTTTTTATAGCGCTATCCTGAACGGAAATAATCTTAGCAACGTCACGGAAAATGACTCACGTTTGGCCATCTGTTAACGCTGTACGCCTTTTGTTGGTGTATTTCGCTGCCAATTCGCCATTGATATATGCCGTGAGTACACTTAACATAGGAGGTCTGTTTCCCGTGAGTGGTGTGTCCGTGGCCTCGGCGGGAAAAGCGATGCTCCCTGTTACCGAACTAGCTATCAAGATGGTGAACAGCCGAGCCGATGTGCTACCCGGTTATCGACTTCAGCTGATGTGGAATGACACTCAGGTATTTAACTGCATTTTTGTGATTTAATGCTATAATTGCCCAATGCGCAACTCCAATGCCGTGATTTTCTGCAAGTTACAAAACTATAGAATTGCGTTCCATTGCAACTTTAATATTGAACACGCGCGCTTCGCAAAAATCCATTTACAATTCCTTGAGTACTGTAAAAAGTATACTCTGACCTTTGATGACATCTTACACTACAATGCTGACAACCTGTGTAAGGTAGAAGCTAAATATTTCGTAGTTGTGTGGTTTCTCTGTCTCTTCAAAGCCTTTTAAAACGATCTGAAAAAAGTTCAGAGTGAAATTGATGAGAAAAGTTTCAAATGCTTCACGAGGAATATTCCGCGTTGTTTAGTGCAAATACCTTTGATTATAGACACGAAAATAAACAAGTATTGTTCCATTCAAAAAGACATTCGGCTTGCCGAAATGATGCGAAATGCATTAGTAACAAAAGAACAAAGAGACAATCGTCATTGCGTCGCGGAATTGCACCGTGAACAAAATTCACAAACATGATTTGGTTCGTGCATGTTATCACATAAAACCGCAGCTCAGTGGATAAATCTGCTTAATTAATGAATTTCAAATTACAATAGTTTAAACTCTGCTCAAGTAATTTCCAAAACTGATGATACCACAACTGTCTAAAGTTACCCAGTCTTCAATAAACCTTTATAAGAAAAGATACTTTATTTGATAACAGTCCAATTATTAAATTCTTGGCAACAAAATATCTACTTGAAGTTGAACAGAACGTGACTCAACACTTTGGTTGCGGTCGGAAGTTTTTCTAATATCCGTCTTCTGTTTGTTTGCCTTTCATCTTAGTTTCTGCAATCACGTTGAAATTTAGTCATTGGGTCACCAAACACGTCATGTGTTAATAAGTGTTTAAAGAAATCGTCCATGACCAAGTCTTAAGGAGCTACGTCATGATATTTTAAGTCATTTCTGCAAAGTGCAAAATCACCTTCAAATTGAAGAAAGCCCGTCAAAATAATAGTTTACTATCCGGTAGAAAAACACCAAAGTGGTGATAAGAAACCAAACAGGAACGAAGATGGTTGAGGATGGAGAAGATTAAGACGGATTGCGAACGGCGAACTTGGCCATTCAAGATACGCCATCCGTAACGTAGCTGCTTTAACTTCTTGTCATTCTTGACGTAAGCGAAGCAATTACGATACTTCAAAAAACTTACTCAATTTGTCCCTAAACGTTAATCACTGCTTTTAAAAGCTTATATTAGACTAAGGTAGAAGTGTTTTTAATTTGCTGTTCAGTTGCTCTTACTTATATAGGCCGGGTTGCATTACAGCTCTCAAACAACTCGCGGTGCAAGTTACGTAGTCAAAACATTACGTGGCACGACACACTTCAACACACGGTGGACAACCGCAAAATGTCCTCCATTTCCTCGACTAAACGATGGGGCGTATTTCAGAGAATTTGGATGAATTAATGTCTCAGCCCTTTATTGTTCTTTTTCCTTAGCTGATCTAGATAATTTCCATTTTTAAAGCAAGACAGGTTTTAATCTCATTTTTTGATGCTTTAATATGTGTCATTTGCGGCAAGGAAATAATACTTCTAAAGCTTAATCAGTATGGATTTCTTTTATAATCCTTAACATCCCCTACTACTTCAGTTTTGTATAACATAAACAATCCACCTTAGACATTTAATTCTCATCGTATATAAAGTCAAAAAGTTTTCAAAGCATTTTCACAAGTGCACTGACTCAACACGAGTTGATATTTCACTATTTTATTGAGTTGATAATTTTATTGTCGGTACCGTATAATGTATTTCATTGCGGCGTGATTACTTGTCCATACTAATACATTATTTTATTATAAATATTTGACAGTCTTTTATACAAACGAGCATTGAATGGGGTTATTAAATATTTCTTGATCTGTATCCTGTCTTTTCAAGAGCTAGATGAACGGTATAGTTTACGAAACTTATCTCGTGTTTCCGACTGGTTTTTAATCGGTCCACTCCGAGAAATGAACACAGAAAAATTGGCATGATTTGACGTACAGTATTTCAAGATGAATCAACGCAGAGCTATTCTTGTCACAAGTCAATTGTTTCCTCAAGGAAACGTTTTATAAGCTTAGCAAGATTATCTGGCTACTCAATCGTTTCATCGCAGAAAAATCCTACCGTACGAAAATTTATCTTCTTCGTGCTATAAGGCAAAAACGGTGCTGTTTTTTTTTTTTAAGTTCCTTGCCAAGACATCCCTATTCGATGGAGTGTTGTTTACGTTAAAGGCATTAGTTTAATTATCTGGGTCAGTTGGCGGCTTACTCTACCAATATAAGCCTACTTACGGAGCGATTAACAACCATTAGCAAAGGAATGTAATCTTTTCACTTCATTGTTATTAGCAAAATCACGCGAAGGTCCGCTCTAATTGAATGATTCAGCATGTTTAAAATTCCATCTAGCTCGTCATTTGCCCTGTCGGAAATAAAATACTACAATGCGGTTTTCAATTTGCCTTATCAAGTTATTTTCAGCTGATAGAGCGTTTTGTGATTGATTGTCGAAAGTAAATTGTGTTTTCTTTGGGTTTGCGTTGCTCAGCTCTATGATTGGTTTAAAACGCCCGTGCAAAGTGCTTTAACCAATCAGAGAAAACGTGCAGTTTTTCAACCAATCAGGAGAAGAGCAAAACCAATTGTGACTTGGCTTACGCGCGTTTTCCCGCGCTTGGCACGGGTTGCATGTTTTCCCGCGCGCTTGGCGTCGGTTACATGTTTTCCCGCGCTTGGTACGGGTTGCATACATGTACTTTTGCTTCGAGTGCTGATTGGTTGATTGCGTTAGTTGCGTTCGCGTTTGCGGTGACAGTGAGCAGATGTGACAAGTTTGGTTTTACGGTACGTAGTAAACAGGAAATCGCTCTATAATGAAACCAGTTTTTTGTCACATACCCGCACGACAGCCGTTTGTTTAGAAACTGCGCTTTTCAATAAGTTCTTGTTTATAATTCAGACTCGAGGCCGTCCTGCGCTGCCGGCTGCGCTGCCTGCCAGGGGGCAGGGCTCCCGTGTCGTTAAATTGAATTCCAAAATATTTATCATGTGTAATCAATGTGTCCTCGACGCTGTTTCTTCGAAACAATATTTCAAAATTTTGACGACACGTTGCTTTCCTTATTCAATTCAGCGAGTTACTCTATTGGCTTCCCTGGCTGAAATTCCCGAAATTGAAGTTTACCTCAGTCAGAGCTAAGACAGTTTTTCGGTCTGAAAATTTAGCGAAGTCATGTCGAGTCATTTCTTCATATCGCTTCAAGACACATTGTCGGTGAAAACAATCTCCCAGCAAGCCGCACATAACTGAATAATCTCCGCTTGTTTTTTTGGAGACGCACCAAATAACTGCTGCGAAGGAGCGGATTAGAAAACTCTGGAAAACGTCAACGACAGTGATACAAGCTAGAGAGTTGCACTATACTGTTGGAATGTCACTTCACTGGCTTATAGCCTTATACGTTGCTAGTTTCGTTAACCCTTTCACTCCCAGAGTCAAACCTTGAGTCAATAAATGTGGTACTAACTTTTGCGTCTGTGGATGAAACCCTAGTGTGTGACCATTCAAATGAAAGCTATTGAACAGTACCTACATGTGGTGCTATTGCTTTTGATGATTTTGCACCCCTCTTCGGCCCCTGGGAGTAAAAGGATGTTTTTATTCACCATGCGGCAAACGTATTTTCCGCGTTGCGTTTCCCTTCAGCGTCATGCATTTTTTCCCATTGACAAGTCACTTTGATTGAAAACTGTGTGATTTTTCTTGTACTTTCTCTGCCCAGTCTTTGTTAGGTACTTTGTTATGCGATCGTTCTTTACACAGTCAATTACAAACATCAAGCCAATTCATTTTCTCCAATATAAATTAACTTGAAATTAATCATATTCACTAGACAGACGCCATATACAGTGCAGGGTTTCTTGGCGAGCAACGATCACTGATTTCCAAAATTAAACGTGATCAAAGGAGAAAGACGAGAATTGAGAAGGGAGATGGGGGGGGGGGGGGGGGGGGGGAGGTTGGCTCTCCTTCCAAATCACCCGATACTTTTCCTACGTTTTCGACGTGTTTTAAACATACGAATAAATTTAGCGATCGATCGAAGGCAAACTAAACTGCAATTGATACCTTTCTATAAGCTTATCAAAAAACATTAATTCACTTGTTTTACTGTATTTTACTTCAGTGTGATCCAGGGCATGCGACGAATGTGCTGTTTGAGTCCCTGTACACCAGGCCCCCGATGATAATGCTCCTAGGAGCTGCGTGCTCATCGGTAACTCGAGCAACAGCGCAGACTGGGAATCTATGGAACTTATTACAGGTGAATAAATGAGTAATGTTTCTTGGTATTTTCTCAGAAATGTCATTTATGAATTGAGAAAATGCTCCCTGAGGCTCATGCCATTTATGACCATTTATGTAAGAAACACTTTTTGAACTGTAATTAAATGACAGAAAATATTTTTTTGAGGAGTTCTATATTGCAAACTTTCAAAGGAATGCAATCGTAAACTTGAAAACCAGACTTTGTTCATATTGTATCCATTTCCATCCTCGCCATCGTTAGTCATGTGATCTAAGGTTAGGTTAAACTGGCTGGGATGCTAGTCCATCGCCAGAAAACACCCATAATTTTTGTTTAGTTGCTCTGACAATTCGCAGCTGGTACCCATTTATACTCCTGGGTGGAGAGGCACTGTGAGAGTAAAGTGTCTTGCCCAAGAACACAACACAATGACCCCGGCTAGAGCTCGAACCCGGACCGCTCGATCTGGAGTCCAACACGCTAAGGGATGTACCATTTTATTTTAGGAGGGGGGGTCACTCACAAGCAAAAGGTGAAAAAAAAATTATTGCACAAACTCAAGACGGAAAAAAAAATTCGAGCTCAGAAAAATTGCCCAACCCCCCCCCCCCCCCCCCCCCCCCCCCAAAAAAAAAAAAAAAAATTAATAATAATAATAATAATAATAATAATAATAATAAAATGGTCCATCCCTAACCATTAGGCCACCGCGTCTCATGTGATCTAGGTATGTTATTTAATTTTTTAACCTCTCGAAATCGTGGAATGGCATCTTGTTTCCATGGCTAATCGTAGTATTTTGTTTTTGATTATGATTGACAGGTGTCATACGCTTCCACCGCCTCTGATCTGTCAAATAAGAAGAAATTTCCCTTGTTATATAACATGGTGCCACCAGACTCGGCCCATAACAGCGCAAGGATAGCTTTCCTGAAATACTTTAAATGGAACAGAATTGCCACCATGCGACAAAATAATTACGTATTTGATGAGGTAACTATGGTAACATGCATGTAATGTATATCATCAGAGGTCTATAACTAGAGGTTTCCATCTAGCATTGCGCGCTATAGACCTCTGATATCATTTATTTCGCGCGCTTTCAAATTATGTGTGCCTCATTTTTATGCGCCAGAGTTTATACGACCAGCCACAGGTCACCAAAGCGTATTATGAGAGTTTGTATGGAGCTGAAATTCGATCGAAAATAATTTTCACTTTTCCTTCGAAAAGTTGTAAATAATGTGAAATAAAGTTTAAAAACCTCACCTGTTGTCTTTTCCGGTGTTTTTATCGCTTCTGGAAGCTGCTATGGGCGAATTTCGACCTTCGGTCGAATCTGCCACTGTAGTTAGTACACTACAGTGGCAGATTCGACCGAAGGTCGAAATTCGCCCATAGCAGCTTCCAGAAGCGATAAAAACACCGGAAAAGACAACAGGTGAGGTTTTTAAACTTTATTTCACATTATTTACAACTTTTCGAAGGAAAAGTGAAAATTATTTTCGATCGAATTTCAGCTCCATACAAACTCTCATAATACGCTTTGGTGACCTGTGGACCAGCCGGCATTTTGAATACAGTCGAAGCTCCCGTAAGCGGACACGAAAAAGTGTCCGCAACTGGGGCAGCCGCTTACGGGAACGTATAAATATAAAGTTTGTATGAGCTAGAGTTCAAAGTTACAGAGTTTTTCAATGGAATTTGATTGAAGCAGAACTCTACACTGCATCCAGTCTCTTTTCTCTCGTTCTATGCCACTTTACACTGTGCCCTTTAACAAAGGGGGTCAAGTCTTTTAAAAATTTGGGTACCCTGACTCTAACATTGCTCGCAATCTTCCGTGTTGGTCTCGCCCAGCGCCGCGGTGCACTGGTAATGAATTTATGAATCTAAAAATAAGTAAAGGTGTAGTTTTTGGAGTCACATCGATTCACTCTCTTGCTCATCCACTCTTGCCTCGCTTTCACCGATTAATAGTTTTTCGCGTGTATTGTTGTACATGATCTTAAAGCCGGTTTACGCTTTTCTGATTTCTATCAGGTCATGGACAAGTTCCAGAAAAATCTGATAAACAACAAGTTCGAGCTAATAGCCACGGAGTTGTTCAATGATGACCCAAAGTCTCAGGTTGAAAATCTCAAGGTAAGTTTTCAGGCACAACCGAGCGAGATATCTTTCTGTTTCAAATGCCGTGCCAGCACTTAACACCGGTTTCTGTAGCATGAAGCGCCCTGGATGGGATCAGTACCAGTCCATCGCAAGTAATCACCCAATATTTTGTCAAGTTGCTCTGACAATTAGTCGGTTCCCATTTACTCCTGGGTAGAGAGAGGAACTGTGAGAGTTAATATTGGCCAAGAACACAACACAGTGACCCGGCCAGCGCTCGAACCCAGACCGCTCGATCCGGAGTCCAGCGCGCTAACCATTGAGCCACCGCGCCTCCTACCCTTTTTGACATAGCGAAACGTTTTTATGTTGAACGTATGTTACTTTCATCTGCAGGAGAAAGACGCGCGAATCATAGTAGGGATGTTTTACGAAGACAAGGCACGGAAAGTGTTTTGCGAGGTAACTAGTCTCTGTGTCTCTAACGTTTCATACTTGTCCTTTGATACAGACGCGGTCCGCCCTTGGTTAGGATTTTAATGCTGATGCCAGCAGAGCTGTTGACCGATAACGTTTGAAAACAAATTGAAAAGTGTTCACACCATAGAATGTTTCTGTCGAGTTATTGGTCAAAATAAGTCACGTGGTACACCTCTATCTGTACAATGATCACGCGATAATCCCTCAGTTCAGAGTGATAGAAACACATGCGCGGCATTTGCTGTTCACGTGTCCTGAACCAATGAAAATCGCCGAAAACTTAACCTGACTAATCAGATTCGCGGATTTGCAATAGGAAACGAAGAGCGTCTATTAATTAACAATTAGACGGCCCCTGTGTAGCCAATCAGATTGCGCGTTTACCTGAAAGTCGCTCAATGGGATATGCTTATACTCCCTAGAATACCCCTGACCTTCTATAGGTCGTGTTTATTGCTTCATAACTCTCGCATCTCCTCTCTGGTTGCAGGCGTTCAAACAAGGAATGTACGGAGAGCATTACATGTGGCTGCTGTTGGACTGGTATGATAACAGCCAATGGTGGATGGTTAAAGATGATGAAGTTGATTGCACACAAGAGCAGATGAGAAAGGCAGCGGAAGGGTACTTCTCAATTGAGAGTGCCAGAATTGTTTCAAACAAGCAACCCACAGTATCGGGAATGGTGAGTCCAGTGGCCTGGTATCTTCATCAGTTACGTCCTAGGGGCAATTCCTAGGGGCAATTCCAACCTACAGCCTACGAGCAGGCTCTCTTGTTCGGGGTTTCGTGCGAGTGGCAACGGAGTTACCAGCCGGCGAGTGGGGAGCTTTATTCGCTGTCTTGTAACTCACAGCGTTACCGCTCGCGCGAAACCTCAACAAACAGAGCCTGCGCGAGGGCTAATTCCAACCCAATTATGTTACCTTTATTTGTGTTTTTTAGTTATAGATAAAAACTGGGAAAACCTATGTGCTCGCGCTATTTTAAGTTTACAATGAAAGGGTTACAGTAAAATGTAATATCATATTAATATAATATATAGTTCTGACACACGAAGAATTAACAGCCTGCGTCGGCCAATAAGATCTAAAGGTTCCACTGTCGCAAAAAATTTACGTGCGTAAATAAAATGGAGAAAATGTATGGAACGCTAGCGTCTGCGAAAAAGTTGAAACACGACCTTAGAAGGTCTAGAATTTGAACCTGGCTATATCTATGTGCTGTGTTTTTGAGCAAGACTTTTTACTCTCGTGTACCGGCGATTTGTGTGGGAGGGCGCGGTGGCCTACTGGTTACGGTGCGTTGGACTCCGGATCAAGCGGTCCGGGCCTGGGTCATGGTGTTGTGTTCTTGGGCAAGACACTTTACTCTCACGGTGCCCCTCTCCACCCAGGAGTATAAATGGGTACCGGCGACGAAATGCTGCTGGGGGTAACCTGCGATGTACTAGCATCCCATCCAGCGGAGTAGCAATACTCCTAGTCGGCTTCATGCTACGGAAACCGGGATAAGCTCCAGCAGTGTGGGCCAGTTTGGCCCGAATGCGGCTTTACCTTACCGGCGAATTGTGGGATTACGATGTCGTGGCCTGAGTAATGCTGGGGAGCCAAGCATCCCATCAAGACGAAGTAGTAACTTCTTCCGACAAAACCAGCAAAAAAAAAGTAAAGACGGTGTTTTCTTTTGTCTATTTGCAGACGTCCGAAGAATTCTTACAGACCTACGTCAAACCAAGTAAAAACAACTCTGATCTTTATGTGCCGTTTGTGTTCGACTCTGTGTGGACGATTGCTCTGACACTAAACAACTCCATGCATCAGATAAACACCACGCTGAACAGATCTCTAGCGGACTTCACCTACAAAGACAGCAGTATGGCCAAAATTCTCAAACAGACGTTGGAAAACTTGGAATTCCAAGGAATAACGGTAAAAATCGATAAATAATGTATTTTTAGAGGTTCGTCTGACGGCGCGCGCGCTCCTCAGGTTTCCCGCCAAAAACGTTATGTTTCGGAGTAAGAGTAAGGGCCTGGCTAAACTAGGAAATATTCTTGCATAATCTTTGTCGCAGACGCAAATGTTTCACAGTTTAGCCACGTGAGAAATATTGTTTCAGCAGCAAATTCTGCGTCTCGGAAGCAAGAAAATGTTTTTGAATCAAGTCAAAAACATTTTTGTTTCACCGCGGACGCAAATTTTGCTTCCGAAACACATGTTCCCCAGTTTAGCCACGGAGGAAGCAATTTTACGAGTTTAGCCATCAGAGCAGCGAAACATTTCTCATGCTTCCCGCTAGTTTAGCCACCCAGGAAACATTACTGCATGGCGTGGCTAAACTGTGGTCCAAAATTATTGCACCTCACTTACGTATTAATTACTCGTATAGCTGATAAAAAAAATAATGTTATTTTCATTTCACAGGGAACTATAAAATTTTCCAACTCTGGCGAAAGAACACGGCCTGCTTGCATAAAACAAATGCAGGGTAAGTTTGCGTAAGTCATTAAACCAGTCATGGGAACAAGTGCCGATTTTGGCCAAAGCTTCGTTGAAGCATTCCAAGAGTTTCCGAATCATTTTAATCCAATCAGAAACTAGCGCGAGCAATCACGATTACTCCGAAGGCAATCGCGCGAACAAATACGTCATGTTGCTTAGCAACTTCGGGGAAGAAAACCGCGGGCTCAGTCCATCTCGGAGGCGGGATTTCGTCATCAACTGGTACTTGTTCTCCCGACTGAATTATAACCTGCCAAAGAGGCTGGGTTTTTTTACCAACAACAAGCGAACACCCTCGCCTTTTTTTAAAGGTAAACCAGCTTCGTCTTAGCAAGAGGTTACTTCCAGAATTTACTCAATCAATCTCACGGCTAGCTCTTAACAAGTTCTTATTTCAATCAGTGTTTTCTTCTCGACCTTCTCATTGCTTTGCACTGTTAATTTAGCGTGGGACTATAGTAAATTAACTTTATTCATATGTGTATATTATTGTTTTATTTTGAAACAGATGGCAAGTCAATGGTAGTTGGCACATATTTTCCTGATAGCGATAAAATTGTGTTCAGCGGTGCTAAGGTGTTGTGGCAAGGTACTTCATGTTATGTTAATTATAACGTAAAGCTGTCGTTAGTAATCCGGAATTGCTTTGGTTTGTTTTATGACGTATACGCTCTATGATTGGGTAAGAAAAACTCGCGCAACCTACTCAGCCAATCAGATCAATCTCGACCCCAGAGCTCTTCTCTTTTGCGCATGACTCTTGCGTAGTCAAGAAAGCGAAGGTCTGGGGTCGAGAATGCCAATCAGATGCAAAACCAAAACCAATCGTAGCTTGGTCTTACGCGTTTTCCCGCGCTTGGCGTCGGTTTCGAGTATTTGCTTCGAATTCATTGTGTTGTTTATGTTTGCAAGCAAATTGTTTCCACTGATTTTTTTTTAAGGTGGCGCGCCTCCTACAGACGGTAAAGTCACCATATATGAGATACAGTATGTTTCTACGCCATTATTTTGCGTCATCGTTATTTTGGCCAGCGGTGGTATTTTATTAGCGCTCTACTTCTTGAGATTCAACATTGTGCGGCGAAATCACAGGTGAGTCCGCTGACCGTCAAATGTTTACTGCTGAAATATCCTTTATATCGTGAAAAATCAACATGTAATCGCGCGCACGATTGTACGGGTCCAGCAAGAGGTTTTGGACTAGCGATATAATTATGCTAACGAGACCAAACAACTATTGCATGTCACATATCTACTACACGAGTTGTTTCGTCTCATCAAATCAAACCAAAGTCTCGTCTAAATAAATCTTTAGTTTGGATGCGTGGCCAAATTGATCAGTAATTCCCATCCACGCCATCGTTAGTCATCCTCACCTGTTATTTGTCGAGTACTGTTCTACAAAGTCAAACTATTATTACTGGGCTTCCTATACGTATGCCTTGCGTTTTCAAGTTTGTCCATTTTACAATCCATTTCCATCCTCGCCATCGTTAGTCATCCTCACTTCCTAATGGATTCCTGTCGTTTGTCGAGTACTGTTCTACAAAATCAAACCATTATCGTTGAGTACGATATAACTACATTTTTAGCTTCTCAGAACCACATATCCCTGATACATGAACTTCTATTTGTATTCCTTTCAGCTATATCAAGCTTTCAAGTCCAAACTTGAATAATCTAATAATCCTTGGTTGCGTGTTCATCTACATATCTGTATATATGGTCGCCATTGACGGTAAACGAGTGGATACAAAGTCACTAGCTGGACTATGCATGGTAAGGTTACCTTGAAACACTTTAATTCAGCTCCGTAATTGGTTTATAAAACTCGTGCAACGTACATGCCAATCAGTTGCAGTGGTGATTTGGAGCACGTGTCTTTTCCCACCTAAAATACCGATTACATCTCACTTTGACTTCTGTAAAGTAGTTATTAAATTACTTTTCTAACCATGCTAAACGATGTGCATGCTTGTTATTTCAGGCTCGAGGGTTTCTACTGTCCATTGGATATAGTTTAGCGGTTGGTGGAATGTTTTCAAAGATGTGGAGAGCTTATCAGATCTTAAACAATGTTAAACCAAAACGAAAGGTATACATTAGTTAACGGAAATAGAAAATGTCGCGAATGTTTACATAACCTGATGCAAACACTCGAGAAAGCTTGGAAGAAGGATGTTACTAAAACGGGGAACGAGGAACGATCGAGGAACGCGGGCTAATCCTAACCCTAACCCTGACTAGTGTTAGGGCTAGGGTTAGGGCTAGGGTTAGCTACGTTCCCCGTCTCCTAGTTCCCCGTTCTCCGTTCTTGGTTTTAGTAACATCCTTGGAAGAATACAAAAATCATAACTTGATTTCTTATTCTTGAAATTTTTAGGAGAGCTTTCCTTTAATGCTAAAAAAATCCTTGTTTTCTTTTTTCAGATATTTAAAGACAAAGAGCTTGTAGGTGTTATGATATTTCTGGTGTTTGTTGATATATTGGTGATGTCATTATGGATTGGAGTGGATACACCTGAGATAGTTACAACTGACTTACAGTCACAGGTTAGACAACAACAACAACAACAACAACAACATTTATTTTTTTGTACTCTCTCAAATAAAATTACAATTTACAATTTAGTTAACTCTTAAGCGATCAACATCTAATTATGAAGTTGTATAAGCCCAGGGCTTATAAGCGACAGTTTACGGTATGAGGAAAGAGAAAAATGACATCAGTTCCAAGTCTTTTGCTTAAATTTTCTCGTTGTGTACCTCGGAACTGACGATGAACATTTGAATTTATTTTTCTCCTAGGTGAGAGATGAGCCTCATCTGTGGATAATTCCACAGCAGCAGTACTGTTCTTCCAAATACAATACCACGTGGCTGTACATTCTGTTTGGCTACAAAATTCTCTTGCTGGTGATTGGCTGTTTCATTGCGTGGGTCACGCGCAAGGTCAAAGTCCACTCACTCAACGACTCGCGTTTCGTATGCATGAGCATATACAACATAGTACTATGCGTTATAGTGGGGATACCGCTGGCCTTCCTGATCGATGGGCACGTGAATGCGTTGGTCGCTTGTTTGTCATTTTTTCTGCTTCTTCCAACAACAGTGACCCTGTGCTTACTCTTTGTCCCAAAGGTGAGCGGGATTTTTATATGCAAGTTCTGAAATAGAGGGAGCAATATTCTACAGGGTGGAGGTGAGGGGTATTCCCCGAAAATGTGGGTAGGGGTGTACGGCCTGCTTCTTGAAACCCTTACCCTATTCTTCAGACCAAAAATGATATGTGATTTCCCTACTCTATTTCAGACCTGACCCAAAATACGATACCCTATATATACCAGACTATGTTTGATACATGATCTTAGTTAACCCAGCAATGGCTTCCGTTTGCGTACCATTTGAGAAGATGAAATTCCCCAATGCTAATGGGAAAAAATAATAACCAATTCGAGACCAGAGTGCACAAACATAAACTATTTCTGACCAAAATGGTCAAAGTCTGTACCCTGTGTTAGACAAAAATGGTCAAAATGCATACCGTACCCTATTTTAGACCAAAACGGCTCAAAAAACCATACCCTTTGGTGCCGCACATACCTATATAGCAATATAAGGGAGTACCCCCTGGAGGTAGGGAACTTTGTTGTCGTTTACGTTCAGGCGCTATTTTCGTGTCTCTTGGTAATGATAATAATCTTTAATTCTTTTATTTTTGCCATAGATTATCAAACTCAAGAATAAAGTAGAGAAGAGACGAATGCAGTCTTTGTCCTCCATACGCAGTACCACTGTCTTTACCACGGACGACACAAATATGAACGACTCACTTGACTCCATCGTTCAGAATGACCCTGACGTGGTAACAGGACTCCAGGAAGAGATCGCCGCATTGAAACAAGAAATACGAGTGATCAAGGACAGGCATGGTGAGAAAACCACGCCGAATTTGTCGGTTAGGATCGCCGATCCGGTTGAAAATGGGAGAGAAGGAATATCTTTCACTCAACCGGCTCCAACGCCATTAAAGCCGAGACCACAACTTGGGAAGCGTTCGGTCACGTGTCACACCGCTCAAGAAATGTGCGTTCGAAAGAGGCGCGGAAGACGACGGTCGAATTCTTTTTCCGCGTCTTCCTTGAAACGGCGATCGCTTGATCTTGGGTCGTTGTTTTCGGAGCTTGCCGACCCTGTGCTGGTCCTAAAAGCGGAGAACAAACAGCTTCACCGCAAACTTCAGGAATCAAGAATCTCCGAGACTGGCAAGCTGGCCAAAGTGTTGTACGAAAACACGCAGTTGAATAGGAAAATTGTCGAACTGAATGTTAAGAGCACGCCAAGCGACCAAGCCGAGAAGGTGTCCCGTCTATTGAAGGAAAATTCGGAGCTGAAGAAGCAGTTAGGAGAAGTGAGCATTTTGAATTCAGCATGGTGCGATGTAACTCCTCGCTTCCAAAGGAAACAGCACGAAGAAAGGAAGATTTCTAAAGATCTTAGAGAGGTGAGAATGGTAAAGCGCAATTATATATTACTTGACATTTATTGTTTTTAAGAAGAAAAAAAAAGGCTTCTATAATTGGTTTATATACATTTTGAAGGAAGCCTTTATCTCTTCAAAGGGGTGGGAGAGACGTAGCCTTCGAAAGCAGACAGATTTTCATCTGTTGTAACAAAATATAGTAGAGCAAGGCGAGATTGTGTGTCTTTTGCCCACGCTCTAGTGCTGTAGTGTATATCGATGAATTATATAAATGTTATCCTATGTTACACATTATAAGTAAACAAAACAGGGCTGCTAATTAAGATTCCATTGCGGTACCAGTATTGCCTACTTTCCGCGCGTTCAACTCTTAATTCCCCCTCCCCACCCAAAAAACCCCCTTCAAACTCGCACGCGCGTAATTTTAGGCAAACCTAACATCTCACCATGACGTATAGAAGTCACGTGATCAACATCTTATTTTTCTTCATAACATCGATACATAATCAGGCATATTTGTCGCGAGAATTAAACAACTGATCACCAAAGAGGAATTATCGTTGTTATTTAACCAAATTCTCCCATCTTGTATTATACTTAAGGTTACTGTCAACCTTCAAGGGACGATTTTTTGCAAAATTTGTTTTTCAAGCCAAATTAAAGACTACTATTTTTTCTGCATTTTCCAAAAAGAATAATTTGAAAAACTTGAAATGCGAGCGAGTTATCGACAAAAACGTGTTTTCAAATAAAAGTAAAAAATCCACTAAGGTGTTATAAGGCAATTAGAATGTGTCAACCGCAGAGCTTCCCGTGACGTTTTTCACGGCAATCTCACCGCGCGCGCCTCGTATTTCACGTCGCTTTGTTCACAGTGTTTATACTTGTCTTGTAATTTATGACACCAAAATCTGCGCTTTCGTACGCCGTTTATGGAGAAAAAGAGAGGACAGGGCTGTTATTATAGCTGCAAACAACGCTTGCTTTGGATGAATTCCAGATTCGTCGAGGCCACTTTCGCGAGCCTTTTTCTTTCTTTGTTCTTCCCGTGCATTCCGCTGGGATTGTTTTCTTTTCCACTGATTCGGTTTCGCCGATTAATTTTGTGCGCCAGACTTCACTTTCCCCAATATTCTTCTGTCGCTAAGCATGGAAATGTCGTTTCCCGTGAATTTCAATAGACTGCCTTGTCACGAGGCTCTCTGGGGGATTCCTATGTTGTGTTCTATTGGTCGGCGGCATGACCGCATTCACTCACACCCGCTTTGATTAAGTGTGAAAACTACAAAAATATATTCTGCCCGAAAACTCCGGATTTGTTTTTGTGTGAATTCCCTCTCTTCAAATGAATTAACAGGGTATGTAGATTTGTTGGATTTTAATGAAATTTGGCCAAAATGTTTGTTAGACATTAATGCACCAAAGTGTGTGAGGCTTTAACGAAATTCGAAATATTTTTCGCGTGGCGTCCCAGCGCGTGACACGCATCGAAAACATATCCATTGTCTAACTTTAAAATATATTTTTTCGGGAACCAATAAGAGTATTGAAAAAGCCTCACACACTTTGTTTGGCCCATTATCTCCTGAATGATATAGTCCAGATTGTTTTGATATCCGCAGTAACACGAAGGTTTGTAACTCATTTAAGCAGACACCGTCAGTTTTGCGTTCGAAGGCTTGCGCGCGCCTAACAGAACAAAAACGGACAAAAATATTGCTTTTATCGGATTCTTCATTCTATTACCTTTACAGTGATATATAGTTTTCTAGGGTTTCTTCTAAAACAACGCGCATAGGAAATATTTCCGGAAGGCACCCTCGAAGGTTTACAGTAACCTTAATGTGTGGAAACCAGTTTAGAGAATCTGTACCTTGACATTAAAGAATCTTTTGCGTCTCTCAACAGCTTCAGCAGCTTCTCAATGTAGACCTCGGAGGCCGACGACCCGGCTCATTCGGCCCCTCCTCTGTCAGTCGCCCCCCTCCCATTGGCCGCTCGCAGTCATCCAGTGACTTGCAGTGCAATAGAAACGGAAGCGGCTCATCTGACAAGAAAACAATGATCAGTCCGCTAGCAAAGGAGGCAGTGAAAAGGTTCAGTTTCGACGGCGTGGACAAGAGACAGAATTTTTACGCTAAGGAGTCCAGACCTGGAATAGCGCTGATGGTTACTGACACAGATATGCCCAGTAGACCCGAGTCACCACAAGCTGAGATTAATAAATCAGGATACCCAACAAGCCCATCCACAATTCGGATAGATAACATAGATGGTTGCGAATCGGAAAGGGAAATTTCTGATATCGGTGAAAGAACTAATGCAGGATTTAGCGGCGATGAAGACGAATGCCCCATTAAATTAGGGGATCCAAAGGAAAACCCTATTGTTAATGTCTTAAATGGTACTTTAAACAAACTCGAGGCCACGAAGGATGGTCAAATGGGAGATTCTACAAATAACGTTCTGACTAACACAAACGTTTGCACATTACCAGAGGAGTTGGAGAGCAGTATTAATGATGCTACGATGGATCCAAAATGCAATCTGACCCTTACTGCAGAGAGTGTACATGAGGAGCCTTTAGAGACCACGAATTATCCCCAGAAGGGAGGCCTTGGAACTGACGTCCCAAATGGCACCATTACCCGTAACTCACAGGGCGTTGGTAAACAGTTAGAAGTCACGGTTGATCAACATGTGGGAGACCCCACAATAAGTGATCGCAATGACACGCCAAAGATCAAAACGCCATCGCTTTGTCGTGATCAGATTTCGTCTCCAAAACCGGATGCGAGCGTTTCTGTTCCAAAATCAAATTATATTATTGAATCCACACCCCAAGCCATGAAAAGCCCACTTATAATTACGACTTTTGATGCGGTGCTTGATAAAAATGGCAATTTGCGAAACAGTGAAATAGCAGAGAGCAAACTAACTGTAAACAATTCAGAAATGAATCATTCTTTGGAAGAGACCGGGGTTATTGCAAATCAAGATGAAGGAAAAATGAAGTTACCGGATTGGACACTTGAGTTAGTCGTACATGATGCAAGTGTTGAAGGAAGGGAGAATGTCGGTAACGAAGAAAGCGCGAGAGATGTTCCAGCTTATAAGAAAAAGTTGCGAGAAGAAAAAAGACAAGAAGAAGAACGACCAAATAGAGAAAACATTCTTTGTATAAATCGCTCAATGATAAACACAGTTGCCTTCATCGAGTTTTTTGTTAAACTGCTGTATTATTATCTGCCTCGTCCTTAGGCGTCTCTCCTTGATCTGGCGTGGTGCGAGACTGGATCCGGTTGTAACGCTATCCACTGGATAATTTTTATTTTATATATTTTGACTTCGCCTATGATTTAACAGAAAACGGAATAGATTATACAAATAGGCAGGGCAACCACAACAGCATGACCAATAACTTTTGGCATGCAAGTACTAGAAAATAATATATAATATAAATGTATAAATAAGATACTACAAACAACAGGTTAGAGGGCGATCGAGGCTACGTCTGTGTTACATTTAATGCAAACTGATTTTCAAGTCCGAGGATTGTCGGACACGTAGAAATTAAATAAAGCATGTTTGTAGGATAAATCACTATCCGGTGTATAGCGTAGTTTGTTTTGTTAACACTGATCCACTGGATAGCGATTTATCCGTTGGATAGCGTTATCCACACTTTGAACAACCGGGCCCTGATGCAGAGGATAAAGTGACGCTTTGCCTCCTTCCCATCAAGCCCCACGCCCCTGTTTTCGCGCTCGTTACCGACGAAATACAATGGGACCGAGGCAGCATTATTATAGTTATTATTGAAGCCGAGCGGTAGAACGGACAACAGTGATCAAATATCCACTAACAATCCTAAACAATAAATATTTGTTTTTTACTCCAACTGTGTTTAAACATATTTACTTAATTCCGCTAAGATCTAACATACACTTCGCGCAGTCTTTACTTTATCTCATAGATGGTCGAGCAAGGAGCGCAAAAAAGCTGGCGGGGAAAATGGCCGCGCGAAAACTGGGGGTCATTTTCCCGCTCGCTTGTTTTGATTCACGCCCTACGATCTACGAGGGACTGCGCGTAGTTCTAAATTTAACATGTTGAGGAGAAGAAGGAAATAATTTCTTTCTCCTCAGTATCGCGCGTTCAAAACCTCTGCTTTGCGCGCATCACGCGCGTACTCTGGGGACTCTAGTGATCAGAGCCATATAAATCCTGCTGTCCTGTAGGCGAATAAGGTTAGGGCCAATAAACCTGCGCTCATTGTATGGGTACTAATAGGCCATTTCCGAATTGCCTTTTCCCTTTCTTTTAAAACTACGAGTCCCGGTGCACAACTTTTCATACGAAAATGGGTTTTACTGACAATTTTAAAATTTCCATACAAATCAAACATATTTTCATTTGAATGGTTAACGCACGTGGACTCGTTTTGAAACAGAGGCAAAATAAAATGTGTTTATACACAT
This sequence comes from Desmophyllum pertusum, assembly GCA_029204205.1. Classification (NCBI taxonomy): domain Eukaryota; kingdom Metazoa; phylum Cnidaria; class Anthozoa; order Scleractinia; family Caryophylliidae; genus Desmophyllum; species Desmophyllum pertusum. Next base: position 2,586,655 of record MU827306.1, on the reverse strand, counting down.
GTGGGTTATCCATATCAAATATCACGGAGCACCATAGAATGTATTATTTTCCATTTAATTTCTTTCGGGCATTGAGGATATCAGATCAGGTCATCTGGATGTGCACATAAAAATCAATAGTTAGCAGGAGCATATCAGGTTTTGTTTCTCGCTCGCTCGTTCGTTTCTGCAGTGCTCGCCCCAGTTCTTCTCATAATCTGACTGTCAATTAATCAATATGGATTTATCGGTTTTGCTAACGTCACCGCCTCAATCTTGCGGAATATCGCCAACTCGGCCTGCGGCCTCGTCGACTCGCGAAAATGGCGCGGAGAACTGAGCTCGAGTTTCGACCGCGATCTGTCAGCGGATTGTCATGTCTCCGTATTTCTGTCATGTAACAACAACCATGTGTTTATAACTTACAATTTCGCGTGTTTTCCTGCGTTAAAAATGAGCAAGAAAAAGCAAGATAATTGGCAGTTGTGTGAATTATGTGGGAGATTGATGTATTCTCGTCACCTAGCTGACCACAGGACGGCGTGTGAAGGCGAATCGTCGTCAGAATGCTCACAACACGCGTTCATCCAAGATGGCGTCCTGCATGCAGTTGTTGTTGACAGGAATAACAAATGTTCTCAGGTCAGATAACATAGATCGAACTATCAACGATGATTGATTTCAATTTAAGTCCATTTCCCCTAAATAATAGCACGTTTTCGTCGCTAAAGTTACCTCAAAGTAATTAGTCAGTTCACACATTGGGGCACGCACAGGGGTAGGGCTGGGAAGGAAAGAGACCTACGTACCTCACTCCCAAAAGTTTATTTTTGAGCTTCAAACCTTTTATTTAGTCTTTTTTTTTTATGTGATGTAGACGTATACAAACAGTCATGCACGAAGCGTAAAAACTTTCATATGGGAATCCCCCCTTACTCCTACATGTAGCTAATTATAGATGGCCCTGAGGAGAGGCTAATATACCTGGAAGCAATCTCGTTCCCAGAGTCCTCATTACCCTTATCCAGCGGCAGGATTGGGCAACAAGGACCTCTGGGATAAAGCGTTCTGCCTGGCATGCGCAGTAAAACTGGAAGTCCAAGAATCTGGTGTGCGTCCCTTTGAAACATGGAGTCGAGCACATGTGCAGTAGAACCGGAAGTCAAAGAATCCTGTCATAGCTCACTAAGAAACACCTGGAGTGGACTATAGATATATCCACAAATATTTGGCAAAGAATAACTGGACATTTTTTTAAAAATGAAGCCTCTTTTATAAAGTAGAGAGGTCAGTTGTAGAATACTGTGATTTTATACAATGTACAGTCGGCACTCTCTCTAAGATGGACACCATTGTGACCGGTACCAACTGTCCATCGTAGAGAGGTGTCCATCTTACAGAGCTGCCCGTTAAGAGAGAGAGAGATCTCACTGTATGTATGTTTCATCTCTGATTAACAGATAGCAAGTTACCACTGTCTTCAAGAAATGATGTCATTTTACTCAACATTAATACAATGAGGGGAATGTCATCTGCCCATAGGAAAAAGAGTTTTAGTAAAGTCCAGTACAAAAATGCTCAAAGGTAAATGGCTAGTAAGATCATTTTGATGTTTATAAGTGGAATAAGGTATTCCTTACTGATACGATGTGTTCTTGGGCGGTGCCCCTCTCCACCCAGGAGAAAAAATGTGTACAGGCGAATTGTCAACGGCAACCTGACAAAATACTGGGGGTAGCACCTGCAATAGACTAGCATCCCTTCTCAGACTCATTAATAAAAATTATCATAACCATGTCGGAGGTTTGGATACCTGGTCTTAATTAGCATAGATTTTTTACTATTTTATTTCTCCGTTTACTCCTTAGTTTTTGTTTCGATTGAGAAGATATATCAAACATGAGAGACAGGGTTTCATCGGCTATCCAAACACCTCGAATTGCATCAAAAATATTCCACTGTGTCGTATTTTCGACTCTCGACTCTCTTCTCAGTGTTTGGAAATGCAATGAAACACTGTCTCTTGTGTTTGATATATTACATCCAGGGGAGTAGCAATACTCTTAGTCACTTCTGTAGCATTAGTCAGCGGTCTATATGTACAGTATGCACATGCGCACAAGAATTAAACGTGTTTCTGGACATCCGCCATCTTGTGTAGTCGTTGTTCTTGTAGACTAGGACACTTCATGGTGTCAGAAGAGTGGCATGGGTGGAGCACCTGAAACCGCCTGAACCGCTGAATATTGAATGCAGCGACGAATAAAGCCGAGGCATGGCGAAGATGGAAGATGTCGTGGCACCTGTACAAAGTGGTGAGTGGCCTTAGTGAAAAGGATGAGAAAATTCAAGTCACCGCGTTGCTCCATGTGCTTGGCAAAGAATGTGTGGAAATTCATTCAAATTTTGTGTGGGATACCGAGGGAGATCGCAGCAGAAGCAACAGAAACCGGGATAAGCTCTGGCAGCTAGTTGTGGGCCACTAGGCTTGTGAAGACTTTACCTTTTGTTACCTTTTACATGTACTTGTATTGTTTTATTTCTGTAGATTGTGTGCATAGCGTGGCCTTCATCAGGAGTTTCACCAGAGTGTAAGTGCGATGCGCATCTGTGCATGTTGGTTATTTTTTGTAGAAAACTGGTATGAAAAACTGCAAGAAAGTAATTTATTATCTAATGTTGCCTCTGTCTTTTGTTCCATCCAGGTGTAGCATTAACACCACTTTCTCTCCTGAATAGCCAGGTAGGCCCTGTTTGAATTCCCAGAACGTAACACAAAAAAAATCCCTTTTTTCTCTGACTGCATAAAAAAAGAAGTTTAAAAAACAACATCAAGAGAGTGCGAGATAGTTCATGGGTTCACCTTTATTCATTCATCGTGCATCTGTCACAAACTTTAGGCAGACTGAAGTCATTCTTTCAAAGTGGGGAGTTGTCAACCGTAAAAAAAATCCATGCCAAAATCTGTCTATATATCAAAAAAAAATCTGCCAGAAAATTACTTTTAAGTTAAACCCAAAAAAGTTCCCAAATCTCTAACCCCCAAAAGGCCTAAATTGCACCTCCCCATCACTAACATACCTGAGTACCCCCTGAGGAGTCGAGATTGGCACATCAGAAGACATACTCAAAAAAACAATGTAGGACACAGCACCAAAATTAATGTAACCCACGCACCCAGAAATAATCTGCATACACATATTCATTACTGATGTAGTGCCCCTTGTTAAAGTTCCCTGTTTCATCAGGTTTCAGCTGGTGATATAATCAGTATCAGTGCTATAAAGAGTCTCTGTCTGCATGCTGCAAGAGTGGAACTTGAGTTGTGGTAAGCAAGAAATGTTTCTGTTGTGATAAAAAAAATGTCTTGCAAGTGATGATGTTTACATTTAAATGTTGATTTCTTTTCTTTTAGTGAGATGGTCGAGTTTGAAGTGAATCAAATGTTTAACCGATTATTGTCTACGTGAAATGCGTAAGTATCAGTCAGTTGCAATTAACCATTGCTTAACTAGTTACCTTGTACTTACAATGTACACAGTGATAACAAGTTTTTTTTTCTTTCCTTGATTATCTAATCTGTTGATTAGCTGTGGGACTGTGATGGCATGAATGATTGTCCTTGCAGAGGGTAAATAAAGTAGGAACGGCTGAAAAATTTAGTTTGAAGGGAGAAACAGCCAAAAAAGTATGGAGGAGAGAGTAATGGCTGAAAAAATTAGAGAGAAGGAAGAAAAATGAGTTAAATGGGATATTTAAAACTGTCTTTTCCTTTCCCATCCTTACAGGTAACCAGTATGTATCTGTTGGGACACCAAAGTAGAGGTTCAGTTCTACGGCAAACCACGACAACTTCTGGTCACAGCAGTAACAGGATCTTACATTTCACCTAAAAACCCGATTTCTTCAACACAGTTCACAAACCAGCTAGCATCTTGTGACAGTACAACTACTAAACCTCTCAAACCAACTGAAAGCTTTAAAACTTGACCACGGACAAACAAAGGACTCAAAAGAGGCTCCGTCATGTGATAATGATGATGATATAGGCAGTTGCAAAAAATTGGCATCCAATTGCCAACCAAATGGCTGCGAGAAGGAATTCGGTGATGGTGGAACTGAAGGGCAAGTTGCAGGAATAAAAAGAGAAACCCATTATACACAGACAAACACAGAACACGGAATCTAAAAAGCTGTCTGCAATCTGAATTAGAATCAAATCCTTGTGGTAATCAGTCAGTGGTATTTTATTACATATCTCCAGAAGAAACACACTTACCTATTTCACACACACGGAGCTCGTCAAAGTGAATGTAAAGAATCAAGGAGAAAAGTGACATTTGAATCTATCGGAGGTCTTAAGAAGCAGGTTGAATTAGTGCGTGAAATGATTGAGCTTCCTTTAAAACATCCAGAAATGTTTACGAATTATGGTAAGTTGTTAGTAAGAAGCTAAAAAGGTGTGTTAGAATGTGGCGATGACGTAACCGCGCCAAGCGCGGGAAAACGCGTGTGACCAAGTAGCGATTGGTTTTGGTTTTGCTTCTGATTGGTTGAGTAGGTAGTGCGAATTTTTTTAAACAATCACAGAGCGTAGCAGAGCAGTTTTTAATTGAGTGTCGTAAAAACCAAAACCAAAGTAAACACTCTGGCCAATCACAACAGACAAAAATAACACAAGAAAAACAATGAGAACTCGAAGCAAATACAAGCGCGGGGAAAACGCGTGCGACCAAGTCGCGGTTGGTTTTAGTTTGGCATCTGATTGGTTAAGAAGGTGGCGCGAGTTTTTCGAACCAATCAGAGAGCGTAGTAAAGCAATCAGAAGCAAACGCATGTTTACGTTTCGACACTCAAATGAAAAACCGCTCTAAAACAAAACCAAAGCAATTCCAGATTACTTTTGACACTGACTCAATTGAAAATCACTCTATCTAATTATGTAATTTCTTCAGATTGTTATATGATGTGATTTTTATGCACTATTTATCCACTGTTTAGGTATTCCACCTCCTCGCGGTGTCCTGCTTCACGGTCCTTCAGGAACAGGAAAAAAACTCTCATTGCACAAGCAGTGGCCGGGGAGTCTGGTGCCCACTTCATCTGCATCAATGGTCCAGATGTACTGAGCAGGTTTGGTTTACTAGACAAGCTATTAAGAATTTTGCTATGAAGTATATCTGCGATTTATAATCCCATCAAAATTTTTCTCGCGCGCGATTGGTCTAAACACGTCACGTGACGCAACCAAAAACTGGGGAATATCCGGGTGATATTCCCCAAGTGATATTCCCAGTTTTGAAAATTTGGCGTTTCACGTTCGCAGGTTCAGTTTTCGTCTCAAATAAATTGCTAAATTAAATAAAGACTGATTGTTTGAACAGACTAGGAAATATTTTTGAACGCCAACAGAATTATTTTGTTGCGTTTAACAGCTTGGCCGACCGAGATCTTCCACGGCAAACAGAGCGGCCTTGTGAAAAAATATTTGAAGGATAATAACTACAATAGCCTCCATTTGGCTTCAAAAATATGCTCGGATATTTGTCCTTGGACATTATCTGTTCCTCGAAGCTCACAGTTTTCCTCGAGCTTCGCCCTCGGAAAACTGTTCGCTTCTCGGAACAGATAATGTCCGCGGACAAATATCCGAGCATATTTCCTCGCCAAATGGAGACTATTGTTTATATAAGTCGTGATATCCCTGTGATATCCAAGTTTTTCAAAAGTCTCCCGTTTTTCGATCATTTTTAATCGTTTTATTGTGGACGATAGGCAAAAACCCATTTAAAAAATGCGTTTTCAAACATGTATTTGTGTGGACGGGACCTAAGAGCTCTTCACGTAATTACAGCAGATACGCAATAATAACCTAGTCCCGTTGATCTCTTTGGTTTACTACAAGTTTTGTTCTAGCATCGGACTTCACTCCCTCGATAACACGTGTGATGTGCCTTGTTAGGTATTACGGTGAATCAGAGGCCCGTTTGAGGGACATATTCCGGAGGCTCGCGAGATGGCTCCAAGTATCGTGTTCATAGATGAACTGGACGCTTTGTGTCCCAAGAGGGACAAAGTACAGAATGAGTTTGAGAAGCGAGTAGTGGCTACGCTGCTCACTCTTATGGACGGCGCTGATTCAGCGGTGAGTTTTATAAATTTGTTGCACTAGATGGAATTCTATGTTGCAATAATAATAATAATAATAATCTTTATTTATATAGCGCCATTTCTACTAAAAAACCAATAGCGCTTAACAAAACTACTTAAACAAATAAAACATTACTTTACTGATATGATAATTTACTATTATAAAAACGAATAATTATAAGGAAAGCAACAAGACATTTGCAAAAGTTAGAAGAAGACATTCAAGCCGAACTTGAAAAAGTAAGCCTAAGGTTGTCCACATTTTAATCCATTTCCATCCTCGCCATCGTTTGTGATCCTCACTTCCTAATGGGTTCCTGTCATTTGTTCGAGTACTGTTCTACAAAATCAAACCGTTATTGCTGGGTTTCCTGTGATCTTGGTATGCTTTTAGCTTCTTGAAATCGCGTTTGCTGATGTTCATTAGAAGAGTTTTGTAGACAGAAACATTCAGGGAACACGTTTCTCTTTATCCAATCTAAGAAAAATAAGTTAACTGACGTCAATTTCTTGTTCATTTCTGTTTCACAGAGTTTCTCGTCCGGTCACGTGATCGTGTTGGCAGCCACTAACCGTCCAGACGCCTTGGACCCAGCCCTCCGCAGACCGGGGAGACTGGATCGAGAGATCGAGATCGGAATACCCAACGCAAGCGACCGTGAAGATATTCTGAGAAACGCTTCTCAGAAATGTGCCGCATAAACTTCACGGAAGATAATTTTACCAGGTACTTGACCAATAAAAAAACAAATTTAGTAAATTTTAAATAGCCAAATGTTAGCTGTTTCATTGGCTTAGAAGTTTGGAAAACAGCAGGAAAGATGTCAAAAATACACCTAACGGCGCCCAAGCGCGGTAAAAACGCGTGGGACCACGTAGCCATGGTTTTGGTTTGGTTTTGGTTTGGTTTGGTTTTGGTTTTGGTTTGGTTTTGGTTTGGTTTTGGTTTTTGGTTTTGGTTTTGGTTTTGGTTTTTGGTTTTGGTTTTGCATCTGATTGGTTGAGAAAGTGGCGCGAGTTTTTTAAGCCAATCACAGAGCGTAAAAGAGCAAAATCAAAGCAATTCCGGATTACCTTCGACACTCAATTTTGAAAACCAATGTAGCTAAGATTGTTGCACTCTTGTTGCAGTTTCGCCGAAATGGCTCATGGCTATGTAGGAGCAGATCTCTCCGCCGTGTGTAAGGAGGCGGGGCTAATGTCATTCAAACGCTGTCTAGCGGAACATGAAGTACCGTCCACCCTTGATGACGGGGCCAGAGAGGGAACACTCAAAGAGCACCTTTTGGTCACTAGAGAAGACATCATGGCGGCGTTCAGACAGGTTCGTCCCAGTGCTATGCGTGAGGTGGCCATTGACGTCCCCAAGGTGAGTTTATTCACGTAATGCAACGAGAAAGCATTGTGTGACAAGCCGTAGAACTGGTACAATATGCGGCCGAATAAGTCCCCGTTTTTGTTGGCAGTGTCAGTGTAACGCCATAAAGATACGTCATCATGTTGCTTAGCAACTTCTCTATGGAAACTGGGGGCGCAGAAACGCGATTCTTGTTGAAACTCAGTGATACTTATTCCCCCGACCGAGTAGCTCACGTGGTAAGTCGTTACTTATGCAGACATTCTTTTCTTCACGCAATCTCTAGGAGAGATTGGGTGATGAGCCAAAACAATGTCTGCGTAGGAGGCTAAGTTAAATTACTTGTGCTGTGTTGGGTGAATGTTGATGTGTTTCAGGTTCGTTGGGATGACATTGGAGGGAACGCTGTTATCAAACAGAAACTCAAGCAGGCAGTGGAATGGCCGCTGAAACATCCTGAGGTGAGACTAAATGTCATGTCATGTCACGGTCAATGTCACGTCACGGTAAATGTCATGTCACGGTCAATGTCACGTCACGAACAATGTCATGTCACGGCGATAAAAAAAATGAAGTCAGTTTCTAGAGTATCCGATATCTGGAAAACTAGCGTTAAGTTCCAGCCTGGGCCCAGGGATGGGGAGGAGGGAGGTGGGGGGGGGGGGGGGGGAGAGGAGAGGACTAAGACTTCAGACCACTGGAAAACTTAGGAGGCTGGTCATTCGTGAAGGATTCTCCGCTGCGATGAGTCATGAACCAGTCACGTTTATCGCGAGGTAGTATCTTTCACATGTCGCGTTTGATTAACTGATGGAAAAGACAAGAAAGTCGTGAGGAAATTGTGATAGAACTGATTTGCAAAGAGCGCTAACCAGATTCCGTCATGGCTGGCACAGTTTTTCGACGCCATTTTGCTTTAACGAGACAAACTTGACAAACGCGTTTATGTTGTTCATTTTGAGAGCAGTCTCTCTTTTGGGGCTTTCAAGGGGCAAAACCGCGAGTTACGACCGGAGCGTGCTGACGAGGGGAATTCCTTTCACCGGCTCGTAATCCAAACAAGAGAGACTGCTCGCAGGCTAAAACACGTGACACTTGACTCTTTGTTGGTTTCTCCTGACAGGCATTTCAGCGATTGGGTATTCGCCCTCCCAAGGGAATTCTGATGTACGGTCCCCCGGGCTGCAGCAAGACCCTTGTAGCGAGAGCGCTGGCCACGGAAAGTGGGCTCAACTTCTTAGCTGTGAAGGGTCCTGAGCTGTTTAGCAAGTGGGTTGGAGAGTCGGAGAGAGCGGTGAGACAGGTCAGTGGACTGTGTGTAGTCCCGCGAGTAGTCCCGCGTATGGTCCCACGAATAGTCCCACTTGTAGTCCCGAGAGTGGTCCCGCATGTAGTCCCGTGAGTAGTCCGGTGAGTAGTCCCGCGGGTAGCCCACTTGTATAGTATTGTTTGTTAATCACCTACTTTTTAAAAACTTAAGGGTAATTCTCTTCTAATAAGTACCCCACCCAACGCGCAGAACAAAATCAAATTTTGATCATACAGTTTGAAAGTATATTTTTCTGTACCATTTGAATGAACTTTGGAGTGAAACTCGGTTTAATATCAAAGGTTGTGCACTAGGAATCGTTTTGAAAGAGAGGTTAAAGGAACTCGGAAATGGCCTATTGTTAAAATTATAATTTTCCTAAAAGAGCAGCCTTTTCATATTAGCCACAATGTTGTTGTTGTTTCTTTTCTTTTGTTTCAACTCCTGAGTAACACAACGAGTTAGGCCCAGTTCAGACGCCGTACTTCACATGAGCCGAATCGAATTCGAATTTAGGCCGACCTAAATTAATTTAGACCGGCTGAATTGATTCAGACGCCGAGCTTAATTCAGCCGAACTCAATTTAATAGGAAAAATTGCTGTTATATTGAAAAATACATTATAATAATTCATGCATTTGTTTCGGCTCATGTGAAGTTCAGCGTCTGAATCAAAGCCGGTCCACAGCCGTTATTCCCGGCTGAGACAGGCGGGAAGAACGGCTGAGCCGATCCGAATTGATCCAGCCGTTCCGAATTGATTCAGACGCCGTACTACACATGAACTTAATTAATCGAATTCGATTCGGCTCATGTGAAGTACGGCATCTGAACTGGGCCTTAACCGCAAGTTTTTATTTTTATCAGGTTTTCCAGAAAGCCCGTGCTGCCGCGCCGTCCATCGTTTTCTTCGACGAAATAGACGCCCTCGCGGCACGTCGTGGCAGCGGCGGAGACGACGGCGCGTCAAGCGTGTCTGACCGCGTTCTGACGCAACTTTTAACGGAGCTTGACGGTGTAGAAACGCTCAAAGATGTCGTCATGGTGGCAGCGACCAACCGTCCTGATTTGATCGACAAGGCGTTGCTCCGCCCTGGAAGAATTGATCGTATCATTTATGTCCCGCTTCCCGACAGACAAGCGAGGGAAGAGATCTTTAAAATCCATCTCGCCAAGACTCCTACTGGAGCTGATGTAACAATAGAAGAACTCGCTCTCAAGACAGAGATGTTCTCCGGAGCTGAAATTTCGGCGTTGTGCCGTGAAGCGGCCTTGAACGCTCTGCAAGAGGACATCGAGTCAACTGAAGTGCTCAGGAGACACTTCGATAAGGCTTATATGGCCGTCAAACCAAGGACTTCCACGGAGTTGATTGAACTGTACAGAAAATATCAGAATGAAAGTGGTGTACATTCTATATGATAAGCGATCAATAAAATGAAAAACAAAATAAAATAAAAATATCTAGCACTTCTGTATTCTTCTCAAACTTATGAACAATTTCTGAGTTGCCTTTCAATACGCCTCTGTGAAAAACTTGGTAAAACTTTCATGAGAAAATGAATTTGACAGTAGACGGCAAGCAGAGTCCCTCTTTAGCAGAGCGAGCGAGCAGAAATCTATCCGAAAGAGGGACTACTTGCAGTCTAATTTGACAGGTTCAGCTTTTTTTTTTACAAAATATTAGATATATAAAATCAGAAGCTTATCACTCTAGAGTGATAAGCTTCTGATAAAATATAAGAACACAATTCATTACACATACCGCAAAATTACGATCCCCCGAAAATAGCCCTCTAATAAGCCCAGGGCCAGGGTGATATGCTCCTGCAGGGCTTATTATGGGAATTTTAACAGTATACCAGTACGGATGAGGGAGCTTGCGTAGTAGGGGTGGGGTGGGGAATACCTGTAAGGCCGACCCTATTGAAGACAAAAAATCATTTTTTCCTACGAACTGCTGGTTGTATTTTGGTAATCTTTGAGACGTGAAAGTTAAGTAAGTAGGAAGAAAATTATTGCGGAAAACTAGACTCGTTCCGGCTCGTCACGCAATTTTCTTCAGTGTGATTGTGTGACGAGCTAAAATAATTTTTGCGCGGACGTGATAAACACACAATTACCGAAAAGGTATGCCCAGCTCGTCATTGTACTAGAAACCTTCACGTCACTATGGAAAACATCCCAAACTTCGATATAAAAGTGGCGGGGGTGATCGTCGTACCTTTTAGGGGTTAAAATTCGTGGTTTGGGTACCGCTTAGTGGTGTTAAAATCTAAAATGACCAGAGCGGGAGCGGGCAAAAAATTATGACAAGTCTATTTAGAATTGGTACCTCTTAGAGGTGATAATGAATTGTGGAAGCCACGCCCACAAAACGAGATTCAGCTGGTACCTTTTTATAGGGGTTCTTTTCAAAATTTTCCGACGATCAACCCCACACCTTTTATATGGGAGTGCCCCCCCTCCCCCCCTCCCCCCTCCCCTCCCAACACATTTTCCCGGAACCGTCCCCTCAGGCCTCTTTTCCAAGGACTCGCAAGGTAGAAACGGATTGCAAAGGATGCTTTGATCGTGTCAATGTTTTCGTTGAACAGGATTTATTTAAAATAAGCTCTGGCAAATAATAAAGATCGATAGCACAATCCTGACCCCTACCCTATCCCTACTAGAAACTGAAATATTGACCACATTCGTTACCAGTGCACTCGCAAAACAAACATTTCGTGCCGGTGTGTGTTGTGTTTTCACGTGAATGAATTAGCTTCTATCTCTTTGGAAGTTTGGTCGAGCTTTTCATCCTTCACACAAGTAAGTAAACTAGAGTTAAAGTATTTTTTTTCTGTCTGATCATTCAACCCGTTATTCTGTTGTCAGAAATTCGCTTAAATCATTAAAAGCCTGCGTGAATGTAGGGATTAGCTTATTTTTACTCATCTCCTTTCTTTATACAGCATGAAACGGAGACAAGAGCTTGAACCAAAGTTGTACCAGCTCAGAAACTGTCGTCTGTTGCGAGATAGCGAATTAATCGAAGAAGATCTCTGGGTCAGGGATGGAAAAATTTGTCAATACCCGAACAGTATTCTGGGAAGAACAATTAACAAGCTGATGTACAGATTGATTGCAATAATTTGATTATTAGCCCGGGATTTATTGATCTCCAAAGTAATGGTAAGTGCAAGTTTAAGTATTGAGAGAGACTGCTCGCATAAGTTTGAAAAATGTTTGTTGTGAAGGGGGGGCAAAACTCCCGGGGGTGTGGGGGGAGAAGGTGCTCTTATGGATCTATAAAACCCTTACTCCAAGGTGCTTTTTTTTTAGGGTTATGCCGATCTTTAGCATGGTATAAAAGTTGACACACTTGGCCTTTGAAATCTTGGCATATCTTTGATGTGGGGATTAAACCTATGAATAGGCTCCACGGTGGGGGGAAAGGGCGAGCGAAGTGAGCCAGGGAAGTGAGCCAGTGGAGACTGGGGAGAGGACGGGCGGTAGAGCCTATAGACAAACAATTGACATTGCCGTTCCAGGGCACCCGCTGTGCACTAGATTCTAGTGCAACCTACGATTGGTCAGATCACTGATTGTTGACAAGATTGACGTGACCTTACACATGTCATGAGATCAAAACTATTTGCAAGGAAGCCACAAACTACACAGGCTGATCATAAAGCATGCTGTCTGCTGTCGACTGGTTTTCAGATTATCAGATGCCATCCCTCCTCCATTCTCCCCCCCCCCCGCCCCCCCCCCCCCCCCCAACCCCCCCCCCCCCCCCCCCCCCCCCCCCCTCCCCCAGTTCATTTTGTATGGTGCACTTTAAAGACAATCCCTGATATTTTTTCTGCTGTATTGCAGGTGGATTTGGAGTTGATTTCTCTTCTGATCCAGACAAGCTAGAAGAAGGTTTGAAGACAGTTGGCAAGGGTTTGTTACAGCATGGCGTGACATCCTACTGTCCTACAATTGTCACGTCATCACAAGAAAGTTTACAATAAGGTAAATATAACGTCAATTACAAGCCATCCCTACTTAACATAATAACCCGTCCCCCCTGGATCAGATGAGCGTGGGTGGATCAGAGTTTTATGCAGCATCTGTGATATATTTTATGTAACAATCAATCCATATTAAACCTCTGTTTGATTTCATAGATTTCAAAGAAGATAAAACGAACTCCAGGTGGAGTTAATGGAGCAGGAATATTAGGTATGTCACATATGGTAAAGTCTTACAAGCCTAGTGACCCACAACCTATTGCCAGAGCTTATCCTAGTTTCTGTGGCATGAATAGGCTCGATTTCCACTGCTCTCTTCAAGTCCGGTCTTTGTTCCTCACCGGGGGAGGAGTGTGGGCTAATTTTCCCAAACAGCAGCTGGTACATGTAATAGAGCCTATAGCATGAAGTGACTAGGAGTACTAGGGCCACTCCCCTTGGAAGGGACTCTAGTCAATCACAGGTTACCAAACCCCCACCCTCACTCCCAGAATTTTGCCAGTTACCCTAACCAGTTTGCCAGCACTCAGCACTCAGTTGTGAGAGTGAAGTGTCTTGCCCAAGGACAAAAACACAACGACCCCGGCTTGAACCTGGATCGCTCGATCCGGAGTCCAATGTGCTAACTATTAGTCTACTACGCTTCACGCAAACAAGCCTTGTATAACAGTAATAATTTATATTTCAATTGACGTTTGGCATTGTAAACACAGGTTTCTCATTTGGAAGGACCATTTATCAATCCTGAGATGAAGGGAGCTCACAAGGAGGTTTTTATGCAACAGATCAGTACGAAAAGGAGCACAAGAAATAGAAGACTTTTACGGTTCATTAGATCACGTCAGTATTATTACACTTGGCTCGCAGAACTGGCTGAAGAAAACATGGAGGTGATTAAACAGTTGGCGAAGAGAAACATTGTGGTATCAATAGGTAAAAATAAGTCTTTGACTGTTGTAAATTAGTCATGCAAAATTCCAGTTCCCAACTTCAGCAATAGCCAATAATTTTGGAGACATAACGTGGATCTCTCTATAGAGCTATACATCATCAGTATGGAATGTTTTTGGTTCAATCTCGGACATCTCAATTGTGCGTGATGAATTGAAACTCTCCGGCTATACAAAACATTATTGTTTTTAATTATTTTAAAATTCTCCACAGGTCATTCAGTAGCAAATCTATCAATTGCCGAGAAAGCAGCAACCAGTGGCGGCCACATTCATCACCCATCTATTCAATGCCATGTTGCCAGTAAGTACAGTCACAGGACCCCAGGGGGGTACCTCAGGTCTAATAGTGACACGGGGAGGCTCAAAGACCTTTTTGGGGTTTGAAATTTTACGATCTGAGACTTTGTTGGGGTAACTTAGAATTTTGTGGGTGACTTTTTGGGCTGTGGAAGATTTTGGTAAGGACTTTTTGGGGGGGTTGAAAAAAGCAAGTCACCAGGGTTTCGCATTTTTATGTCAAATTATTTTTGTTTACAAACGTAATATTATTTTTTTTTAAATGCAGAGAAAAAGAGGTACTTTTTTGGGGTTACGTTCTCGGGCCGTTTGCGGTTGGACTTATTTTTGGGTCTTGGTTTTTAGCGCCTAATAGGAGCCTCCCCGTTCACTATTATATCTGAGTACCCCCCCTGGGTCACAGACTTCTTGATTAAAGAGTTGACATATTTATTAGTTTAAGTAGAGAACTTGATTAAGGGGTTAATTCTTTGCTTTCTGCTTTTAGTTTCCATCATAGAGATCCTGGGATTGTAGGACTTCTTACAAGTTGTGATATCCCTAACACCCATCTTCTATGGATTGATTGCTGATAGGAATTCACAACGCATCCAACAGCCACGAGAATAGGCACACAGATCACATCCTAGTGGTATGCAAGTCTTGTTATAATGTTTTCTATTGTCAGGACATAACCCCAATAACCCTCTTGATTTTGATCAGGCCCACTCTCCTAATTCTATGGAAATTTCTGTATCACGGAGGACCAAGTTCCAAGGCTGCGCCGAACGGTCAGTGGTGTTCGTGTTCTTGAATTGGGTGCAAGACACTTTCCGTGTCTCACAGCTGCCTGTTTCCCACCCAGGAGTATAAATAGGTACCAGCAAATTGGTTACTAATACTAGGATAGGGCAACTAGACAAAACTTTGTCGGGTGAAGCTGTGATGGACTAGTATCCCCATCCAGCGGGGAGTAGCGATACTGCCTCATCACTTCATGCTACTGAGAAACTGGAGTTAAGCCCCAGCACAGATGACGTCACCCAGCTCCTCCAATGACCCTAGGATTATGTACAACAGACTTTTAACCCTATGCTTACTCATAATTTAGTTGTTTGATCACTCTCTCTCTCCAAGACTCTGCCATAGAAACAACTCATTAAATTAAACATATCAATAATACTTTGCCCGACCCTTCCTCTGTTTAGGTGCTTTGGTTTTAGGTAACAGATTGCTATAGCTGCGCCTCGGCCTCCCTCCAGGGTTACACAAACTTGGTCCAATGCAAGTCGATAATTGATGCATGAAAAGGCCACGTTTACAAGGAAACAAATACGCTAGCTGGAAGGTACGGTGGTGTAACCATCTAAGTCTGCAGTCTGGCGCACTGTCTAATCTAGCCCTGCGAGACTTGGCTCACATTTGGAGACCTCTGCGCAAGTGGTGAAAGCTGAGAGAATCACACCCGAGCTGGCCAAGTGAAGCAAGCTGAGCGATCACTTTCTTGCCAGTTTTCTCAGGAGAGTGATTCTCGTGACATTTTTTGCCGCTCCGCACATTGGCCCCAAACATGTGTCTAATTATGACTCTGATATAATTGTCTCACTGTATACCACTCCCAGTTGTTCTTTTTAGCATTTCACACAATCTTAAAAATTATTTTCATAATTTGTTGTATCCTCTGTCAGATATTGCTTCCATGGACGCTTCTGCATTCAAAAGATTCAAGAAATGTCAGGTTAGTCCTACAGTTGTAAGAGCTTATAGCCGAGCTTGACATATGTATGTGAGCACAAAGGGTAAAACCTTCAGATGAGTAAAAACTGTGGTTTTTCAGGATTCATTTTAGCCACAGTAATTGCAGGGTTTGGAAAATGATTGGACAATGAGGAGGTGGCAGTGGCAAGCGGCGACAAGTGACGGCGGCGACGATGATGATATTGCAAAAATTGTTGATAATGTCGACAACATTTCTGTTTTTCCCCAACCAAAAAATGGTGACTTTGTTAGACATATGCCCTTTCAAGAAAAAATATATCTGCAGCCCTGTACCACTTCAGAACTACAGTTAGACTCCCACTATCTCGAACTCTCAAGGGGACACGGGTTTTCAGTTTGAGATAGGTGGGAGATTCGAGATAGCCGTGTTTCGAGAGAATGATTAGCGGGAGTCTACTGTATGTTGCAGAGACCTGATGAATGAAAGGAAATAAAAATAAAAATAAATTATTTTCTGTCATGTTCTCAGGCTCGCAGTACAGTAGAGCGCACTCGAAGGAGCCCAACATTGCACCCCATGCCCAGGTGTGGGAATTGAGGACATAAAAGGCATCCTTGAACTACCAGTCCGATGCCAGATTTGGTCTTTTAGATGATGACCTCAAACGTGCATGCATGCTACGTTTATACGCTGGGAAAAACCTGTGTGGGTTGAAGAAGGGAGGCTTGGTGACAGGCGTGATGCAGCTGAAAACTATATGATAACTTAAACAAGTCAAAGTAAGCATACTTGATAAAAGTTATTAAGTTTTTATCTGTTGAATTACCCAAAGCCCTCTATATACATGCATGTATATATAACTGAAATTATAAGAACGTGCATGGTTTGCCAAAAGCCAGTTTTATCACTCCCAATAAGACCTGAAACCACACCAAAGAAGAGCAAAAAGGAACAGAAAGAAGAGACGGAAGAGAGAAAAAGAAATGGCATACCTGATCTTATTATATCATCTAGCTTTGGTGCAATTTTTCTGTGACCATGTTTTTATAAATCCAGTTTTTAGATATAAGAATAATATTTAATTCACTTGGGGGCTGGGTACAGGTTAAATTGAAATTTTATATTTATAATCAAACCTCTGCAAACAGACCACCCTCCTCAATGTGGACAACCTCCCCCTAGATACAAACACTCAGTTATTGTGGTCGCGCAATACTATTTTAAAACACTTCATAAATTTATAACTTCCAATATGTGCATGGGATGTGCCTTCTGTGGACTTCAGTCATGCAATGGCCACACAAAGTTTAAAAACCTTTTTCCAATAAATGAACATTCATTCACCTCTGCTAAGTGAACACTCAGTTATCATAATAGATACTCTTAAAATCTAGACTCAGTGAACAGTCCTTTCGAATCATTTGGCTGTCACATTAGTTTGTGGGAGCTGCTGCCCATCTTGGAATATTTTTGGCCGAGCAAAATCTGGAAATCTGGGGAGAGCCGGGACAAAGCTACTCTGGGTATGCCTCCCTGCCCCTGTGCACTGGAATTATTTCAAGATGTCTCCACAGAGGGACTGTTCACATGATCACTACTGGAAATAATTATTGTGGAAATCCAGAAAGTGGACACTTTATTTACAGAACTTTACCCTTAGTTTATACTCTATGGAGAAGTTTATATGCCAATCATATTCCCATGCTCCCGCAAATGGAGTAAAAACAATTAACCTAGGTTATTTTAATATTAATTATTAATTAAAATTATCCAACGCTATGTTGGAAATTTGGTCTGTTCACATTTAATTTTTAATAATTATTATAAATTATTACAATATATTTTTTTCTCATAATGTACTAATGTATGTTCATTACTTAATTTTTTACTACTGTATGTTGAAATAACTGAGATACTACGCACACTCTGATTGGCTCAAAAGCATTTACCATAACTCTATGGAACATAGAAAAATTGCTTTGTGCGCTTTGGTGCTTTTTTATTTCATAAAAACAATAATTGTTTAATAACAATTAATAATTAATAATTATTATTATAGAAAACGTTTTCCTTGTGTTTCCATAGAGTTATGGTAACACTCATGGAGATTGGGAACCAGGGCACTCGTCTGCAGCTTGTGTGTCCACAGCATTTCTCGTTCTCCCAAACTTCACTCAGTATTACCATAACTCTATGGAAAACACAGAAAACGTTTTCTATTTGGTATATATTAGTTATATATAGTTTTGTATCATTAAGTGTTATAAAAAATTAAATAAATTTGATAGAAAGGAGAAAAGTATGTGCTCAAAACATCAAGAAGGGTCGTCAGTACCCTGGGTGCTAGAGCTTTTCTTGCGCAGTTTCCGGTCCTGGTCAATGGGAGGCCAACATCTTGCGGCCTCTGGCTGATCCCGACGCGTGCAAGAAAAAACCTTCTGGTACCCAGGATAGGTTGTCAGCTATGCTGCCTAATTTTTCAACAGAAAATTTGTAAGGGCCAATTTAGATGATATGATTTTTGCATACGACTGTCGCATGCAACATGCTTAAGACATAACTCAAGTGGGTTCCATTTACATGCACACAACTTCATTGTGACAGTAATAAGCAAGTAGTTGCAGATTTGATTTACCATAAAAAGTTTTATTAAGCCCCCAGGGGGCTTATTTTAATTTCAGGGCCTCAAGAGGGGGGGGGGGGGGGGGCTAAAGAGCTTTTACGGTAGATGTAGTGTTGTGACTTCATGTCATAAAATATGCGACAGTCCATGAGCAAAAATGGTACCATCTAAATCTGCCCCAAAGACGGTTGTTTCCATTTGCAAATGTGATCTACTTTGAGCTGTTATTTGGAGCTAGGGTGCAGAGAAAATAAAATTCTGAGCTGACAATAAGATTGCTTTTGTTTATTTGTTGTCCACTACACTGCTGGCATCTGTCTTGATGGACATATTGAAAAGTTTGAAAGCATTGTCTCCCATTAAAATTATTAGGTCTTATTACCACTCGTGTTGCAAGTTGCAGCAACATGTTGCATAAAGTAGACACAAGTTTAACTTTGTGCAATGTTGTTGATGCAACTTGCAATGTAAGTGGTAAATTATATGCACAAACACTTCAACTTGCAATGCAACATTTTTGCGTGACAAGTTGCAACAATTTCATTAGAACAAAATGAGAAGACTAACCCCTGAGGCCAAAAAAAAATTCAATTTTTATTAATCCAACTTTATTGTCAACTTATAATACAATATAGAAGAGTCTTGTTCATTTTTTGCTCAGCAAAAAAAAACTTTACTCATTTTTATCATCAATTTATTAAATATCCAATGGAGAATTATAGAAAATGTAAAAACAGTAACAATAATTTGCATGCTTATAACATCCCAAAAATCAATTTAAAATACAGCTCCCTGTAAGCGGAGTCACACCCTCAGGAAGCAGAAAAGGTGTCTGCAACTGGAGCTGGCCACTTACGGGAATGTGTAAATGCAGAGTTTGTATGCGCTAGAGTTCAAATGGGGTTTTTTCAAGCAGCCGCATGTAGAGCTGTCCACTTACAAGGGAGTCCACTCAGAGAGCTTTGACTGA
Organism: Desmophyllum pertusum; assembly: GCA_029204205.1. Taxonomy (NCBI): domain Eukaryota; kingdom Metazoa; phylum Cnidaria; class Anthozoa; order Scleractinia; family Caryophylliidae; genus Desmophyllum; species Desmophyllum pertusum. Next base: position 2,567,317 of record MU827306.1, on the reverse strand, counting down.
ACCATAAAATTCCAAAGCTAGCCCTGGGCTTAGTTCTGTTCAAAAGGATTTTTAGTGGGCTTTTTTTAGCGGAATTTTGTGTTTCAAAGCTGTTTGAGCTTTAATACCAGGTAAATTTGAAAAATTTTTTTGCATCGGTGCCTTGCTGCAAACATACTAGACACAGCGACGATGGACTATTTTACATTTGGTTCGACAGTGGAGATAAGTCATCTTATGAATATGGCAACAGTTGCATGTTTTCAAACAGCCAGACACTTTGCAATGATAATAACAGTGGATGTTCATTATATGCCAGTTATGGGCCGGAAAACGAACATCAGATTTAACAAACCAAACATTCAGAACCAAGGAAGTTCATTAAACCATGGTTGCACTGTTACATGATAGTTCTTTATTTCTTTGATGACACTGTACGTCATGTGTTGTGCCATGCCCTGTGCACCAAAAATGCACCCAATGCGACAGTTGCAACTCCTGCTACAAGTAGAAAGCCACCTCTTGATGAGTTGTGGGCTGACTGTGGTTTCTCATCGGCAATCAGGTCTGGCGCTGTTGTTGGATACTTTAGCCTTGATCTGCCAACAATAAAACAAGTGATTATTACAAGAATTATTATATTACCGTTGTTCAAAACTGACCTACTATGAAATCTCTGCTAAGTACAGTCGAACCTTCCGTAAGCGGACACCCTTGGGGGCTGAAAAAGTGTTCCGCTTATGGAGAGTTAAGAATGTAGTGTTTGTATGTAGCTGGGTACATGACTAAGACAGTGTCCACTTACGAGAGGTGTCCCACCTACGGGAGGTGTCCATTAGCGGAGGTTCGACTGTACATTGTAAGATGAAGTCTTCATGAACCTAGTGGCCCCCACAACTTCTGGCGCTCACTTCCGGTTTCCATAGTATGATCAACTAGGAGTATTGCTACTCCCCCTGGATGGGATGCTAGGCCATTGCAGGTTACCCCCCAGCATTTTGTCAGGTTACCCAACAATTCACTGTACCCTTATTTTACTCGTGGGTGGAGAGAGGTACTGGCTAGGGCTCGAACCCAGACCATTCATTCTGGAGTCGAACACACTAACCATTAAGCCAACAGGCCTCCCTGCAAAGTACAATTGTGTGGTGAATAAAATAACTTGAAACTTCCTGTAACAAGCGAAGCTTGCCATTCATCACCAACCTTGGAAATGTGTGTCTTAACAGTGTTGAGTTCTTCACTTAAACTCTGCACACCCTCCACGGCTTCCTTAGAAAATAATTCCATTCCTTCAGCTTCTGTGACATCCTGAAATAAAACAACATTCAGATCAAATCATGACAAAAAAATATGAACATTTCAGTCACTGATGTGATGACCTTGTAGAGTGTATCCCAGTGAATTTTTACCTCAGTATGTACTATGTGTTGCAGCAGTATTTCAGAGCCGTAATACTGTCTTACTGACAACACCCCTCACAGGCGTTACAGGTTAATCTGAGAAAAGTTATTTACCTGTAAAAATTCCAGAGGTTCATTGACGTGTTCAGGTGCTTCTGTACATATGAGACCACTGCTCCTGATAAATGTCAAATGTTTGGAAACATTTGCCAGAATAACTGTCATTTCTGAGGCTCTAAAAAGATTGAAAATGAAAACATGTATGATTACCTACCCCTCCTTGTGTTGAATTGAATATTAATAATATTTGCATATTACAATAAATATAATCTAATTTATTCTGAATTGGAATTTATTCTCAGTAATAAATTATTATAAATTGTAATTTATTTTAATTTATTCTAAACTGGAATTTATTCTTACTAATTTATTCTGAAGACAAATTAATTAATTCTGAACTGAAATTGTATTCTGAAGTCAAATTTATTCTCTGAATTGAGATCTTCTTCTGACTAATATATATTTAATAAATGTTATAATTATGACAAAATCAACACCACCTTAAAGAATGCTTTTCCATTGCCTGCAGACTACCGACATCCCACTCTTTTTTGTGAACTTCTCTTACGGCATCAAGGATCTTTGTTCGCACACCCACTTGAGTGATTCCCATCTGTAGAGTGATGAAGGTCAAAGGTCACTTAATAATGTTTATGGCAGCATCACAGTTCCTTTAAAATCACACAAATTCCTCCAGAATCCACAGGCATCATGAGAAAAACTATAATATAAAATTTAAAATATATATTTGTCTATTGTTAATACCTGGTCGAGCTCCTTTTCTGTCAGATTCAAGAATTCAATCAAATGTTAACTTGTGCTCCTAAACAGTAGAAAACACATCATACATTTTAGACACTAAAAGTAGAAATAATACTAATCGACTAATATAACTGATGGTGGACGGATAGATGGACAGAAGAACAATGTAAGTTACTGTCACAAAATCTAGTAAGATTTGAAGATTTACCCTGAAATTTTGGGAGCAAATGTGTCAACTCTAGGCCACACAGGAACATTTCTAGGTCGCCATATCTCATTGTACTGCAATGAAATAAAACAATCATTTTATCCATGACACAAGAAAAGCAGAACTTTGGAAGCTTGCAAAACTAAAAAGGGCCGTATTACAAATATTGAATTTTTCCAGGAAATATCCATACCTCCCCTCCCCTCCCCTCCTCCCCCCCCCACCAAGCACAAGGTTTTTTGGTTTAAGCCCCACTCCCACCCCTCCAGAAATTCCAGTTTCAACTTCATACCTTCCTTTAAAAGTTTGACTTTTGAGACCACCCCCCCCCCCCCACCCCCTTGGGATTTCCAATGACTTTTCATGGGGTGGGTATGGATATTTTCTGAATCAACATTGCAGAAAATATTGTTGGTTAACTATTGTGTTTGCAATTATTGGTCTAGATTTTGTTTATCCATTTTATTTTGAATCTTTTGTTTACGGTGATTTCAATGATAAGAAATTGCCCACAAAAGGTGTCCTTCATATTTTCCTACCTTGTGCTATCCTCTTGGCATCAAACACTGCAAGAATATATAAAAAGGAAAGATCAGTGAAGGCTGGTTTACAGTAGTGATGGAAGTGACAGAAGCGGAGTCGGTAGTGGAGTTGGAAGCGGAGTCGGAATCGGAAGAAAGACAGTTATGATGTAGTGAAATCGACACGACGGAAGAGGAACTAGAAGCCTTGTTTTGATTGAGTTTTTTTTTTATTGCCTTATTTCTTCTGATTAAATGCTTCCGATACGATTTGGTTCACTGACAGAGGCGGAATCAGAAGAAAAATTAACTCTTCTGATCCTTCCGATTCCGATTCCGTCGAGCTTTCTGACTGCATTTTTCCATCTCCTTAAAATATTCAAAGACAGGCATGCAAATCAATGAGAATTTGGGAACTGAACAGTCAAGGAGATCAAATTTCATGGCTCGTATAATACATTAATGTACAGCATATTGAAATGGTATCAAGAATCAGAGGATTTAAATTAGGATTAGGATTTAAAATTAGCACATTAATTTCATAATTTTATTTAATAATTCTTACCTTGAAGATTCTTGCAGTTTGCAAAGCTGCTTCACTTGGCATCTGTTTCCATTTGCAGCCAATCAATAATGTCTGCAATCTGATCAAAGTTGAAAGTTAGAAAAAAACTGTTACTGCAGGCTGCGGTGTGTGATGGCATTGCTACTCGACAAACTTTTTTGTTAATTTTTGACACCTTTTGTTTTTCTGAAGGGTTCCATTTAAAATCTCAATATAAGACTTAGTGTATGTGTAACAGTAGAGTTGACATTAGCAAGTATAATTTTACATTTCCCTCCAGCGCATGTATTGCCGCCTGTATTAACTCCACCCAAGCCACACTTAAAAGATCTTGATTGGTCCGAATCAAAACAGAAGTTGTCAAAACTTTGTTGAAGTGTCCAAAACTTGCCTAGTTCCTAGGCCTCTATATTTCACCTCGATCAGTCAAAAATTTTCTTGTTCCCATATCTCCAGCTGTTCGTCTTGTATACGTCACCGGAAATGAATGACCCGTGAAGGACTGGGAGAAAGCCATACAGGAACTAGGTAATGTCAAAACTATGTGTTTCGTCGATTTTGTGAAAATTAAAATTGGGAAATATTTTTCAACTTTGAAGTTGGGTGTTCTTTTGGAACCCAAAAAAGAATTAATAACAACTTACCCGAGGGTAATCACTTGAGTAGGCAATATCACTTGGTGATTGTCCATCATTGGAGAACATCTTAGGATCTGCTCTGCGATCCACAAGGTTCGTACAAATCTACCGTGACCACGACTGGCAGGCCCATGACAAAGACTAAAATAACATTTATACTAGTCGATTACTTCACGTAAATTAGTGTATCAATATATATATTTTGTGAATTTGTATTTGCAAGTTGTTTGTGTTCAGAGATACAATCATTGGTATAATTATCCAGCATCTTTGCACGCCTTGCAGACCCATGCTAGATTATTATCTAACATCTTCACAATGCCTTGCAGACCTATGATGCTAGATAATTATCTAGCGTCTTTGCACGCCTTGCAGACCCATGATGCTTGATTGTTATCTACCATCTTCACATGCCTTGCAGACCTATGATGTTAGATAATTATCTAGCGTCTTTGCATGCCTTGCAGACCCATGATGGCTAGATTATTATCTACCATCTTCACATGCCTTGGCAGACCTATATGCTAGATTACCGTAATAGATGAGAGCTTGGTACAAAACCAACGGCATGTCAAACTTAATTTATATTTGATTTATAACAGAATACTAAATGGATCCGTGTGATTTTTGATTTACCGGTAATTGACAGTTTGGTGTGATCTCCAAAATTAATAAACCCATATCTGACACCATACAAACTCCAACCTCCCTTTCTCATATTCACTGCTTTTTGAAAATATTGCTAACTAAAGCTTGAAGAAAACTCACCGCCACCCTCTCATGTCTTGTTTGTTGACCTCAGCATCATGTTTCCAACAGTGTTGCACAGACTGTAACCCTCCCCTCCCTTGCTGCATACATCAGTGGTGACATGCGATATCTGCAAAGTGGTTTATAAAAAAAAAATGTTTACAAAATCAGTGAGTGTCAGGAATCTGGCTAACAATGCATTAAAGTTCTAATCCAAGGGATCAGAGGAGATATTTTTGCTAAATATATGGACACACCCTCCTTGAGGTTAAAGAAGGTGGTGCACTGTACATACCTGAGCAATCAACTTCAGTTTCTGTCACATGAAGCGACTAGGAGTATTGCTACTCCCAGTGAAATTGAGAAATGGATGCGAGACCATAACAGCGGGCCGGGAAGTGGGATTCCCCAAGGTGATGGGAACTGAAATAGGGGAAAATTTTTGCAATAGAAAAACACCAAGAGGAGGGAACCACAAAGCTGGGAGTACAAGGTAAGGAAGTGAGAAGTTCAGATACCCTGTCCTGTCACCACCCATCCATCCAGATGCTTGACAACTACAGGTTTATCACCACCTCCCCCCCCCCCCCCCCCCCCACAGCTATTTATGTCAGGCAACGTCATTTCCTAAATTCTTATAACCTGTATGGTTGATTATGTAATTTACCATGAGGAGAAAAGTACTGAATGTTGATCACGCTACTTACTTGTCATAAACATTAACTCGAGCATTTTTTCTCCAGCAACAGCTCCACACATCTGAGAACCTGATCCTCTGGGTGTTCTCCGACACTGCACATGCCGCCATCAGAAACAGTGTACATCTCTGAATCAAACGGAGATAAATTATTTTACTAATACAATGTATTATAGTACAGATTGATATTGTATGCCTTATGCGCTTACTGACCTTTCTAGTGCAGAAAGAAATAATGACGATGATAGTACAGATCGGAATATACTGTGCATGCTCTGATTGGCTAAAAAAAATATATTTCATTAAAACACAGAAAACTGTGTTTTCTTGCTTTGCCTTTATACCACAGAGCATATAAAGAAGTCAAAGCCACTCAGTAGGACCTTCTGCAAGCGGACACCAAGGTTGGGACCAGAAAAAGTGTCCACTTATGATAATTTCAGTATGTTTTTGTATGTGGCTGGGACCATGAGTGCATGTCTACTTTTGGGAGGTACATGTATCTGCCTACAGGAGGCGTCCACTAGAGGAGGTTCGACTGTATTAACATTTTGTTGCAACTGTTGTATTTTTTCTTTATGTTTTATGACTTTAATTTCTTTGTTCTACGCCATTTATATACCGAAATTTCTTATTGTTATTTACTTACTAAAACACTACTGTTAGCTACCCTTGTTATTATTGTTTTTTTCTTCACCTCCCGCCTCGAATAGCCCTGCTAATTTGCAGGAGGTGGAAAATCTATGTATGTTGTTGTTGTTGTTGTTGTACTGTAAATACAATGATTTGACCTCATTTTTTATTAAAATTTAAAGTTCTGATGCAAAGCACAGCAGAAGTGTTGATAATATTAGTGCTGTTAACATTTTTCAAAACACTTTACAACAAAATAAATGAAAAAATTCATTAAAACCTGAATTACAATCACAGCCAAATACCTTTATGAAAGTTGACATTTGCTCCTCTGTTTGCGAGTAGTTCCACTATATCAGGTAAAGCTAACTAGCTGCAAGCAATAACGGAGTCCACCCAGACTTGAGCTGAATATCTGGATCAATTCCTAACGCGACAAATAAATATAGTACCAGTCAAATGTAAGTTGACAGTCTCAACTTGAAACTCTATCCTCAATCCTCCATGTTTTCGAGAATCAAGAATGAGTTTTGAGGCTCGAGTTCCGAGTTTCGAGTCACTCCAATAATTAAATTTAAAAAATTATTTTTTTTTGAGTCACTCAAATAGGGATTTCAAGGAAACAATGTATTTCTCGAACAGAACAATTAACAAAATTAAGAACAATAGCAATTCCGTGTGGCTTCTTTTTATTTGTGCAAGTGTGTTTTGTACTCGCGTCCAAATTGTTGGTCAGGATGGAAACCTCAAACGAAAAAGTCTTTAATCACATACAAATTGTGGAAAGAAAGGATGATATACCGTAAAAGCTTATTTAATTTTAGGCCTCAAGTAGGGGGCTTATTAGAGAGGGGGGGGGGCTCATTTCAAATCCTAAATTTTCGAGAAAATTCACATTAATTTTTCAAACTTTTCTATTACACTAACTAAAAAAGAACAAGAAATGGGTTATGTATGACTGTCTTACAAATACAACGTCATTTATACCATAAACGTAATGATAGTTCTTGAAATTAAAGACGCATGTTTCAATACAAAGTGACAAAAAACGCCAGAAAATATTGCTGAAAAAGTCATTTACATAAGCCTGACGGAAGGGGGTGGGAGGGGTTAATAGAGAGGGGGGCTTATTACAAAATGTGACTTCCAAAGGGGGGGCTTATTAGAGAGGGGGGCTTAATAGAGAGGGAGGCTAAATAGAGCTTTTACAGTATGTTAACCTTGGTAGAACAATGAAATATATTATTGTTCATCAGTAGTGAAAAGGCTACTCGGAAAAAAATATTCTGAGTTCTCCAAAAAGGAGTTTAACCCTGAACAGTGTGAAGAAGGTCATGGGTTCAACTCCAGTTGGGATAACTTGGAATACAGTAGAACCCCGCTAACTCAAACTCCCAAGGGAGACGGGGTTCTACTGTTTGTTTTTTTCTGAGCAACATTATTTTATATATTTCTTTACTTTGTTCCATTGTACCATGTTGTGGTTTAAATTTATTTTGGTTTAAAATTTTTCAAACCAGTTTGATTTTCATTTTTTCCTTTGTTTTTGATTATGGTAATGAATATTAGACAAAGGAAAATAAAATCAAACTGGTTTGAAAAATTTTAAACCAAAAAAATTTGAACCACAACATAAACAAAAAAACACTAAACCTAATGGAAACCACTGTACAGAAACTAAGGAATGGTAACGTTTGTATCTCACCATCATCCAAATATTTTTGAACTGCAGTAATATTCCTTTCACAACTGCTACTCGCAAGTCCTCTACAGCTAGCGAGGAGGCAGCTTTCTTTGCTTCTGCTTGCTGTGACTTGTTTGGGGCAAAGTTACTCCTGCAAATACATATGTATATTTTTTATGTACTCAGCAACCTTAGCCTGAGAAAACAGACGTTGTTTCGCGGTGCCTCTACTGGAGCTCCGCGACAGGCTGGAGTCCAGTTCAATAGTTTAATTGTCAGAAGGCTGAAACTGCTGTTAGCGGTATCTACCAGATAATGTTTGTTGGTTTAACACCAAAACTACTCAGTATACTGGGTAGGGGATGGGGCAGCTGTCCCTCCCCCCCCCCCCCCCAACTTCATACCCTCACCACGATTTAAGATGATCAAATTGCATTGATTCCCGACAGTGATCTGTTGTCAACATTGATATTGTTTTTTGTCAGATGCAAGGTCGGACGGCAGCCTGCAGAAAATGTCGGGGAAAAATATTTCCTGGTAACTGAAGGGCACCCATGTACCCTGTCTATGACAGTGTCGAGTCAAAAACTCATACCCTGTTTATGAATCTAGGTCGAAAACCCATTGGATGGCACATCCCTGTGTAGGCTATATATGAGAGAAACTCCCCCCCCCCCCCCCTTCCCCTCCCCACCCCACCCCCTCCCTCTCCCCTGGATTCTCTCATGCCATTAATTATTTTCAATTTTCATACAGAAGGGAATATTTTTAGAATATTATTGGAAATATGTACGACAATAAATAAACCTTTTTGCTGATTTCCTTTGCTGTTGAAAGATGGAGGGGGTCTTGGAAATCCACCTCTTCCTCTTCCTCTCCTTTTTGTTGCAGCAGTCCTCGACCCCTTCCTGTGACGGATGTTTCAGACAAAGACGACGACAAAGGGTTTGAAGTATTAACATCATTTGGTCCTTTCCAAATTGTCTATCGTTGTTTACAGTTCGTGTCGTATTAAATTGTGCCGGAGCTGACTTCACTGAATTCACACTGCCAAATTCATAACCATCGCTGTCTTCATCGTCGAATTCTGCACCAGCGGGCATTGCGCTGGAGGTGTTCCGTGAGTCGTTCCGTGACGAAGCAGTTTTGTTGTTTTATACCGCCATTCATACTGTACTTGTCGTTTCCACTGTGAATGCTGCCCATGTAAAACCCGTCATCGCTGGAGTCCGATTCTTCCGCTCCAGCGGGACGATACATCTTACAAAACCCTGTCTTTCAGAGAACGCAGAGAAAAGTAAACTTCGGATAACAAATCGCTACACAACTTTTTTTTCATCGATTATAAAGTGTCGACCATCTTTGCACACGTGCTTTTTGCGGTATTCCGCTGAGCGATGTGACTCGCTGGCGGTTTCAATATGGCGCTTCTCAGAGGACTCGCTTGTCTTGTCGTTGGCGGTGCCAGTGGTTTAGGTCGCGCCACAGCGCAGAGGTTGCTTCAACATGGCTGCAGAGTCGTTATAGCAGACCTACCTTCGAGTGAAGGCGACAGGGTTGCAAGTGATCTGGGAGAGAAGTGTATATTTGTCCCAGCTGATGTAAGAGTGGTGGGGGTGGTGGGTGGGTGGGGGGGGGGGGGGGAGTAGTGGGTTTGGGACGATTTTGCCTCATTGGTGGGGTGGAGGAGGGATTGGGAGCTCACTTGATGATGCAAGTCTGCATGGAAACTAGGGAATCAAAGAGTTGGGCTTGTGGCAAAGTAAGAAGGGAGCTTGCCTGTCTGACATGGCAGAGGAGGGTTGGGGGGGGGGGGGGGGGATAAAAAGGAACTGAGTACTGCACAAGCGGGAGGGGTAAATGACTCAGTCACTGCCTTACTTGTAGTCATTCTCCTGAATATCTTTCCAAGATATACTGTCAACAGTCCCTCTTTTTTTCCCGATGAAATCATTGGGCCATCATGTTCGATTGTCAGGAGCAACCAAATCTGGGGAGAGGACAGAACTACTCTGGGTGGTGTGGTGAGGGGGGAGGGGGGAAGGAAGGCAGATATGAAGATAATTACAGTAATTTTACCAGTAATCATTTATTCTCCAGCTTGACTACCCTGCGAGCAGAGTCGCTTTTGATCTAGGAAGATCGAAAGCAACTCTGCTCGCAGGGTAGCCCTTGACAAAACCCCATTTGAATTCTAGCTTACACTACAAACTCTGTATTTACAAATTCCTGTAAGCAACCAGCTCCAGTTGCGGACACTTCTTCTGCTTCCCAACTTAGGTGTCTGCTTGCATGAGCTTTGACTATAATTTGGAAGCGAAGTCTGGGGAGACAACAAAACTACTCTGGATACAGGGTGAGGGGTAGATTGGGGGGGGGGGGGGGGGGGTGGGAGGGAGGCAGATTAAAAAAAAAATCTTGAGATATTAATTCTCCTTATAATTACTGAGTGTATTAATAATAATAATAATTTTATTGTAAAAAATAATCATTTCCTCTCCAGGTTTCATCAGAAAGTGATGTCAAGGAAGCCATCAAAACAGTTGTAGACAAGTGTGGTCCTCTGCGTGCCGCAGTTAATACTGCTGGGATAATAAGAATTGTCAAGACTTTGTCTGATACTGGGAGGCTCATCCTCTTCAAGTGTTTGAGGAAATAATAAAGGTGACTAAACAATCCAATAGAAAATACTTTTACCTACTAAAGGCTTTAGCCTCCTTTACAAGCAACTTTGGGAGTCTAGGATCTGGCCGAGGGGGAACTGGGGATGAGGAAAACATGAAGAAACATTTTTTCTCTCCCCTTCCCCACTATTTTTCTTGTTTGCACCTCATCCCATTTTCTAAAATAGACAACTGTGACAGGATGCTAGTCCTTAACCCCTGAGCATTTTGTCAGATTGCCCCACAAGTACCAGTATATGAAATGTATGAAATGAAGAGTGAATTAATTGAATTTAAACCTGCTTCTATGAAATAGAATATTGGAACAATTTTGCTTGCAGATCAATCTGACAGGTACATTCAACATGACTAGCCTTGCGGCGGAGCAGATGGCTACAAATGACCTGATGAGGGAGGGGAGAGAGGGGTGATTATTAACACTTCCAGTGTCCATGCGTATGAGGGACAGTCAGGAAAAGTTGCTTATTCAGCAACTAAAGGAGCTATTAATGCCATGACACTGCCTCTAGCAAGGGACCTGGCACAGTACGGCATTAGGGTGAATGCAATTGCACCAGGTATGCTGCCTTCTTTCTCAGATGATCAAAGCTGATTTCTCCTTTAATACACAATATCAATACATTTGCAGACAGGTAATGAGAAGAAAGAAAATCATCAACTAGGGAATATTGTCTTGATGTACCCACAAATTCTCTTTCACTTCCATTCGTTCATCTGTGGTTCTTGTGAATTGGATAATTAATTAGTATAATTCAGTAGCGCGTTTCCCGCTGTTGGCCTCTTGGCAGACGTTTCATTTTTTTCCCGCGCTTTACACGCTTGTCTCTCTCATGAGGGATGAAAACGAGCGTGCGACGAGACGTTCTGTTTCCTTGACCTACATTAACGTAATACATTTGATTACTTAGACTGCAAAACAGTCTCTCTTTTTCTCGAGATATTGTGTGCGACGCGCGAATTGATAGGCGCCAAGCGCCGATAATCCACGCGCGAGCGTCTCTCCCAATCCCACTCGTAATTTCCACGCTCGTTCCAGATCCTTTTCGGGCCACGTTCAACCCGACTCTTGCCTGCGTAGCTGGCGGTATTGTTCGCGCTTTCGCGGCTTCGTCGCTTTTACGAATTTTTGCTTCGCGCGCCAACAAGACAGCCAGCTACGCAGGCTAACTCTTGCGCTAAATACGGACTGGAGAAAAATAATAGAGAGATTAAGCATCACGTTTGTTTTTCCGCAAACGGCAAAAATCCCACTTTTGGCGTCTGGCGTTTGCCGTGTGTACGTCAAAGAGAGTAGTTTCGCGTTTATCGTGAACGTGTGAATTATTTCGATTTTTCTGATGGATTTATTTAACGATTGGAGGAAAAGCAAAGAAAATCGAGTGCAAGCTGACGTTTGCCGTTTGCCGTAGAACGTGGTGCTTAATCTCTCTAATAGAAGCTGTGAACTACAGTCTACTGGTTTGCATCAGTGAGTCCTATTTTAAGCGTTAAAACGTCCCCTTGATATCATTTAGCGTATCAAACCCATTTTCAGTCCAAGTACATTGCTAATTAATTATTTATTACAAACAGAAGAGAGAATTTTAACATAAGACTTCTTCTTTTTTCGCAACCCATGCAGGGATATTTTTAACGCGATGTTCACCAAGGAAGACCAGAGCCTTCAGAACAGCAAAGGATCGCTCAGATGTGCCATTTCCAAGTGCATTGCGGACCCTGCAGACTTTGCACAACTTGTGCAAGCAATTATAGAAAATAAATGATGAATGGAGAAATTATTAGAATTGATGGCGCTATACGGATGCCATGATAATGAATTTGTACACCGAAGAGGAATTCGCCGGCTTGTGAGTTCCACAGACTTCCCTATTATCAAAACATCGTGAATTGTATTGCTTGTCGATCTTGTCCGCGATCAGAACTGCCTGGATTTATAGTGGAGAGTGGAGTTTCTGTTTTAATGTCCTTGGGGAGTACGTTCAGATATTGGCGACACGAAAGGCATAGGAACGTTGGCCATCCGGGACCTTAAGCAGCCACGACGGCAACGCCATGGAAAACTGACGTAACTTTTAAAAGCCGTACTGTCCAGGAGCTGAATTCGTAGGGACGAAATCAAGTCCAGATAGAGCCGGAAGGAAAATTCACCGTCGTGTGTTCACGTTCTCCATTACTACCGTGAATTTGGTCATTTGACGTTGTTTTGCACAGGACGGCAAAGAAATGTACCAAAACGTAAAACGCACGTGCAGAGAAATTGCACTACTAATAATAAATATTATTAAACTGACCTGTTCTGTTGTGACGTTCTCGTCGCCGTTGCCTGTTACTTAAAAGGTCCCTAATCTGTTAGACTACGAGTAGTCCCTAATTTTTCTCAGATCGAGTGGGCAGGCGCGCGCGAAGCGCGTGGAAAATATCGATATTTCCACACGCTTCGCGCGCGCCTGCCCGCTCGATCTGAGAAAAATTAGGGACTACTCGTAGTCTACTAATCTGTATTTCGGCAAGTTCAGATCTTGATGAACCTTGTCAACTCTGCTATGCACTTGTGATCTACACTTACGTACAAATTTCCGTAAAAAAATTTTTTTGGCTTTTGGTTTGCGTAAGAGAATGCAAATACAGGTAAACGCGGATTCCATTTCTTCCTTCCTTTATTTATTTTCATCCTACCACAAACGTACGTTTCTCTGAGAGTGATCACGAGAAAATGAAATTCCAACGTAGATCTACGAAAGATTGCTGAAAATCCAGCGCTTAACAAATCCAAATTTAATTAACATTTTCAGCATGATTACGATTTCTACACGATCTTGCATACTCATTAAACACACTGCCATATTTGGCGTGGCACGTCAATCACTTTTTCCTTCCTGTTTTTCGTGGAAATAGTAATGGATCAAAGCGCTTTAAAATGAAGAATAGTATTCATAAACCAATACAAGAGCGATTTCCAGCGTTGTTTTCGAATATTTTGAAATCACTCGGATTACAGATCAAACAGAAGCGAGGCCGAAAGCCGAGAGTTCGGGGTTTATAATTTTTCAGTTTGTCAGCCAAAGAGCTCGGGTGCCATCAAGTTTCGTGTCAGTTACCCAGTTAGCGTGGATTTGAGCATGAAAGCGAGGCATTTACACCATATTGTAGTCCATTCTTTCTTTCTTGTGCCCTGTGAGGCTGTGTTATTTTCGGCATTGAAACTTAAAATCAAAGTCACCGCGAATGTCTGAAAAGCTATAAAAGCAATTGCAAACAGACGTTTTGAACCAGCTGTGAATTCAAATGCAACTTTCTCGAGAGCCGATGAAGAAGCCGTTTGTGCTAGCTCGCCTGAAGAAATCGGCGAAAATCTGATGAGAAGAAAATGCCGGGCTGAAACGACCAGAGAAATACTAGTACAGTAAAGTAAAAAGCCAACCTTTTATTGACTTCAGAGAAATATCCCCCAAATGCAGCGGAAAACTTTATTAATTAAACTACATGCTACTGAACCTTGAAAATAGAAATGTGCCGTAGTGCACTAGTATACTATGGGCTGCCTAAACTGAATTAACGGCTGAACCTTCAAAATTAAAGTTTATTCACGACACATTCCCCTGGCTACATGCGCAAACTTGGATCAGCATACGAAAAGACAAGTTTCTATATAATCATAGTCATAATAATCTAAGCGTTTGGTTATATTGCTTGTGAACGCTCTTCACTGCTCATATTCAGGACAGGTTCTGGATGTACATGTGACAACCTGATACAGCATGCTAACTAAATATAGCGGGGCTACAGCTCATCATCCTACTGTGTCAGTGTTCTTCTTGAGAAATTCATAAAATGAACTTGACTACGTGTCTCATCCTCCTTTCAGTATCGTTTAAGCTTAGCTATACAAAAAATGAAACACATCCGTGATAGAGTTTTTAATGCATCCAAGTTATCTGGTTCAGGTTTGTGTAAACATTTGGGGTTGTTATCCTGATAAACTTTCAAACTTCACGGATAAGCACACCATATGGACGCACATCACCTGGATTTGTTGACAACCAGTATCAGCTCCAACTCCTGTTACTGAAGCATGGATGATATTGAGGCTAGCAGTATTGACACGATTCTGGAAAGCAATTTTGTAAGTTTCCCCTTGTGAGTGAATTGCTGTGGCATAAAGCCTCTCGACCATTTCAAGACTGGGCTAGTGTAGATACCTTCACCAAACTTAGCTCTCGGACCAGGTTTAAGGCCCTGCTTTAAAATCGCGTTAGCGCGCGAGATATCTGTGCCGTGGTAGGAAACTGGCCACTCACCCTGGACTTCTTCTGTGCGTAGGCCATTGGAGCCAAGCCAAGCGTTGTTTTCGTACCTGTCAACAACTTTGATCGCTATTCGGTTCCAACCATACGGTCGTTGGTACAGATATCCCCCTCTCATGTATATAGAACCATCATCATGGACATTGCTTAAGTCGTAATCGTATGTGGGATCAAGCTCGTCTGTATTCAACATGAGTTCTGATGGTGCCGGGCCTCCACCGACAATAATTTGTGGCAAATATGAGAACGTAGGAATAGGTGATTGTCCCATAATGTACGTTTTTCCGATAAGATCATGGATAGAATTAGTACGTGCATCTCCACCAAATATTGCTGCGAATCCAGCACTTATCAAATTCAAATCTGCCATTTTCAGGTAGGTTTCTCTCGATCAACGCAACCAATAAAGCTTCACTGCCGTGTATCTTGATGTCAATGATGTGAAAGTCTCTTGATCAAAGTTACTCATGTAAACGCACTGCATGATAGTTGGCGTGGCACGTCAATCAATTTGTGCTTCCTGTTTTTCGTAGAAATTGTAATGCCGTCATTTCACCATATAAGGGACTGGTCAAAAAGTATAGAGGGGGGTGGGCCGGAGCAGAGAGGGGTGGGTCATCAGTTTTTGAGCCCTTAGTAAGGGGTGGGTCGTTCAATTTTCAGCTACCCATGGGGGTGGGTCATCCTATTTTATAACAGGAATGGGCACACACTTAAAAACATAATAAATATTGATGTAGATGAACGTTTAATCATTTGTCTCACGATGGAGTCACTTTGAGATGTTGATCGCTAAAATAAATATATATACAGCTGTTTCGAGAAAGGTTGTCGGAAAAAGCGCACGCGACAATCCCGAAGGTATCGTGGGTAGTTTTAAGTTCACGGTCCCTTGACTTCAGCATTTCAGGGAAATCTGAGAAAATGGCACGAGACGCCATGGAAGTATGTTTGCGAGTGCTAAAAGAAAGCAACAAAAGTAGGTTCGACAGCTACAGTGTCAGGAACGTACCTTGATGATCATATCCCACAATACCTTTTGGGATTGTCGCGTGCGCTTTTTCCGACAACGTTTCTCGAAACAGCTGTAAATAAATATTGTTTTTAACAATCGAAGGCTTAATTCTGCTGGAACAGTTGGCCACACATTTAAAGCGGGGCAGCTTTACCGATCTGCAATCTATTTTTGTACATAAAACACATCTAGCCGAAATTATTATAATAAAAAACCCTCTCAAACCTCTTTTGTGTCTTTTTATATAAAACGTAATTTTATATATAGATGTTATTGAACTAGCGTGAGGTCCGTATTGGGAAAATATTGGTCGAGTTCTTTTTTGCAAGTTTATGGACCGAGCCGAAGACGAGGTCAATAAACTTGCAAAAAAAGAACGAGACCAATATTTCCCAATACGGACCGAACAAGCTAGTTCAATAAAGTTTTTATTATAATGGCTTTTTAAAATATTTGCTGAGAAATTAATGCAACCATTCTCGGCTAACGCGCGCGCGCCAAAGCTAGCGAAAAGTTTAACCAACATGAGGGAAAATGTTTCCACTTAATAGAAAACAGTTTTCTTTTGTTCAATGTTTCATAAAAGGAATTTGACGAAATGAGTTCGTAAGCGGTCCATCTTTGCGGTCCGTATTGCAAAATTCGGACCGCTCAGGGAACCAATCAGAATGTTCCTTTTCATCGTGGACCAGTTTGCCATATAATAAAATATATGAATGTTTTTTTTTTGCATTTCATTGCTGTATTGTTCCATCTACAAGACTACAAGTAAAAGGCAACTAAAATGAATCTTGGATTATCACCGAGAACTGTACATGGCTTGTATATATTTTTCATCTTGTGTTTTTCATTTCATAAATTGCTGATAAAATTATTTCTATATTGTTCCATAAACTCGCGTATTAGACATGACTTTAAGTTGATAGAGTAATAAGTGTTATTTTTAGATGCTTGTGTATTGGTTAAGAAATAAATCTAAACGTAAATCAATACTACCACAAGTTCATACGCAAATGTGGTTTCATTGGATTATGCAAGGGGTGGGTCATGTAATTTTCAACCTTCATTTAGGGTTGGGTCTCTCAGTTTTGTGCCAAAAGGAAGGGGTGGGCCATGGGCCACCACATTTCTAAATGCTCCGGCCCACGCCCCCCCCCCCCCCCCCCCGATACTTTTGACCAGTCCCTAAGGTCAAGAGAACACGTAAAATATGAGACCGTATTGACCAGTTGAACAGAACGAATACGGAAAATAGCATAATAGTCGGGAAATTTTGCAGTAGAATAATATATCCCTTATTCGATGGTTTAACATATAATACGAGCGGACATTTTGCTCATTGCTCGCACTTTGGGGGCGCGGAAAAATACTTTGCAACTAGAAAAAAATCCGCGCGTATAAAAACCATCGAATACGGTGTATGTCCAATAAAAAAATGCGCGTGTACTGACTGGATAAGGGTAAGAGAGGTAATGTCCTACACATGGGTCATCTCTGATGCTATTTTAAGATCAGCTAGGTGTTAGTCAACAGCCAATCAAATAACTATATTTATGACACGTAATATCTTCTCTTTTTTCTGCGTTAATAAACGTACGAGCGCGCCAACCTCGACCCAGGCTCTCTCCCTTGTCGTTGAGTACACTTCTTTCGCGAAAACAAAATGGCGGAAGATCCGTTTTGTCGATGAATCTCAGTATGGTAAAGTGTTTCAGCCACAAAAGCAATGGGGAAACGTTGTCGAAAGAATTCTCCGACATGGCTGATATTAAAAGAATGTCACGATGATGAACTGCTGAGTTCTACGTTCGAAAGTGACGATAGTGAACTAGACGAAGGGGAAGGAGAAATGTCAGATAATATTATTATTTGTCCTGACGATAACACATCTTCCGATGACGGGGAAGAAAAAATAAAGACTGCCCAAAAATGAAAGCCTAGGGGTTCCAAATTTAAAGTGAAGGCTGACAAACCAGGCGGGAGTGATGTCAAAGGGAGCCATCAAAACAGTTGTAGACAAGTGTGGTCTTCTGCGTGCCGCAGTTAATACTTAAGACGGATTCCGCTCAACGTTCGAGCAATAAGTGCAAAAATTAATTACTAAAAAACTACTCATAGCACAGTAACATTTTGAATACTATTTGAAACATATCACTTTAATTCACTTCTCCAAGTGACCCCGCAATTAAATTCTCAAGCATTCTCGAGAAAATTAATGTCAAACCTCGTAAAAAAATGATAAAAACACACGCCATTTTGTTTTGAACTGACATGAAGCGTCTTTTTAATTAAAATATGTAATGACTTCTCTCGCGAGGTCAGCTTGGGAGCTAATTTATCGATAATTTCTTCTTAAGGGGGACTTAACCTAAATTCTAATGAAATTTTAAGAGGTTTAAAGAAGGGTTGGAAGAAAGAAAATAATTTTTGGAACACCAACAGACAGTTGATACCCACGCGGGTGCTCTTGCGTGGTTATCAACTGTCGTCAATTGTCAATCTACTAATTTTTAACTTCAAATTCTAATTTTAAAACTACATCAAATCTTCAATATTTCTCATTTTCCTAAATTTTACAACTCCTTTGAGAAAAACTATATCCTCCCAAATACACCCAAAATCACCCAAAAATTTACAAAACACTCCATAACATAGATTCATGGGATGAGCATAGAGTTTTTGGATTGCTTGAAACGTGAACGAGATATTTCCATTTAACTCATGTTAAGTCGCGGAAAAATGGCATTTAGGTTAAGTCCCGCCTTAACTGTATTCAAAATGTTACCGTGCTATGAGTATTTTTTTGGTAACTTAATTTTTTGCACTTTTTGCTCGAACATCCAGCGGAAATCGTCTTAATACTACAAGGGGATATTGTCTTGATGTACCACCAAATTCTCTTTCACTTCCATTTGTTCATCTGCGGACTACAAGGTATTCCGTATCGCGTTTTCCCGCTCTTGGCAGACGTTGCATTTTTTTTACCGCGCTTGGTACTTACGGGTGTAAACATGTTTTCCCGCGCTTGGCACGTACCGGTGTAAACATGTTTTCCCGCGCTTGGTACGTACCGGTGTAAACATGTTTTCCCGCGCTTGGCACTTACCGGTATAAACATGTTTTTCCCGCGCTTGGCACTTACCGGTATAAACATGTTTTCCCGCGCTTGGCACTTACCGGTATAAACATGTTTTCCCGCGCTTGGCACGTACCGGTGTAAACATGTTTTCCCGCGCTTGGCACGTACCGGTATAAACATGTTTTCCCGCGCTTGGTACTTACCGGTATAAACATGTTTTCCCGCGCTTGGCACGTACCGGTATAAACATGTTTTTCCCGCGCTTGGTACTTACCGGTATAAACATGTTTTCCCGCGCTTGGCACGTACCGGTGTAAACATGTTTTCCCGCGCTTGGCACTTACCGGTATAAACATGTTTTCCCGCGCTTGGCACTTACCGGTATAAACATGTTTTCCCGCGCTTGATAAACCTTGATACGTACCGGTGTCCGGTAACATGTTTTTCCGCGCTTGGCAGCGGTAACATGTACATGTACATGCTTGGCACCCATTGCATGTTTTTGTTTCTTCTGATTGGTTCACTGTACTGCGTTTTCGTGAGTTTGTTTTCTTCCCCGCGATTAAGACGCGATATAGAATTTTTCGCCTCGAATCTCAGGCATCTCTCTTATGAGGATGGAAATGAGCGCGCAATGAGACGTTCTGTTTCCTTGACCGGCTAAATTTACGTTACATTTGATTACTCTGTTCACAGCCTCTCTATTGAACGGGCGAAAAGAACGCGAGAGAACTGGAACTGAGCGCCAGCACAGGACGCTCCACGCTCGCTTTTCTTTTCGCTTTCTTTTAGCGTTGAGAAAAATAATATAGAAGCTGTGAACAGTCTACTGGTTTTGCATCAGTGAGTCCTATTTTAAACGTTAAAACGTTGTCCTTGATATCATTTAGCGTATAAAACTCGTTTTAAGTCCATTTTAAATTAATCGGATTTATTATAAGCAAAAGTGAAAATTTTGACTTAATTTTTCACAACCCATGCAGGGATATTTTTAACGCCGATGTTTACCAAAGGAAGACCATAGCCTTCATAACAACAAAGGATCGCTCAGATGGTGCCATTTCCCAAGTGCATTGCGGACCCTGCAGACTTTGCACAACTTGTGCAAGAAATTATAGAGAATAAAATTATTAACGGAGAAATTATTAGAATTGATGGCGCTATATAGTCCAGTCCCTGAACTCTCTCTTACCCCCGCCCATAGGTTCAGACCCTATATAGGGCGGGGGTAAGAGAGACTTCAGGGACTGGACTAGGTGCTATACGGATGCCATGATAATGAGTTTGTACACCGAAGAGGAATTCGCTGGTGAGTTCACAGTGAGTTTCAAAACATCGTGAATTGTATTGCACTTGTCCGCTATCTTAACTGCCTGGATTTATAGTGAAGATTTTAAAATGTCCTTGGGGAGTACGTTCCAGATCTTGGCGCCACGAAAGACTTAAGGTGCAACATTTATATTCATCTGCTGCTAGCTAGTACACTGAGTCCTTTCGATATAGCCTGCGTGGCAGATTCCGAGTAAATAATCCCGGCGGAACTGCGATCACCAACTGAGATGATTCAGCTGTCGACAGTATAAATGTTCACCACAAGCTCTGCAGAGTTGACTTGTTTTTCTCTTTCTCTGTTTGAAGGTGAGTTTATAGTTTGTGTGGTCGACTCACCGGCCGACTCGCCACTGAAAGAATCCAGCTAATGTGTCACGGACGTGATTTTCACGCCGGTAACCTTCTTCAAATCTGTATATTCTCCAACTGATTTTCCGACCAAAACATCCATCGGATGGTTTTGGATTTCCACATTCTCCTTGTAAATTCCAGAGGCGACTACTGTTTACGTCCGCCACTTTTTATTTTGGGTTCACTTCCGATTATGTTTTAACAGCCAATCAAAAAAATTCAAAAAAATTGAATCGCGGTCGAGGTTTCTTGGTACTGACCAAAAGGATCGCGGCCTTTGGTAACGAGATTGGTTATTGGACGCCTAAGCCATGCGCACTCCAATTTGGTGAAAAATTAAGAGCCAATCACGTTCGAGCATTATAGTACTCGTGATTAAACAAATTTGACTCCCGCTGCGACATTGTTAGGTGCTGTCACGTGAGAAATATACCCATACCAAAGTATAAGGAAACCAACTCAGTAATTCCCTCTTTTGTGATTTAAGAATTAGTAAAACGATGATTTCCAGACGTTGTACCTGTCCAACGTACAGTTACATATCAAAGCAGACCTTCCTGGTTTCGAATAAGTGATGTTTATTTACCATCCATAACTCATACCTGCTCTTCTGCACTTACTGTCCGTTTATTAGATCCGAAATTTGGTATATCATTCGCTTTGATAGTTTCACAAACGTGTTTCAAAACGGTAAAACCTAGCGCAAGAGTTTTCAACTCAGGAAAACCAGATTTAGAAAGGTTTACTCGTTGTACCTTTGAAATGCAAAATAGCAGGTATAGTTAGGTAAATATCTGTATTCATATGTCAGTTACTGTCAATAGAATGTATTGTTAGTTTCAAAGGAGCACATGTTGTACAGGATGTACTTTACATATCAATAGAACATCCGATCTTGAGCCTAGAGTACAGCACATGCGCTCTAAATGGTTCGACTATAATTTCAATGAAGATCGACCTTCAGTGACCTTAAAACCTTGATTTTAACCAATAGAAAACGAAGCCATTTGTTAAGGATTCATCCGCCTTTCACGTGCTCTAACAACTTTCCTTTGTATTAGTTTTGTATGTATGGACATCTGTATTTACTTAGGACAGTATATAAGTAGCACGGAAACTGTTGTTCACCGATTACCTATACGATGCCTATGATTACCTATGTATAAGCTGTGAAGTACTCTACGAGGTTTATTCTACGATTAAAGAAGTTGCTGTGCTCCAGAGAAGTCTAGTTGTCTTTCCTGCCGTGTCGTCGCTGAGTAAGGCGAAGGAACAATTTCGCTTTACGCGCGCCCGCCCGCTCGATCGGAGAAAAATTAGGGACTACTCGTAGTCTAAGTGCCTGCTGCCTAGCCGGTGGCTCTAGCCCGGCAAGCTAATTCCCCGTTCCGCGCCGTACTCCGCACGCTCCCGTGAAGTACTGTTATCATAGTTTTGTGTAATTATTCGTGTATCAATTTGAACGATTTTTTCTACGTTTTGTCTTATCGTTCGCTAAAGATTTGTAATCGAAAGTTATGATTTCATGGCCTCACGAATTTCCAAAGCGTGGACGGCCGAAGGCTCCAGGACAAAATAAGAAAATTATTCTTCGCGAGTCGATATTCGACCTTTGGAATGCGAGGAAAAGTATAGCATTGGTATTGCAGGGTTAACTCATAGCCAATTTGCCGAGTTTGTTGCGCCAAGAAGCAGACGTTGTCCGAGATGCTCAAATCGCGACACAAATACACAGGACGGCCTTTCGTCTTCGCTGTCTTCTTCCGACTGCACGTATTATTGCAAGAACAAATCTGTGATAAATTAAACACATCCAGAGACCAAAAATACAAACGAAAGATTTATTCTTCCGATACACAAGTATGAAGTAAAAATTAGATGAAGAGAAACTCGCCACTCAGTCCGCGGAAGGAACGACAACATATGTTCTGGTTGATTCCTCGCTCGCGCGGATTTCATTCCGTCTGGTGCGAACATTTGCCACTGGCGAGCCGTAAATTAATGTTCACGGTTAACTGAAAAGGATCAATTTCAGTTTCTACATCTATTTCGACGTCCGCATCTGTAACGTTTTCTCCTCTACTCATCATGCAGTCATGCACGTAATCTCGCGTCTGACCTTTCACGGCTATTTCTTACATGAGGTCACCCGCCAACGTGTAATGTAATGTAATACCGGAATTCCAGTATGTCAACAAAAACAAAGGAGTGGCTGACTAGGGTCCTTTAATCCGGAAACCTCGATATTTACCGAGCTCCCATGCCCAAGCGTTGGTGAATTCCGGTGAGGGTAAAAGAAGGAATGAGTTTGCGGAATGGCATGTGGCATGACTTGCGGAATGGCATAATTATGCGGAATATGATATATGCAGAATAACTTAAAGAAATAAATTAACTGCAAATAACCGCTTTACGTAATGCTGCGGGCTCAAACATACGATCTTGTCACGTTTACAATCAAAGATGGCGGCTGTTTGGTGACAAGAAGCGTATAGGTTAACCCATTTACAACGCCGCTTTTGTGTTCGTCGTAGCCATATTTTTCGATCAACACAAAGTCAAATTATCCTTTAAGTGATAGTCTGTATTCTGGAGGTAAATTATTTTAGTTATCAGGTTGTATTTTCACGAAGTGTTCTGTGTTGATTCTGTGCAAGAAATGAAAGTCACGAATTATAAAATTATTTGAGTGATAAGCATAAATCCATGACAGATCCAGACGAACAGATCAATGGGTTATATTTTGCCAGTTATATGGGTGCTATGATTTCTTGGAAAACAGCAGCTCTCAGAAGATATCAATAAAATTGGATTTGATGATAGACTGGTGTGTGACACAAACTTCGCGCTTAGAGGCACCTTCTGTCAGTCTTGGATTCATTCACATTCGAAAAGTAACTTTCCGACATTTTCGGCAAATTCCGCCACGCAGTTTCATATACAAACGCCATTTCCTGTGTAAACTTTGCAGCAATAAAAAAAATAAAACTCACGTAATTGATAGATTTCTTCATCAAAATACAACCTCATAACTAAAAATAATTTACCTCCAGAATACAGAATACCACTTAAAGGATAATTTGTCTTTGTGTTGACCGAAAAATATGGCTACGACGAACACAAAAGCGGCGTTGTAAATGGGTTAACCTATACGCTTCTTGTCACCAAACAGCCGCCATCTTGATTGAAAACGCAGCATTACGTAAAGCGGTTATTTGCAGTTAATTTATTTCTTTAAGTTATTCTGCATATATCATATTCCGCATAATTATGCCATTCCGCAAGTCATGCCACATGCCATTCCGCAAACTCATTCCGTCTTTTACCCTCACCACAGGGAGCAGAGGAGCTAAATTTGACTTGTGCCAGTTTCGATCCAAATGCTTTATACGTACGTGACCTTTGCGAGTTTCGATCTGTTTGCTTTCATACGCGGTGTATTGCGTTACTGCGTTATTCGATCTTTTTGTTTTCGTTTTTTCGTCCCAGCGGGTAATCGGTCGCTTTTCCGGTCGTTGCCCGAAGGGCAACGACCGGAAAGCGAAAGCTTTCCTAGCGAGGCGTGCATGTGACCCTAAGGAATTCCCGCTGGGACGAAAAAACGAAAACAAAAAGATCGAATAACGCAGTAACGCAATACACCGCGTATGAAAGCAAACAGATCGAAACTCGCCAAAGGTCACGTAAGTATAAAGCATTTGGATCGAAACTGGCACAAGTCAAATTTAGCTCCTCTGCTCCCTGTGCGTTCACCAGCCTAAAAGCTTCCGTTACAGTGCATTACAATTTCTACGAAAAACAGGAAGGACAAATTGATTGACGTGGCACACCAAATATGGCAGTGCGTTTACACGAATAACTTTATTGATCAAGAGACTTTCACATCATTGACATCAAGATACACCAGTGAAGCTTTATTGGTTGCATTGATCGAGAGAAAACCTACCTGAAAATGGCAGATTTGAATTTGATAAGTGCTGGATTCGCAGCAACATTTAGTGGTTACCAAGGTATTATAGATTCTATCTATGAACTTTTCGTTAAATCGCACGTTATGGGACAAGCACCTACGTCAGTCCCATATTTGCAAATTGGCGGTGGAGGCCCGGCATCATCATCACAATTCAAGTTCAATATAAATGCAAACGATCTTGATCCCGAATACGATTACGACTTAAGTGATGTCCAAGATGATGGTACTATATACACGAGAGGGGGATATGTGTACCAACGACCGTATGGTTGGAACCGAATGGCGATCAAAGTTGTTGACAAGTACGAAAACAACGCGTGGCTTGGGCTCGATGGCCTACGCACAGATGAAGTCCAGGGTGAGTGGCCAGTTTCCTACCACGGCACAGATATCAAGCACGCTAACGCGATTGTAAAGGAGGGCTTTAAACCTGGTCCGAGAGCTTTGTTTGGTAAAGGTATCTACACTAGTCCAGTCTTGAAATGGTTGAGGAGTTTTATGCACAGGAATTCGCTTATAAAGGGGAATCTTATAAAATTGCTTTCCAGAATCGTGTCAATCCTGCTCGCCTCAAGGTCATCCCTGCTTCAAAAACAGGAGTTGGAGCTGATTACTGTTGTCAAACGTCCAGCTGATGTGCGTCCATATGGTGTGCTTATCCTTAAAGTTTGAAACTTTATCAGTATAATAACCCCAAATGTTTACACAAGACTGAACCAGATAACTTGGATCGATGTAACTCTATTAAGGATGTGTTTTTTTAAACGATATAAAGGAGGATGAGACACGTAGTCAAAGTTCATTTTGTGAATTTCTCAAGACTGAGAATACTTGCATATAATAGGACGATGAACCTTAGCCCGGCTATATTTAGTTATCACGCTGTATCAGGCTGTCAAATGCAAGAACCTATCCCGAATAAGATTTTAATCTACTTAAAAGTAGCCAGGGGAATGTGTAGTGATCATAATATAAGGTCAATAAACTTCTGAAGGTTAAGCACAGGGAGCAGAGGAGCTAATTTGACTTGTGCGAGCTTCGATCTAAATGCTTTATACGTGACCTTTGCGAGTTTCGATCTGTTTGCTTTCATTACGCGGTGTATTGCGTTACTGCGTTATTCGATCTTGTTGTTTTCGCTTTTTAGTCCCAGCGGGAATTCCTTAGGGTAACCGCCAGACTGCTGTCTGTGGGCGCCTCAAGATCGTTGCGGATGAAACAAATTTGAGGCCAATTTTCGATCCCCGATAACTCGCTTTTGATGCCATCAAAAACCCTGATTTTCGGCATGTGGTCTTATATGGACGGTCTCACGACAGCTGTTTAAAAATTTTGACGAAGAGATACATTAAACACTCATTTCGGTGATCGCTTTTTATGGCGTTCAAAGTTGTCTTTCGTGGGATGTGCACCGTAACATACTGGTGACGGAAATACGTCATATGAGGTGTTGTGCGCATGACCGGAAGCTGTTGACAATACTTTATTCATCTGAACATGCGCAATTGTAGCGTCTTTTCCGCGAAAACGTGCTCTCTTTCGCGGAATATTGATCGGTGGTTGTTTTCGCCTGTTAGGGAATCTGTATTCGTTTATAATTCTTCGATATTCTTTCAATACTGTCAAGTTGTAAAGGTCTACAAAGGAAACAGGCAAGCTCGATAAAAATATGTAAGGAATACGTGGTGGAATTCAAAGCCTGGTGGAATCAAAGCATGTCTCACTCTTAAACCTGGGTTTTTAAATTAAGAATTTTTTACTTAATTCAAATAAAGGTGACTTCTTATTTTAAGAAGGTTGTTCTTGATTTGAGATGACTGTTCTTGATTTAAGAGTTTTCCGAGAAATCGACTTCTTACTTTGAGATATTGATTTTAAGGAAGGCAGTGTTCTTAAAATAAACCCCTAAAAACAAGAAATTGTTTCTTATTTTAAAACATGCTTTAATATATCGCTTCTTAATTTAAGAACTAACCTAAAACAGATGGAACCGCCATCTTGGATTCAATACTGAGAAGACCCTGGGAACGAGTGTTAATCTACCCATAATGCTCCAGTGGTAACAACAACGATTCAAAACAGTTCAACGGACCGTTCAACGATCAGTGCAAAGTATTTTCAGTCTTTTCAGTGAGAAATGCCCATGGAATGATGTTTAAAACGCCACAAAAATCAAGAGCTTTTACTTCAGAGAAATAAAGTAAGTTGAAATAATCACAATGGCCTCTTGAAGTTGCTTGCTTGCTCAGTGTGATCGTTTGCATGTTGTCAGCTTACAAGTTTGACGTGCAAGAAAGCATTTAACTGAGCCACGTACCAGTAAAAACTTGATCTGAATGCTCCTTCATTTGTAAATTGCTTTTAAATGTAGCAGTCTCTGTCAGAGGAAGAGGCGAATACAGCTGTTTATAGATCTGATTTTACTGATCACATGTTGCTTTGTGTTTTGTTGTAGTTCAATTGAGGCAGAAATGCATATCCTTGAAGTATACAGTCACTACAGGAAACAATATGTTTATAAAGCTAAGTGAAAAGCAATCATCGAACATCATGAGTGATACTTTGAATATTTTCTATCCCAGGTGTGGATATACATGTATGAAGGTTTTCAAAAATGTAAATGTGTTACAAAAGGAAAACCTGCAATTTCAGTGAGTAGAATAAAATAAATTATGAACAGAAGCTTGATGTTTAAGTTAGTCTTCAATCTGGTGTGCCCTACATGTAGTACACTGTACTTGATGTCTGAGTGTATAGACATTGACAGCAGTAAAAAACTAAAGTAGGAATTAATACATTCAACTAATAAAACATTTGAAATTGAACACACCGACTGTCGGAAGATCTTTGAAGATCAACAAACTTTGTAAGATTACATACGTATGAGCATCATATTGCATATGTTGGAGGAACTTAATATGCAATTAGTCTAATAAACCTTTTCAAAGATCTATGAGGACCTTGCAATATCCTCAAAGATCTTTTCCAAGAATCCAAAAGATCCTTTGAAGACCACAGAAGATATTAATTTTGTAAGATCCTTGAAGATCTTTGACAAGGTCCTTAAAGATGTTGGCAAGATCCTTGAAGATCTTGATAATATCCTAAAAGATCCTTGAAGATCTTGACAATATCCTCGAAGATCCTTGGCAAAATCATTGAAGATCTTTACAAGATCCTTGAAGATCTTAAAAAGATCCTTGGCAAGATCCTTGAAGATCTTAACAAGATCTTCAAAGATCTTAACAGGATCCTTGAAGATCCTCAAAGATCCTTGAAGATCCTTGGCAAGATCCTTGAAGATCCTTGAAGATCCTTGGCAAGATCCTCGAAGATCTTTGAAGATCCTTGGAAAGATCCTTAAGGATCTTTATTAAGATCCTTTATAGGATCCTCAAAGATCCTTGTGAAGATCTTAAAGGATCCTTGAAGATCCTTGAAAGATTTTCACCAGGGTGTAACACTGATTTATTTTAAAATATTTAAATAATCTTCAGTGTCATGATGACTCTAGTTGTGAGCATCATAAATTAATAGCATATTTCTAGTAAAATACATATATTGTGCGCTTTCCATTTGACCAAAAATTCCGGTTTTAAATTCAGGAGCATTAATACAAATTAGGACAACCTCAAGAGGTTATTAAATGCACAAATTTCCGAAACTTGATTCCGGAATTTACGGAATTTCTGGTCGAATGAGAAGCGCTCATTGTAATGCTATTATTTTTCCACACTGACTAAAATGCATGGTCAACCATTTACAGTAATTATATCCTATTGTGAATCCAATGTCTAGCAGGATTACAATAAAAGTTTGATGTGCACTGCTTTGCATTGAGAGTTGTATTCTAATAATATGAAAAACTGTTACTTGAAATAAGAGAAATACTCTTAAAATGAGAATTAATTTTAAGAAAAAATTTTCTTAAATTGTAATTGAAAATAAGAATTGTTTCTTAAAATAAGAACATTTCATCTTAAATTAAGGATTTTGATGAGTAAACTTAAAGTAAGAAACTGTTTCTTAAAATAAAAATTAACTCTTAAAATAAGAATAACTCTTTAAAATAAGAAATTTAATTTAACAACAACAAAGTTCTTACGTGGAGATTTGTTTAAGAAATTTTGTTCTTAAAATAAGATTTCAAGTTTAAGAGTGTCTGATGCGAGGTGAGAAGTTTTTCATTTGTATTTTTATTGTCGGTGGATAATTTCAAGCTTATAGAAACTTCTCTTAAAACCAATTTGTACGATTGCCGAAATCAGTTTAGGCTAAACTATAGAATTCAGGGCCACTTATTTGCGTAAAACTTAAGAATATTTGTGAGACTTCACATGCAAATTAACTTCACTTCCGACTGTTCTGAATCGTTGGACCCTTTTAACGTGTCTGTTGAATTTTTGTATATCTCTAGACATTGTATAAACTAGAGAACTATGTGAGGTTTAGCCAACATGATGAGTAAACAGAGGAAATATATTATGAATATTCACTTGACGAAATTAATGCGAGGATTAAATATTGTAAACAATACCTGCATTCTTCTTTTGCAAATGATGTCTATATTTTAAATTTGTCCATTGAATTTATTTTTAGAATGCCACATGGGATGTAAGTTTCAGAGATACATGTACAGTACATACATGTATACATGTATACAGTTTCAACATTGACATGACGTTGGAAGTTTATTTGTAATACATACACCGTTTATCTTTCCACAGCTCTGTCACTTTAAGTGAGCAGCAACAGCTGATTGTCGATCTGGTCCAGGGAGGACACAGTGTCTATTTTGGGGGTATTGCTGGTTGCGGGAAAACGTTTGTTGCCAGGCATGTCCTGGATGCACTGAGCAGGAAAAAGCAGAAGTTTGCCTGTACATGCACAACAGGCATTGCATGTACCCTCTATGGAGATATTCCAGCATGCACTGTCCATTCTTTTGCTGGGATTGGTCAGTGTAGAGGCACAAAAGAGCAGCTGTTAAGAAATGTGATAGCCAATCAGGATTGCACTGAGAGATGGAGAGACACTGAGGTCCTCTTTATAGACGAAATTTCAATGTTGAGAAAGAGGACATTTGAAATTATTCATTATATTGCTCAAAACATTCGCAATTCGGATTACATGTTTGGGGGTCTCCAAATTGTGGCATTTGGAGACTTTTTACAACTGCCTCCAGTGCCGAGTAATGTTGATGATGGCAGATATGCCTTTTCAAAGTCAGTTATGGAATTTGTCATTTCCTCATCAAGTTATTCTAGAGGACAGTTTTCGTGCTAAGGATGACCAGGAACTTGTCAACCTCCTCCAAGAAATTTCCAGAGGTCAGTGCAGTGATTACTCACTTAACTTAATTAAAGGCCTGAGCAGACCACTCAACCCATTGGATTTCAGCTCAGCTACATTCCGAAAGTATTTCCGCTTAATGAGGATGTTGACTATGCGAATATGTGCATATTGGACAGCCTTCCAGGCCAAGAAGTTGTTTTCCAGGCGTATGATGTTGGAGAAAAGAAACTGTTGAACAGGGGGTTGATTGCGGGAGAGAAAGTGGTGTTGAAAGTAGGTGCGAAGGTTATGTATATCTATAACATAAATGATAAAATCAAGAATGGTGTTCAGGGAACTGTTGTTTCCTTTCTTAATGGGCTGCCAGTTGTGTCTAGTGGATCTGAGAGCATTGTTGTCGACCGAGTGACCTGGCCTGTATATGACAGAAGGGATCCTAACAAATTGGTTGGTACACGGACACAAGTCCCATTAAAGTTGGCATGGGCAATGACTGTCCATAAGGCCCAAGGCAAAACCCTTGAAGCAGTCGAGGTACATTGTGGAAAGGAATTTGCTCCTGGACACCTGTATGTGGCCATGTCAAGAGTTAA